>WEIT01036388.1:74212-132070 GCA_013389985.1 Dryoscopus gambensis | reverse complement strand
CAAGAAGTATTGCGACCAAATATCTAAACATCACAATGAAGTATGTGTGGCAACATCTGCAAGTCCAGTTTAAGTTTAAAGTTCAGGCACAGCTTCTGTCCTTGCTATACGTAAGTGTGGATGTATACACAGCTGCTCAAACATATAGTCAGGAAAGTGTTATGCTATGGTTGCATTAAACTACTGATTTCAAACTAATCAACCAAAGTTGCAGAGGAACCAATGTACTGTTATTTATTGTTGCAATAACATGCAGTAGCAGAAAGACCTAAACAGGAATTACTTTGAAGTAAAGGCAGACAAAATTCACAGCAGAAATAAAATTGTTAACCCAGAGACTTAAACCAAAAACATTTCTGCAACACTTAGTTACAAGAGAAGAAATTATCTCATATGTGAACAAATAGTTGGAAGGAAATAATGTAAAATATCTGGGATAAGAAAATACCACCTAGCTGAGTAATAGTAATTTATTTTGAAAACTTATCTATTAGCAAAAATAAATACACCAAAATATGTTTGTATATGCTGAGAAATAAAAAAAGAATTAGATTTGTTTTCAATTAGCATAGCTCAGGACTTTCAAAGAGCAGCATTTCCCACACAAAATGACTGTGACTGATGTCTGTGTGCGGGTACTCCTCCTGCAAAGGGACTGGCCTCAGACCATCTAATAAGCACAGCTGAACAGGACAGCACCAGAGGGCACGTGTTCATCCTGAAACAACAGGCCTCATGTTTGCTAGGCAAACCTACTTGAAAAAAATGAAACATATGTGTGTCCCAGCCCATGCTGCAGAATGGGAGACTNNNCTGGGATAACCTTTCACAGGCTGTGGTTTCCTACTAGCATGAACTGGAAAGCCTCCCTAGTGCACTGACTGTTCTAACACATGAGCGCACTCATCTTGCGCAAGTCAAAGGTAATGTGGCGTCACAAGAGATAGCAGCACAAGAAAGATAAAATAAGAATCAACGTACAAAATCTAACAAGACAGACGAATGCACTTGAGACATCACAGACCTACTACAGGACATCAGGGGCTTTACTCTATTTGAATGTGGAATTACAGGTAGTAAAATAATTTTCCTCTGAATTTGAATGACCCCATTCAATGGCATGACATTTCAAAACATGTAATTTTGTTGCACAGCTGCTAGGTGTTACCTCCACTTCCAAGAGAACTTGGTGGTGATGATAAGCAAGGTGTGGGGACAGAGACCTGGTGCTTCTCTGCTTAGGTCCTTGTGCGTGAGGGAACCTGGTGTACTGAAAGGCCAAGCAAACTTCCTGCCTGAAGAAAATACTCCTAAGTAAGGCAACAGGTCTAATGCAATAAATTTCGTATTGAACTGGGAGATGTACTTGGAAAAACAGACATGTATTTTGCACATGCATCTCTTCTTCAGGTGAAAACAAATCCCACCGATCAGCATAGCTAGGGCACTAATTTATGGACCAAAAGAGTACTCTTGAGCAAGAGGAATGCAGTCACAAAGGGCTTGAGTTTGGCAGCATACATGACTTCAAAACAGAGACTGTAAAAATGCTGTACAGAGTTATCAAAGTGCTGGAAGTTCTGCGCCTGGGAGGTGCAGTCCAGTAATAGCATCTATGCCACAGGACAATTTTAAATGTTATTTCACATGTTAAAATCACATTTTTGGAAAATTGGGAGAGAGCAGCAAGGTAGAGTCATACTAAGACAGAAAATATATTCAGGGAAATCTGAGAGGTATTGTTGCATTATTCGAAGGACACATGCTTTGCTTTTCCAGGGATTCATTTCAACAGAGGGATCTCGTTTTGCCTCCTTGGAAGCAGTAGCAGCAGATGTGAGTGCACAGCCTCTGGCTAATGCAAATGCAGCTCTGCTGGACTTAGTGGAAGCCCTGGACTTCCAGTCAGTCTTTCTAACTTAAAGAGGGCTTGTTTCACTGTGTGGTAGCAGAATGCCCAAGTGAGACTGCTTGTCTGCAAGGCTCAACAATACTTGCAAACACTTGATCTACATAATCTAAATAGGTTAAGTAATGAAATATTCTCACCGTACAGAAATAAAGATGAGCTATCTCTATTTTTTTTGTACTTCCAGCTTAGTTATCTCAATTCTTATGATGGTTTTGTAACAATTTTTCTTCTATTAAGATCCTCTGAAGAAAAGGGACACCATCCCAACACTGGATTTGATCCAGATTATGACTGCCCATCACCATCTCAAAAGTATACTTTCGCAGTAAAAATATTAACTGAAAAGGAGAGTTCATTGTCCAGGCTGGAAGCTTAATGGTACAAACAGGAACACTTTCAGTGTTTTCCAGATCTAAAAAGATAATCTGACCAATAATAAATCTATAAAGTCACTTCTGAATCTCTAGCCCTCCCACTGCTCACATTCCAGCAGTGGATGCCCAATATAAAGAAGGAATTCAAACTGAAAAGCATCTTGTTTGTAATAAGAGATCTGCATCAAAGCTTCCTATGTCAAAAATTGCAGAGAATGGGATAGCAACAGGATCTAACATCTTGTTGTCCTAGTGTTTAGCACCAACTAGCTTCATATCTGATGTCTGTCTTCACTGCTGCGCTGAAGCATAATGAAGAGCTGACCCACCATATCACGTGTGTATTAGAGATGCTATCCTTCTAAGCACACGAGGGGAAGCACAAAAAAGGAACTGGGAAGACAGGAAGATAAAAGGTTTTAATAAAAGGAAAGAGGTGAGGGAAAGTATTGTTTTCTTTTCTGAAATGAAAATGTTTTACTTCTGTCTTCTGCATCTAAATAAAAGGAAAACTAAAGGAAAAGAAAGCCACAGAAACTTAGTCTTTTTGAAGAGATGCAAATAACTTCAGCAGATCCAGGACTTCATCCTAAGGGAAGCCTATTCCCCCCCACTCCATACGCACGCTGAGATCAAGGCAGGCACTGAAGGGAGAGGAAGACTTTGTAGTAACAACTCAGGGCAAACAAAACTCAAGGAGCACTCTGCATTCAATAGCACAATAGAAAGAACGTTAAGTCTTGTGTATTTTCATCCCATCTATTTCCTGCAGCAGGCTCAATGTGCAAGTCTAAATTGTTTGGTTTTAATGAAAAGAAGTCTCCAAAGATAACTTCTCCTCACAGTGCATGCACTACAGCAAAATCAACAGCTTCACCTACTCGCATGATTCACACCAATGATGGCCAGCGGGCAGCCTCGCCTAAGCACCATTGCAAGAAGCATGAATGCTATCTCAGAGACAAATGCAGCAAAAATACAAGTCAACAGGTCAAGTAATTATAAATCAGACACATCTGTCTAATTTGGTGAATGTTACTCAGTGAGGAGGGATAACCAGCCAGAAGCTGGTCATTTGTCACCATCTTTGCTCACAGCATGTAACTGGTTGTCATGACAACTCTGTCATCCTCCTTGCTGAATTGCTGAACCAGCCACCAGTCACACGCACTTGGGGAGAGGAAGATTCTTTAACAGTTTCCAGGAAAACATGCTGAAATGTGGGATTTACAGGCATACATGTAACCAGACTATCTGTGCCAAAATGATTTGCTGTTTTGATCAACTGCAAAATCAACCATAATCAGAAAAGACTGACTTTGCTAAGGAAGTGTGGAATGAATCGCCTGTCCTATTTTTCTTTTTCAGGAGATGGGATCTTTGTCTGGCTGTATAAATGAGTTACTACAAGCATAAGAAGCATTCAAGCAGAGATGATTAATCTTAGGGAAAAGAGAGGAAAGCAGATCTGTCAACATTCAGGAAAAAAAACAAAAACAAAAACCCACCACTAAACCCACCACTAAACCCACTTGTTTTGCTGTCTTGGCTTCTTCTCCCTTTCAATGACCAAAGCCCAAGCTGTTAATATAAGGACCACAGTACTAGTACAATTACCAAAGAAAACAAGGGCACGTGACTTCAGCAGTGGGGCTCTGAAGAACTGCTTGTGACAGCCCTGGATGAGGGCGATGGATGATACTTGCTGTCCTGCTTAAATGGGAGAATTTTTGGGCTCTCCAAGTTGTCTGCTCAGGGGCCATACAGTCTGAGGTCCAGAGGTGAAGTCATGAGAAACTAGCACCAGAGCTGGCGTTTACAGGAGTTGATACTAACAGCAGCAGCAGTAGGAAAAAGTACGTAAGTACTGCAGTAAGGCAGTGAGGAAAGGTCTGTATGTTCCTTTCTGGAAAACAGGCAAAAAATAGGTAAACACAAGAGGACTAGCCTGTTCACCAACCAAAAACACCTGTCTGTGAAACAAACAGAGTCTGGTAAAGTGAGGAAGGAAGATTTGGAGGCGACCTGAACTGCTGTCTCAAGGGAGCTGTTGTGGCGACAGATGGACCAGGAAGAAGCCAGCCTCTGTCCCACCTGGAGGAGGGTGGCTGTTTAGCCAGGTGGAGCAATGGTGACAACATGAAGTTACAGACATAGAAGAAGCTTGAGCAAAAGTTGATGAATTGCTACCTGAGAATGCTGTACTGGAGACACATCCTACAGCTCGTCCACAAACTTTATTTCGTGACAATATCTCGAGCTCTTTATTAGGGTGCTGATGGACATTAGGAGAGCTGGGCAACTAAGACGATGTACTGGGTCTGGTTGGAATTGGGCTAATTCTTTTTCTTAGCAGTCTGCAAGGTACCGCACATTACACTTGTGACCAAAACAAGTGCTGGAAACATACCAGTGGTTTAGTTATTGCTGAGCAGTGCTTGCATAGGGCCAGGATCGTCTCTGTTCTCAGCCTCAAGCCAACTGGCTAGGAATTGGCCTGCTAGTGCTAGTGTTTGCATCACTTTTTATATATGATTATTTCTTTCTTCACTTAGTTAAGTTTTCTTTATCATGAGTCATGACTTCTCACTTTTGCTTTTCCAGTTCTCTTCCCCATGCCACTGGTGGGAGGAATAAGCCACCACAGAATTCAAAGCATATTGGCCAACCTAAGATCCAGGAAAAAATAAGCAGGTACTGTCTGGGGTGGAATGAAAAGGAGTCCCAAACAAGTGAGGGCAGCATATAAATGAATGCCCTTTCCACCAACTTGGTGCTTAAATTAGATACTATCTGAACAAAGTGCACTGATACCTTAGAAGATTTCTACCAACTAATTTTCAAAGCAGTCTGAATGATTTGCTGCTGTTCTAGCAAGTGATCTAGTGCTTATAAATACATTTTGCATATCCCAGAATTACAGAATGGTTGGGATTGGAAGGGACTTCAGGAGATCAACTTGTCCAATCCCCCTGCTAAAGCAGGTACACCTAGAGCAGGTTACCCAGGATTGCATCCAGGTGGGTTTTGAATATCTCCAGAGATGCAAACTCCACAACCTGTCCAGGCAGCCTGTTCCAGTGCTCTCACTCTCACAGTAAAGAGTACAACCAGTGTAAGTGGTTTTCTAGCTTATTTGAAATGCTAGTTCTCTATTCCTTCCACTAGATGGCAAAAGCTTTTACTTAAAGAGTAGTCCAAAACACAGCAGACTGTATACCTCTATTTGGTCTAAATCCACTGTGATCGTGCATTGTGTGAATCCGACCCAAAGGACCTCCTCACCGTGGAGGACTCTGAGCAGCAAATAGTTCATCAAGAGCAGTATTTTCATTATCATCATTAGCAAATTACTAAAAATGTTATTGCAAGTTACCTTTCAGGGCTAAACCAGTACAGCAGCAATCTGCATCTGCTTTTCTGATTTTTTTTTTTTTTGCATAGCATCTCTTCTTCCCATGCCTTTCCCCACAGAGAGCAGAACTGCAGCATATGATCTCATGTTCTGGGTTCATCACATAGTTAACTACTTCATCTTGTTTTAGAAGCAGGGTTTTGTTTGGTCTAAAGAGGAAGAATTAAATGACCACCCCACCAAGGGACTGCTAGACTCACAGCGAAGCCTACGCACGCACTGTCTCACCGGCGGGCACGCTGCACAGCACACCAAGGGAAAGCCATGTGCATATGCATGGGGTCCAGCCTTCCTTCCCTTCACAAAATTTATCTGTCACAACAGCAGCCAAGCATTTGGTAGAAAACTGGGGAAAATCATGTTGGTAGCAGCTCTGGATTTATGTATTTCTCTCTTAAAATAAAGAGTCTGATTCTCCTGTCTCCTCAAAGTGAATTGGCATGCTAGTGTCAAACCATCCATAGACGAAAACATTAATTTTGGGCAATAAACAAATATAGTCTGGAATTTTCACACAAAACAGAAGGATTGAGTCTATAATACTTACACAAAAAGCAGTTAAACACAGATGTCCTTCTGCCTTCAAGACACAGGATGCCTGCAGAGCAGGAGGGGATGTTGTGCCAATGTCTGGCATACGGCAGTAGGGTCACCTCAACAGCTTCAACTCTCCACAAAGGAAGTCCTGCACCACAGTGCTTCACTTACAACTAACACCCTTGTTTTGCAGGCTTCAAATAGAGTTCAGTATCTCCCAACCTGTAACCCTCCATTTTACTGGGACTGGCTGTAGACACAAGTGGTTCCCATCTCCCTTACACCTTGACACAAGCCATGAAAGACAGAGGAACAGATCTTAATCTCTCCAATACACTTACCATCAATCCCTGGTAAAGAATGGCAACAAGGTTGGACTCCACACTTTTAATCCCATTTGTTTGAACAGAGGAATAGCTTTCTATCCTCTCTATTCTGTTTCTATTGTATCCTCAATAGTTTTAAATTGAGGGTTGGTGATGTCAGTGAGTGCCTCTTTAATCTGAATGACATGAGTAGTAAGAGTATGGAAGAAAGAATCTGACTAGCAGTCACCATTTTTTTTTTCCATTTTAGAAAAGGAACTATGTAAAAAATATTTGTATTAAAAGTCAGGTACTGTGCAAAGTTAATTTTCTTCATCTAAAATATAATGAGGCCTACTGACTTCAGGAGTCAATGTAGAGAAAGGAAGGACTGCACTCCCCTGGAGAATATCCTGCATAAATATATTGATAGAGTCTGAAATTTTAGAGACGTGCTCATTAGTGTTTTTGTGCATATGACTGGCTAATTAAAAGCCAGTGAAGCTGCCCAATGGCACACACATACAATTCAATTGGTGGCTTGACTAAAGCTGCTTTTCTTTGACAGCTTCATTTAGAGCACTGTGCAAATGCATTAGAAAAACCTTTTCCTGAACTTAATGATTCAGTGAAAACAACATAAAATTGAATTACAATCTGAGTTACTATCTGAAATTAAATGTTTTACTTCACAAAAAAAGCGCAAAGTTTGCAAGAACAGTAATTTCCCCTCTCATATGCAAGCTCTGTGCATCCTTCAGCTCACACAATGCAGCAGATGCTCTAGGACTCCACGAAAATGACTGCTTTATCTTCACACCAACCTTGTGAGGCAGGAGAGTGCAAGCCCTGTTTTAAACAAAGTCAGAGAGGGGTAGGAGGAAAGGTCTGAGATGCATTAAATAACTCTCCTGGAGTCGTGCCCAGACTCCACGTACTCCTTGGGATCTGTGCAGGCTCCCTGCACCCAAGCACCAGACAAACACACACAGTGCACAGAGATCAGCCACTGTGCTCCAGTGTGTCTACACATCGGAGTCCCCTTCCATCCTACAGTATGGACTGCTCTTTCTAATACGGCAAAACTCGGTCAATTAAGTACTAGCAGTAAAAGCTGGAATGTGACTTTTAACAATCTATATAATGAATCAGTTTGCCTTCAAAGCTGTAGTGAAATGTGCATTAGATAGCAAACTGAAGGCTCCTGGTTTTTTCCAACATAGAAGCTGAAGACCTAATATTTCCCCATCTCCAAATTAATTTCATGTTGCTACAGTACTGAAGGGATGGGAGAATTTGTTGTGGTGAAAATCCACTCTTACTGTTAGAGGTGCATAAGCATGAAGTCTTGCACAAGCCTAGGAAGCAGCACATTGGCCCCATGGCCCACGGCCTCCCTGCAGGGAGAGACACTAAGGGAGCAGCTTGGGCACCATGGGCAGCTCCAGCCCATGCTCAGGCCTTGTAAGACGGTGAACTCAAGCTTCACCTCCCAGCCTTCAAACTTTGAGACTTTTTATAAAAAAAAACCAACTACCAAACAACTTTAACCTTTTCAAAAGTAATTTTGCTTCAGCTGAAGCAAGCCTTTTCCTGCACAATGCACACGGCCGTACATGAAGTGCAATGTACAGCATCTACAACAGGAAGGCTTTATGAACTGGGCCTCCTGACAGCAGATGGAAGCGCCAGGGGAGCTGGCTGTGTTTCACCCGCTGTGGGAGAGGGAAGCGTGCTGATAGGACACAGGGGTCTCTCACAGCCCTGCAGCTTATTCAAGTATTTCACATCACTACATTGGTATATCAACTTGCTCTTAAATCTTTAGTCATACTGTCCAAAAACCTTCTGGTATTAAGAAATCTCAAAGATGTTAATCATCTTTGAAACCATCCATCTAGCATTAGAAATACCAGTATTTTCATTCTCATATCTACTTCATGGCACTCCAGCACTCTATATTTTTCACAGAGCGGATTCATATACATAATTGAAACTAGACTTAAAAATCTGCATTTAAGCAGATACAAATGGTATCTCTGATATCAGCAGTAGCAAGAATTAGAAGAAAATTCAGGAAAAATAACTAGGGCCCCAATCACCCGGGAAGTCTAAGTTAGCAAACAGTAGCCAGGAACAACCCAACACACAACTAGAAAGAGAAAAATGACGGGATTAATTTTAAAATTCTACAGAACCACAACATGATTTCACTTGCAATTACCACCACCCTCAATTCAAAGCCCATTAGCAAAATGGATGCTCTGAAAATGAGGATAAACTTCCCTTAAAGATGCATATGCCCAGAACACAACTTGAGAAGTTTCCTTTATTGTGAACCCTGAGATAGAATATCTCTAAACACAAACACCTGCTTGGTAAGAATCAAAGTATGCCAAAGCACAGGAAATCAACAGACAAAATCTCTAGCGTATGATAAACCACAAGCCACTGAGCTCTGCTAGCACTATGGAAAAGACCTTCTGGTGTTAAGAAATCTCAAAGATATTTGTCATCACAAACAGCTGATTGTCATCACATGTTGTCACAAACAGTAAAACAAGAGATGCACAAGCAACAGAATGGTCCTTCTCCCAGCTGAAAACAGTAGCTAATCTTTGGTGGAAACCTTACAATTTGTGGACATGCCAGAAGACTGCAGGTGGTCTTGGAAAGCTGGAAAACCAGTTATGTGGGATGAGAAGAGCACCCTTTCTGGATTTCTATTTACCTTTGTTGCTGTGCAAGAACAGAAGACTGCAGATAGATCCTACAGGATTAGGATACACACAGTTTCAAGAGCTGTTTTTCAATGCACAACCTTCACCTCTCAGTTTTCTTCTACAGACAAAGATGCCCATCTCCTCTTTTTTATCAATTTCTTAGAAGTTCCTTCACTGTTACTCTTCTGCTACCTCAAATCCTCAAATCCAGTGGCAGGCAATTAATTACCTTTTGCCACTCTGGAAGGATCAAGGTCACCAACTTCTTGAAGACAGCACTTTAGTACTCATTGGCAGCTGAAAAAGTTACATGTTAGGAACCAAGATCAAGATAAAAGTCTTTATGCCTACAGTTTTACTGTAGGATTGAACTACCACAGGACTAGTGCATGCACTTCACGTGCCCTGCTATAAAAATGCAGGCATCAGCATTAGAAAAGACAGACAGATAAAAATGTCTCTGCAGGAAGAGACACTAAGTGAAGTAGGACTCTCCAGCTTGGAAAATAAATGACAGGGAGGAGGGGAGGATGTCAGAGAAATCTGTAAAATCATGAATGGTGGGAAGAAGGCGAGGATGGAAAGGAAATCATTCACTGTTATTTACTGCTTCCTAAAACAGAAAAGCAATAGGCATCTAATGAAATTATTGGAGAGCAATTTTATAACAAAGGGAAATACTTTTTCATATAATACATAATTCAGTTATGGAGCTCATGGTCACAGGATGTTGTGGATGCCAGAAATACAAATGAGAAAAAAAAAAAGATTAAACAAATTAATGTTAGAAAAGTCTGTCAAGTGCAATTAAAGAATATAACATTAATGATATACAAGTCTAAAAGTCCTAAAAGTATCAATTACTGAAAGCGAGAAAGATATAATAGGGGGACAACCACTTTATGCTAGCCCTGCTTTTCGTTTTTAGTGAAGCCATTAAGTTTCTGCTACTGAGCACTGCTGGAGAAGAGACCCATAAAGAACTACATGAGCCTAAGGTCTGCTGTATATGGCCATTTGGTGATGTATAACATGGAACTGTAACCGCTGTAACTCTTGTGAAAGCTCTGCCTTCCATTTGCTACATTAGTTTACATTGGAAAGAGTGGAATTAACAATATTATTGAAAGACTTTGATAAAAGTTACCACAGCAGTTATACTGGATCAGATCAAAAAGCCACATCTGATGCGAGAACTCTCAAACCAATATATCCAAGCTTCCTCTAAGGGATTTATATATAAATATAGATATATATTCCTAGAAGGAAAATACGCAATAAATTTATTCTGATAAATACAAAGGTACACAGTTTCCTACCCTGAGATACAGAATAACCTCATATGGCAATAGAAATGCAGGAGTTATGAGACTGACTATTATTATCTTTGCACATTTGTCCCCTTCCGTTTTATATTAACATGTATCCAAAAGGAAAATTTTACTACTATTATACCAAATTATACCTCACCATTTAACAAAAATAAATTTATTTATAGCAAATAGAAAATTGGTCTTAAATATCTATATGAATAAGGAAAGGGTTGAACTACTTAGGGACAGTTGAACTATTATCAAGAATAAGTTGAACTACTAAGGAACAGTTAACTAACAAGAGATCTGTCTGGTGATTAGTGCAGAGACAACTACTGTGGAGAGGTAATTAACACTGCTTACACGACATGCTTTTACACATGACAATTACTATAGTTCAAAAAAGCTCTTATGTCAGTAAGTGTTTACAGTCTCGCTGTCCTTATATTATTTGCATTCCACAGAATTTCACAAGTAGGAAGGAGAGATGACATTGACATACTGTAAGCAAGATGCTAGCCAGAAATTCAGTTTATGCACTGATAACAAATTCTCAGTGAATCCTGCCACCTGAAAATAAAACTGTGGCCAGGAAAACATATAATCCTGACATAGCATCTGTAAAATAATAAAGCAAAAGTCAAAATAACCCAATGTCGTGGCCTTTACGCTGACCCTTTTGCAGTAATGTTTCCAGAAGGAGAAAACTGTTTTCTCTCTCTTCTAAACTTTGACCAATACCTTACCCATCAGCAAGTCATAAAACCACATCCCACGAAAAGACCTTTACTGTTTTACCAAATGAAGTAGTTGATTTGTTCATTATTGCAAAATTCAAGCTGCAAGGCTCATTCCTTCCAAAAACTTTTCTTTTAAAACACTGAAGAAATAAAATACTACTCTTGTGAACTCACATTTGTTTTCAGCATTTTTGACAGAAATTTTTATGATTTTGTGTCTTGTGATATCTGGAACTTTTTATATCCCTAACTCCTGGAATCATGGGAAAATTGCAGCTTGTTCACTTTAAAAAAAAACCCAGATCAACAAAAATTAAAAAAACCTCTCATTACAACCCACAGATTCTCCCATGTTTCCCTTTCAAAAAAAGGTAAAAGCTGAAAAAAGAAAAGGCAAGCTTAATCCTAAAAGATAAACAATGACGTAAAATTTATTCTTGCTTTTGAATAACATTCTTTTTAGACTCCCTTTTGGGGACAAGATGTATTTGCTCCAAGAAAAATTTATGTTTGTTTTCTTTTTGGTTTTAATTGGTTTACTGGCATATATTGAAGAAGTTATACATCTCTACTTTAGCCTTTATAAATGCATCATATCTATAAGTATTCCTGTGCAACTAAAATGAGAACGTAAAATTAAATGTGGTACTAATAAAGGAGCAACATGTGAAAATTCCTCCCCTCCCTTTTACTTCCAATACTTGATCTGTCCATTTGCCCTGTCTGTAGATGGAGTGGTTTGCAGAGGAAAACAAAAGAGGTCTACTATGCAAATGCTAGATGTATTCCTTCGCCCACAACAAAACTTCTGTTGCACACTTGAATACTAAAAACAAAATCAGCAGTTACTATTACAGTAATTTTCAAGTGTGGTCTGCAGAGAGTGCAACTTTTGAATCAGTACATTTTGCCTGTGGATTTTTTTTTAATACCGTCTGACAGTTATTGCACCGATGTTAGCAAAATTTGGAAGTAGTGAACCTCAAACATTGGTAGAACACATAGATAACATCTCTACCTACTTCTGGGGGAGAGAAAATCCAGCCCTCTGCATCATTCCTGGAAAACCACAACTAAGAAAAGTCACTATTCAACTGGATTTATTTTGGAACAGATGAAGCTTGTCCCAGATTAACAACAGCCTCCATCAAGTCAGAGACATTTATCCACCAAAAAAAGGTTATTTCCTCCAGGAAGTGTTGAGTACACTGGACCATGCCCCACTATTTTCTGGGCCAGCTTCTTGAAACTTAAAGTGGATGTGGACAGAAGCCACTGGGAGGGACAGAAGCCACTGGGAGGGACAGAAGGGGAAAACTTCCACTGTCACCCTATTCCTACAGCAGCTTCTTTTAAGAAGCTGCATTTTCCCTGTGAAATAATTGTAGGATTAGAAAATCTTAGGAAGGAAGAGCTTGGTATATTTAAAGTATAGAAATCTGGAATATAGTTCTGGAAGAGAGAATTCTCCTGTGACATGAAATCAAGAGAACTACGGAAAATAAATCTTCTGTTAATGATCATACATTAATTTTGATGTTGCATAAAAGCCGTATTTCCTATACTTATCCTGAATACATGTAGACAATAAAATTTAACAAAGCCTAACACACCCATTTTAGTGGAAAAAACCCCAATCCTGTAAGAAAAATGAAATAAACTTCCTCTTCCATGCCAGTGGAAGCTAGCCCTGAAACCCCTGTTGTTCTGACGTCATCTTCCTACTTTTCAGATATCTTTGTTAAGAAAAGCATTGGTTATGTTTCAGAACAATTAACCAAAGGAAATTATTGTAGCCAGGAGACTACAAAGTTCCTTAGTTGATCTGCTGACAGCCTTCATGGGCAAAAAAGGGAGACTCATTATTCCATTTTAGTTAAGCACAAAAGAAAAATAAGGTAAATTGAGTTTAACACCAAATATCACCTTGAAATTCTGCTACAGCTAGAGTATGACAAACAATGCTAACTTACCCACAAAAGAAAAAACTGAACTAAATTTTCAATAATTTTACAAAAGCTAAACCAAATCACTGCTTCTTATAATTAGTTTGTTCTGTGAAGAGCAAATACAGTTGTGCTATTTAATTACAGATCCCCAAATGAAGAGAAAAAGTTGTGAAAATGTTTTGTGTGAATCAGCTTTTCAATAAAGCATCCTTTTTCTACCTCGACAAGTTGATTTAGATCTGGCAAGATGGGCAAAATGAAATATCCAAGCTATTAGTCAACATTCTTTGACAGCTCCCAATTCAATACTGGCTATAAACTGCCTCACATTTCAAACCCCTAAACCCACACTTAGTATTGCAAAAGTTCCTTTACCTTGAACTTTAGGGAATGACTAGGGGTACCACTGTTACACAGTTTAGAGATATTTTTTCTTCCCTTTGACTGCAAGAAAAATACAGGGGAAGAACTTGTCATGTGTAAAGGAGAAATCAAAAGTCTGGTTTTAAATGTATTTTAAATCTATGTAAAGATCTTCGAGCCCTATGGATCACAAGTATAAAACATCATTTGTCAATTCACTACTGAAATAATGAGCCTTCAGAAAGATACTGCTGCAACCTAACCTGTCAGATACCAGCCGATCTTCCACTGAGCAGAATTTTTATTAACAGATAAAATAATTGCATTCAGCATCCAGGCCTAAGTGACACTGTCAACCAATGAAAAATTAAAATAGAAGTGTTACTTACAGTTACTAGATGCTCCCGTATAGTTCAACATGTACTGATCTGCTACCAGCATCCTTTAAGTTTGCTATATACATGTCCCAACAGCTTCACATTCTCCTTCTGTGCAGCATCTCCAACTCAAATATGAGGAAATACACTGCTGTGTTTAAACAGACACTTACTTAATTAATCTAACGAGGAATGGTACTTTGGATGGAAGGGAAGAGAAGCCACCCCCATTCAACTGCTGGTAAATGTAACAGAGGAAACACCACATTTTGACCACATAAATGACTGCATTTTCTAATAAGCCAAGAAAAATAAGAGAGATGGCTATACATGAATTTCAGCAGCGTGTGCACATGCTGCATCCTCTACTGAATTAATTTCAGCTTGCAAGACATTGATGTATTTTCTGACTGACTCTGCTTAGGAGACAAGCTTTTGAGCAGTACTTTCAGCCCACAAGCCTTTAGATGACAATCAAATCAAGATTTAATCAGTTCAACTTTGAACCAGAACAGCCCCTCATTCTGCAAATCAACCCCTGAAAATATATTTATGTCGATTTTTTTCTTCAGCTGCCTGTATAAATATGAAAAGTTGAAAAAAATGTAAAGCAAAGGTCCACTCTTCAAAGACAAAATTCTTCTTGTGGCTGTAAACCTCTGACTTCCTGAAGGTGCATTGCAGGAATGGTAGAAATTGATTTAGTGAAAGGCTTCTATTAGTGAGAGCGCTGTTCTCAGTGCAAAATCCCTCCCCTTGCTATAATCAATAATTTAGACAAAGCCAAGAATCATGTCAGCCAAAATGACCAGGATAACTTGACTGTCTCTTTCTTTTGGAGTACAAGTAAAATTAAATTAAGGTCTGAATGGGAATGTATTCTAACTTAAAAATTAATTTGGCCAATCTGAGTTGTGCTTTTTAGCTTTCATGTTGAGTAGGGGAGTAGGGATGGGGTCCTTTGTTCCTTATTAAAAACTTCTCAGGTTCAGAGAAGTGCCCAAAATCTACTTCCAAGAAGTAAAAACCATAACCCTAGATTTAGAGTACTTTCAGTTATGTGCAAACAAGAAATGCGCTACAAAGTTAAAGCCCTTACTTGTGGATTATGACAGTGCTACTCCTCTCTCAGTGCCCTGCAATGATGTCTGAGTTAATAACTGGTGCAGTGCTTAAAATTTAAATTGAGCTCTGCAGATTCTCAACTCAAAAGCAATTAAAAATAGGAAAAATGTATTTAGTTAAATTGCGTTTTTGTTAAGGACAAAGTAGTTTTTTCAAGAAACAGTTTCATGAAGAGTTCTGAGAACAATTTTCAAGCAAAAGCCTTGAAGTAGTCTTACTATGTAATAAATTAGTGCAGTGTATCAAATTATGTACATATAAAATAATCAACATAAAAAATAGCAGTTAAAAAACAAACCCTGTAACACAACACCATAAAAAATGGATTAAAATTCCCCAGAGACACTATAAGCAGGAAGCAAAAATATATGGTTTAGATTTGGATTTTTCCTCCCCCTCTCTCCCCAAGGACTTCTCCTCACTGAAGTATCATGGATAAATCTACTGTGCAAGCCGAAGGACACACTGCTGGGCTTCAGAAAGCGAGATCCAGACACAACAAGGAACCCACTTAATGTCATTATCTTGAGCTCTGTGGCATCCAGATATTGGACATTTATGGCCTAATCCTGAGTACCCAGGGGCTCTCAAAATGAAGCAGTCTTAACAGCAAATATATGTGCTTTCATGGGATTGCTTAAAAAAGGCTTCATGTCCCTTAAGGCAGGGATCATACAAGCACTCTCAAGCGAGGACTGAGTTCAGAGCAGGGTCTCTGCAGCATGCCAAGTCGTATCACACACCACCTCTTCTGGCCCATGGAGATGCTCAGTACTGCTCTGAATCTACCCACCTTCTCTTGATGCAACAGCAGTGAACCCAAGGCTGCCTGCAGCACCATCTATTCCATATCTTGGTGGTACATGCTATAGATTTCTGTATGTCCAATACCATAACTTGCAACAGCACCATTGCAACTCAAGGGACCCACAACCCCAATTCAGCCAATCCCATGTTGTTAATTAAAGCTGAATTCAACTTCTATCAGCTAATGCTTGACTTATGTGAGAATTTAGCACATGAGGAACCAGTGCACTGAGAAACTGGGGTCTAAAGGAGCCACTAACTTGGGGAGATCAAAAGAAATACCTCCAGGTGAAAACATAACAGGGCAGGAACTTGAGGAGGATTTAAGTCTGTGTCCCTCACTGTAAAAACATCTCCTTCCACGGGGGCCTGAATTAGGATCTGACTTTCTCTTAGCAGTACTTCAGTATTAAATAACTCAGAGCTCCCCATTTTTGTGCTCTTTAAGTTTTCAGAACTTCTGTGAAATAACATCCCAGCACAAGCAAAATCCCCGATACTCACTTCTGCTGTCAAATTTAGTCTATTCAATTTACTGTCATTGCCTTTGGGCTAGCCTTGCTTGCCTAACCTACTGTCCACAAACATCCCTGCTTGCTTCCAGCTCTCCTTCAGCTTGTGCCAAGTTCTCATTTATCTCCACAACTGCATTTACTCTCCTTTTGCTTCGCCCTCCAGTGTGTCCCCTCCTCCAGGTCATGTTCCCATCTTTCAACCCATCCTCCTCACTTCACAATCCATTTGTTCCCCCATCAGCTTGCTCCTCTGAGAGCAGCGGGGAGACCAGCTCACCACCGCTGGGCCCGACACTGGGATCACAGCAGCTGCTCACAGGAACAACCGCAGTGGCCTAGGCTTTGCCTCTCCACTCTGCAGAGTGCAAAAACGCAGGAATATCTTCTGAGCAGGAAACCCCGAAGTGTGCTGGCCATCCCCGGCTTGTACACCTGGTGAATCACTGCTAGACCAGCAACTGCAAGGTTGTGAAAAGCTCAAGGGCCACTGCAAAGACTAGAGACTCATTCTGCTGAGTGGCAGTACCATTCCTCTACCACACCTCCGGCAGCTGATATACAGGAGCCTAGAAGAAGACAAACAAGCACCCAAACAGGCTGCAAAGAGCTTCAGAGCACACAGACCCCATCTAGAAGATTATAACCTTGTTCTCAGCTTACCTTAACAAACAGAGGCCTGCACATAAAGTGTTCTCCCAAATGTAATACTGTTTTTTCCTTCCTTTCCCCAGAGATATCTATTACCCATTTCAAAGCATCAATCAGGTGAATTGAAGTTTGGCCTGACTTCTATGCAGCATTCAGAAGTGCTGAGGCAGAGGTTTACCGGATCGATTTTGGTTGTAATTTTTTGTTACTTGAACAGCTTTATGAACTGGGAACTTTCCTTTTTTTTAAAGAGAGCTGGTTAGTCTGGTATCAGCTTATTGTGGCTTTTCTTCTGTGCAACTTACTGCCTTATAATCCCTCTGAAATCAGGATCCTGACTTTTCCCCATTACCTTCTCTGTATTCTCTTCTGTGATTTGTTTTCCGTTCCTCTTTGCTTGGTCCTCTGTCTGACAATCCTAGGCATAGAAGAGCTTTTCCAACAAGATGCATTCTACCTCAGAGAGGATACGCAGCATCCAGAACTACACACTTCCATTCCTAAACTACAGAAGCTTGACAAGTTTCCAAAAATAGTTTGTAAAGTTAAGTACTTGACATGGTTAAGTTGTTCACTGCTTCTGAAACTTGAGCCTGCCCTGCAGATGCTCAGAAGTGTTTTCCACTTTGCTACAGCACACAAAAAGCATGTCCAAATATCTCTTAACATTACACATTCATGTAAAGTGCATTGTGGAGTTAGGGGAAACGTGCCCTGCTCTGGACATTTTGTGAACTACTCTACTCAGGCAGTAGTATGACGCTGGCATTTACTTCCCTGTGTCATCTTGGCACCTCCTCTACTCCCCATTGCCACCTTCTACTTTCCCACACAGGTATTCCACATCTTCCAGGAGCAGGCCCTGCAAGCACTTGCTTATCCCACAATTACATATTTTACTGAATAGAAAAATATTCATTTTTAACACGCTCAAAATCATAGTACTGCAGTTATACAAAGCAGCACTATGATATTTTCTGGATTAGGAATTATGCACTTTACTAAGATAGCATGGGAAGTATCCCTGAAAAGACAAATACCAAACAAGAAATTAAATATCAAGGGCAAAACAACCCAGCTTGTTGGGGCTCCCATCAAGTGGCCAGAAGTTCAACTGGAGTAAGGTCAAAATCAATGAAGCTCTGTCAGTTAGGACAGGGCCACATGTGACACTATCTGTAGCCAAAGCACTGAGTTAGCCACAGCAATGCTTTAGTAGTCAAAGTACAGCCACCACAAGGCAACTATCTTCAAACTCCATCTCCCCCAGCCTGAGAGCACTCAGGGAGATGCCCCGCTAGGAGAGAGCTGTGTTTACAAAAATATGACAAACCATCCTAGACCCTTTGGAAATATAGCAGAGATTAAACCAGGAGCTATTTTTAAAACAAAGACACAGAGAAGGAACAAATTTCATTTCTGCGCTACAGGGCAGATGTTTCAGACTCTATTCAGCTGGTTAGTTCATCTGTGAGTATTACTTAATGTGCATCCCGCTCAGCCTGTGATTGTTTCTCCAAATGGAAGTCCTAATTCTTGCCTCTTATCTGCTGCCTCTCTTCGACATCACCAGACATCTCAAGGGACGCCAGTGGGCAGTTGAACGAAGCTCACCCTAGCAAGGAAATTGAATGGCTCTGATGAACTGAAGAACCGTTCTTTATCTTTTTGGCAAACAGTTAAGTATGAAACTGCAACTGTGACCATACAACACATTCTGGAAAACCTTTTCTATAGTCCCAAATTTTGGTAATTGCAGAGTTTGGGAGAGGATGCTAATTGCTGGTGTATAAAACATCTATTCTGCCATTCCTGAATTTAAGCATATTGATTCACTTTTACATACCCATTTTTATTATCTATCCCAATACAAAATGGTGCTGATTACCACTCTTAATTGTGGAATCTTTAGATTTCAAGTCAGAGCACTCAAGCATCCAAGATACGGATTTAGGTAGCTCCACTGAGAATTACAGAATAAAACAAACCTGACTGCCTAAACACAGCAAGCAGCCTCCTTGTGAAACTGATAGTGGCAATGTGTACGTGAGAGGATCATCCTTCAAGTTCAATTTACTATCAAGTACAATTTATTTTATGGCCTTCTACCAGTAGATCCTGATGCTGTGAACATTGTGTAACCGGGCTGCCCTTGAAGTTTTATTTCTTTTAAACTGATCCTAAAATCTGCTTATAGGGATGGCTAAATAAGAGACAAACTTGCAGTTAGTTACTTCACATGCAGAACGTTACCCACACCAACACTGGGGATATAGAGCAATAGTCACCTTTCTTATTTCATAAGCAGTCAGCAAACGGTCAAGCCTGAGACTATAAAACATGCACTGTTTTTGAGACATGGTTATCAGTAACATGCAGGATTAAAAAAAATCTAACAGCTCAATATTAGAAGTTGCCAGCCTTTAGGATGCACAGCAGGTGTGAACCAGAGACTTACTCCCAAAAAGAGGTAAACTGGGTGTTTACTTGGAACCCTACAACTCTACAGATGGTTCTATCTCTAGTTTTATAGGACTTGTGTTAATACACAATGTAATTTAATGTATTTTTGGTATACAAATCTTTTTCCCCACTCAGGAACACAGAAAACACATTCAGAGCAAGTAACAGACTTATTGTCTATATCAGGTAGGTACTGCAAAGGAAGAATCATGCTTTTAAGAGAGCATCCATTTAAATTCGGTCAAAGATGTTGATTAAAATCAGAGTCAGAATTGACCACTGCTATAAATCTTTCTGACTAGTTCATGATTTACTGTAATTTTTATTGCATTAAGAGGGCTATTCTCCCCAGATGTGCTGTTATTTCAGAACACCGGGCTCTCTTTACAGGAGCGACACTCTCGATTCCCAAGGGCCGGTCTCACAGCTGCCATTTCTGCACTGGATTGAACTCATTTATTTGTAACCAGCCATTAAACTTCCCTCTCATATCTGCTTGGAGACCAGCAGCAGACAGGCATTTGGTATATTGCAATTGCACACAGCAGCAGCACTCCTGAAAAAGAGGACACTTGTGGTTTTAATATCCCTTTGATTTCAACTAGTGAGAAACAAGGCATCGTGTGACCCAAAGGCCGAGAGACTGGGGAGCCAGAGGAGGCTGCTGCCGCTGCACAGCCTCCCACAACCCCGAAGAGAGCAAGGAGGGCAGCACAGAGCAAGAAACATCCGCGGCTCTCTTGCACCATGCATCCCACATCTCAGGGACTTTGCCAATTATGGGGCTATTCCTGGCACTAGAAGGAGGGGGTTTCATTTAAATTAATATAAAACAGAAAGCAAAAGCGATTTCCAATTTTCTTGTTGGTTTTGAGGCAAAGAGAATTCTTTTTATTTCCTGAAGAATTCTCATTTCTAATTCATTAGAACTTATTACACAGAGCACTACACTTTACAATGGTGGGATAACTTTCCAATGAAATTGCTTTTCAGGTAATACAAAGATTTAAGACATGTACCTGCCTTCTACAGCCTTCTGGGGAACTTCTTAACAAAAAGCAAACAAAAAAACAAATAAAAAAGCAAGCCACAAACAGAAAACACCACCCACATTCTCTCCTAGGTTTGGGCTCTGGGGCACATGCTTTGCTGCTGCTTGCACCACATAGATTCAGACAATGAATATATGCAAATTCATCCAGGTGAAACTGGTGAATACACAGAGAGGAGGAGAAGGGATATGTAGATAGTGTAATAACACAAGCTGTGTTTCCTTTGAAAACTAGACTAAGGAAATTTTCTTGAGAGAGAAGGAGGAAGCATTGCCCATGATTTGAACCCAGTTCAGGTCCATTTGCAGTATTAAAACCCCCTGGAGCTGATGTCTGGTTATTCATAAGACTCTCCAAATGACAGAGGATTCAGCTGGATAGATACAGTAGATCCCAGAGGAGATGCAGTGCCTGAGGCCAACGGAGGCAAGCCTGCTTGTTTGGGGGACTGCCTGCAGTGCTGGGTGTCAATCAGCTCTGGTGGCAAGTCGCTGCCTGTCTCTAGGAAGGCTGCCGGGAAACCCATTAGGGCTTGGCATGTGCTAAGATCTCAATGACATCCCATTGCTTTGCTGACTACAGGTTTTTTCTGCTTCTAAAATCACCTCACTTTTTTTTTTTTTTTTTTTAAATACTGAGTCTCAGAAAGAAGGTTAGATAGCTGAAAGCACTTGTAAAATTATCTGAAAGTTAACGTCAATGTAGTTCTTGTCAAGATGCACATATAGCTAATATCCCTGGAGAAGAAAGAAGAGTTTCCTCATAACATATTTCTTATACTGTACTGTGCTTGGGGTGTTCAATGCCCATTATTAATGGATTCTATCATATCTGTTTATCAACATTAATGTTTGTTAAAATAAGTCAGTTGTTTTGTATCTTTAAGTTGAGTTGTATTTCTTTTTGACCTCCTCACTCAGAGAGGAGGTCAAGGCTCTTGAAAACACCTGTTTATTAGACCACACATAGAAGTATCCTGCCCAAAGGAGAGTTCAGGAGGATTTTGTCTAAACAATGATGCATTCCCAGCGCAATCAGTTAAGAATAAATTTTTCAGAGTTTTTGAATTATACAATTGCAAAAGAAAACACATGAAAACAAAACAACAAAAATACCTCACAAAACAACATTCAGATTTCCAGGATTTGAATAATGAAATATTGTTAAGAGCGGGAAGAGGAAGACAAAACAATTCAGAAGCCCTGAAAGAAATGTATTGTTATTTTCAACAGTGTCTTCTCAAGAAAACCGTATTTCTACCATATTTCTGCATGAACTGAAGTGCTAAATACAATCTCCAGATTGAACATTATTAATTCCCCAGGTATCTGCTGGACTACATTCTTTTATGGATTAACTGCTCTCAAGACTGGGGGATGTTTTCACTTCCCAGAAGTCATATGACTAAAACTGTACTGCATATTTTTTCCCCTAATAAATGTCTTTCTTCCTTTGGGCCCTAACATCTCTTACTGAAGCATAAATGCAATGGTTGGAGAGAACTGAGCTGTGAAGACCCCACATGATGCTCTCCTCCTACCCCAGATGCAGGGGCAGTGAAGAGCCCTGTCCATGCCCAAAACCACAGACCTCCAGGATGGACACCACCAGGGCTCACTGCACAACTCCTCACCTGGAAGGGCTTCTAAAGAGAAGCTGGCAGCCATGCTGGCACATAGGGAGCATCATCAAATGACTGGGATGGAGTGGGCACACTTACAAAGTTGTGCATCAGAAAAGTAAAAAAATCTTCACTGAACCTAAATATCATCATTCAGAAAAGCTTTTTTGTTGGGTGTAGGTAGCTATCAGTAGCTCAGCATCTTCAGACAATCATGTTCTTCTCACAACATGCACCCACTAATTATTGAAGAGCAATTATTTATAAACTAGCAAGAGGTGCAGTCAGCATATTTCTAGGACCCTGTATATGGCATCTGCTGGTGCCTTTCTTAAAGCTGCCACAATCGAGTAGGAAGCTTTCAAGCATTCCCTAGCAGACAAGCAGCTGTGTGCAAGGCCGGTGAGTGTATTTTGATACAATCCACTTCCCCGCTAAAACTGCTAAGCCACTTCTCTCTCTCCTGGCACCAGCTGAGGAAAGCAATGCCTTTTTAAAACAGTGGCCATGAGGAACTTTTGCTTGCATACCTGTTTCATCAGGTGAGCTTGGTGAGGCGCTGTCCTGGGACAGGGTAGTCCAGCTGGAGTCTTCATCGCTTGGGGCCAGGTTTTGAATCCTGTGGAGGGCACAGTCTGTTTTGGCCCCAGTTTTTGGGTGGTCTTTCTTTGTCTCAGGGCTTGATGACACTGTGGCAACCTGGCCATCCTCTGGGCTTGGCATCTTGTTCTGTTTCCGGGGCAGGACTTCCCCATTGACAATAACAGTAGAAACCTGGCTGTTGCTTTGCGCAGACTTATCTTCCATCGCAACAAAACCCGGCTCTAGATCTCGAGCCGATGTCTCTAGATCCACATAGTAATTCAGGAAGCTCTTGGTCCTCCTTGGCTGTGAGGGTAATATTTCACAGCCAGAGGAATCCTGCGGGATCGGCTCATTGCTTTCAAACTTCTCAGAAGTTACATTTACGCCTGCAGTGGTACCGAGGTTTTTGTTGGGATCCTGCTGTCCCTGCTCGGCAGCTTTCCTGAGCTGGTTTTCTCCATTCTTCACCAGCTTTATATTGGCAGAGCTGTTTCCCAGAAGGGGCTGAGCTGCTGGATCAGAAAGACCCATGGCTGTCTGAATGTTAGTCAGCGCGTACTTTTTCCTGCATTTCGGAGGAGTGCTGTTCTTGGTCTCCGTGTGCCTGATTTCTGCATTCAGAAGCTCGTTGTGAGAGGAGCGCAGGTTCAGGGTGTTGGGCGGGGTGGCGGGGCTGTTGCGGTTCACAACGTCCGTCGTGCTGCCGCTTGCCATAAACACTGCCAGCGTGTCCACACCGGAATCGACTGGAAAGCAAAAGAAACAGCTGTGAAACACATTCATTATATACACCATTTTGCTAGGGCTTCTGGTAAAGGCATGTAGCACTTTGGGTAATTGTTTTACAGGAGGAAAATTACCACAACCTAAGTGGGGAAGAGAAGAGACAAAAGCTTAGCTTATTAAATAAGGAAGAACAGAGGCAGAAAGAGATAGAGAGACATCATCAGTACCAGGAAGGTGAGAAAAAGTGAAAAGCTTGACCATATACAAGACAGTTTTAGGGCAGATTTTTCATTTCTGATTCTGTTGCAGGCAGGCTCTGGGACAGCAGAGATGCCCTTGCAAATGCCTGTGACTCTCACTATCATCCTTACCATAACTATTTTAGTATTTCGCCTCTGTCTCCAATGAGGAGGGAAATAACTCCTCAAGTGGTCACCACTGGAAGCAGAAATTTGAGATATTTCTAAGCAGACTGCAGACAGATGCTGCTTCTTTTTCATCTTAGGGTAGCGCTGTTATTGCTAAGCCTGACTGGCTGGTCAGTTGTTGACTCCTAATACCTGCATTTTCTCTGCTATTTGTCTTTCTTTCTTTCCCCTCCCTACCCTGCTGCCTCCTTCTTCTTTTTTTTTTAAGAGAAGGGAAGTAGAGGGTCAAGGAATATGAGATATGAGTAGATTATTTCACAAAGGTGTATTTGATTTCCAAGGGGAGGCAAAAAAAATTCCTTGACAAAATATCCTGCCGGAATTCAATCAACTTTAAGAAAAGGGCTGGCTCCAGAGATGGCTTACTATTTCTACAGCTTACAAAGTTCAAGCTTAAGGGTAAAACATACATCCTAGGGCAGAGTACACATACTACACTGTTAAATAATATCATTCTTGTAAACGTGTAAACAAGTTTCTGATTGTTGTTAGGCAGGGCCACAGCTCATATTTCGAAAAAATATTAAGTTTATTGAGGGAACAGATTTTTAGACTATTAAAAATTATCAAAATATAGATTAAAAAAAAACTAATTTAAAAACTGTAATTTTTTCCTGTACTGTCTATTTATGGCTTCCACTAATCTGCACAAGTACTCCATGAACACCTCACTTTACTGTGGTAGTCACTGTTGTTTGATACCTGGCAACTAAATTAGAGGCCAATTAATAAATCACTCCCATCTGCCACAACATGGAACACCCTTTCTGTTGTTCCTAATTCTCAGATATCATTGACTGCTTATATCGCACATAAAAAGGTATCTGGGGCTTATCCAGGAATGAAAAGCTGTAATCTGAGCTTGTTGATGACAGATCATTCCAGCTGAGCTGTGCTGCATCTTTGTATATTTGATATATGACAGAACTGACTGCTGTACAGATTTAAAAGAGATTAAATATATGGGTTTTAAATGAACATATAATACATAAACAGAGGGAAAAGGAGAACTTCACAATGTTACCTAAAAGCGGGCACAGTTGCTAGTGTTCCCTCCTCTTTGAAGTGCTGTCAAAGCTGCTCACTTGCAAACATCACTCTGGTTCATTTAAAACCAAGCAGATCAAGTAATAATACTCTTTGTTCCCCGAATTACCCACACAGATGTTGAAGAACAATTTCTAAAGCTTGTTAGAAACAGAATTTAAACTAAATTTTACAATTTTTCATGTTTGCTGATTTCTCCAGCCCCGGTCAGTCAGTTGAAACCAACTGCAAATTCTTTAGAAGACAGATCACCCCATGCACACTGTGCAAAAGCCATCATCTTAGGTAACAGCTAACAGACATCCTGTGAGCAATTTCAACTTTAGCCAGAAGAGACTTTAAAACACAACTATTAAAAAATTTAAAGGAACTTTATAAATTACTTCTCAGATAAACACATCATATATGTACACACAGTTTTTTGGATCTTGTTTAAAACCAGCCAGGTCTAATGTAAGGAAGGTTGCATCTGATCAGATGTTACCAAAATGTTTTACATGAAACAGCTTCTATATATTGACTCACTGCTTTGTATTCTTTTCTGAGTCACTCAAAATCTGACAACCTGAAAGTCACATAAAAAAGTAAAGTAATAAGGCAGGATAATTTCCCCAGCCACTGTCTGACCTTTAGAATTTATGGAATTGCACGGTATCTAGGGATTTCACTAGATTATATTTTACTTCATGCTTCAGCAGATTAAAACAAGCGTTTATGGTTTTCACCAATAAATACAATTATCCCAATATGGAATAAGACTGAAATTTATTCTTCCTCTTTTTTACAAATGAGCTGTAATGTTTGTCACTATTTTTGTTACTTAACAAATTTCTTACAAAATACTCTTCCTAGATAAAGCTTAAGTATTTGCCTGCCACCTTATCTTTAGCCTGTCCCCTGCTGTTATTGTTTCATTGCTGAGAAATATTGTTAAGAATAAGCCCTTGGAAACACTGCAACAAAATGTATTACATTTTACTAATCTGCTTGATAAAGGTTCTCCACTGATTTGTGAACATTGGCACATTGCTCAACAACTAAGCCAAGGAGTCTTTACGACCCATGTAGTGTTTGTGACTTGGGTGTTAAGTTGGGCTGGTGTACCACCATGAGCAGAAAAACGTCAAAACAAACCTCTCACTAGACACCATCTCCCCTCCCGACCCCATCTCAGGTGATCTGTTGATCAAATTATCATGATCAAATGATCAATGAACAGGCAAACAGCAAGACAAGGTGTGCAGAGTGAAGCAAGCTGTTCTCTCAGGGGCCCAGAGCCTGCTCTGGCATGCACACAGCCGGCTTCCCTCTGCTCTTGGAAGCAGATACAGACATGAGAAAAAGGTAGGAAAAAAGAGAAAGGGAGGCATAAAGAGAAGAAGAAATACAGATGGGAAAGGCCAGATCTTCCATCTCAAGCGTAGAAGTTGCTATGAGACTAGGACTAACTAAAGCACCAGAAAAACTGGAGTGCAAGCAAATGCCTAAGAGCACGGAAGAAAGCTTGCATAGGAGAACAGCCTAAGGAAGAAGAGAAATAGCCTTAATAAATCGCCTTCAGCGATGCTTGAAACACATCACTTTTCCCAGAGGAAGCACAAAAACATCAATAAAATGCAGGAACCCTGGGTTCCTGCACCCAGGGCTGCCCCAGGCAGACTCCATCCCCCCTCTCAGACAGCTCCTTGTGCTGCCTGGCCACCAGCAAGGACAATGCTACTGGCACAGGACACCATATTTTCAATTCCTCTACCTTCTGCTGGAAAGCAAACACAAATGGACAACCAGACCAGGAATCACTGAATTGATATATATATCTCAGCTAAACTGGGGGAACACTGGTTAAGTTGTAAGTGAGTAAAAGTAGGGTATTAGACTAAAAAATATTCTACTCTGGTGAAAAGCTAACAATAATTAGGACATTATCATTACTGGGAATAATAATATTGTTAAATTGTTGGTGCTTCAAGACAGCCCTTAACGTGGTAGAAGATCTGTCATAGCAATTCATTAAGGGTTTCAACTTGCTTACTTTTTAAAAGAACTCCCAGCCTCAACTGTAGACTTTTAACATTCTTACAGATATAGATTAAAATACTTTTACCACTATAATGTGTTTACAACAGAGTAGTGCCATTTCTCTAAGGATCACAATAATACAAATAATGCTATTACTTGAATAGCTTTTCTTGATGTATTTCAATCTTGTCATAAAACTGTTACAGAGCTGAAGAAAGAAAGAGAAAATGCCATTGCAAACAAAGAATAGTGCATGATGATTTGCCTGCCATCTAATGACTTTTTTGCATTGTATGGTGTACGGGAAGTTTTAAAATAGTTGAATAGAGAGTTTCTTCAAAAAGGCATGGTTACAAAAGAAAAGAAGTGCTTGCTCTTTTTCATGTGTAAGTGCAAAATGGAAGTGAAATATGGGCCTGGAAAGAAGAAGAAGAAAAATAAGAGGAAAATTTCACATATTTGCATAGCAGAATCTTTTAAAGGGCATCTGACCTGGAAGTACTTCTGACATGGCTCGCGGGGCGTCAGCAATGCATCAGGAAATAGATTATAATTTGATATCTGAAAAGAGGGACCATTTAAGAATTAAAACCAAAGGAAAACACGAAAGAAAAATACCAAATTTTAGAAGCTCCTGAGAGATGTTAAGCATTCTAAATAAAGCCCACAGCATAACAGTGAGGATCTTTTGAGTTTTCAATGATATTTGACAGTCATTAAAGTATGGGAGAGGCTAGTCTACAGCAACACAAATATGTAATTAAAAATAACTATTCCATGTTTGTTAATGTACAACTTTACTAGGAGCACAAATTCAAAAATATTCTCCGGTTTTAGTCAACATACTATAGCAAAAAGTTCAGTACATTAGAAAATTAACAGGTTTTTCCCAATTACCTGGCCACAGCTTACTCAGTAAACCACAGCAGCATTGGTAAAAGAAAACACAGCAGGTTCACACGAAAATTTGCAGAATGAGATCTAGCATATGAAACTAAGAAGCATAGTCTGCAGGGTTGATCCCACAGGAGGGAATCATAAAAAGAAAGTTAGGCAGTAAGTTCCAGTATGGGACCCTTTCCTGGCCATCTTCTCATAAATAAACCATTTTCCCTTAAAGTTACTGGTTTGGATAGGAATGACACACACAGTGAGAGACAAGGTACTTGTGACTATTTTTGTCACTGCATCTAGGAAACAGAGGAACAAAATAATACAAACCTTTCCACAAAGCAGATTTCCCTTCTGCAAGGATATCTCTTGAGTACAATACATTTAATGACAGCTTCATGCCATGAGGCTAAAGCCCCAGGTCTTGTACACTTGGGCTCTAGTTAAAGTCTAAGCAGCTGTATAGAACAGCTTCATTATACGATTGCAGCTCAACATCAGCTAACTCCCTTCACTTCAAAGGCTGAATTCCAATGTTAAAACATTCATTCTAAAACTACGACCGGCTAAATGGTAATAGTTAAACAGATGTCAGCCAAAAGCATCCTGATAAACTCCAGATTTACACTATTAGCTGAAATCAGAATCCAGACTAGAAGCTTTTTTAGTATCAAATGTCATCTGATTCTTCTTACCTAGATATCTACACAAATTCCAGGTGACACCTAACACTTTCAGAACAGAAAAGGAAGGAGAATACTCAAATGAAGTGCTGTGGCAGATCAGAGACTACAGCCAATGATTTTCTTCTTGCTACTCCCTCTGGCAATGACATCTCTGGACTGAGCTTGGAAGCTGGAAAGAGAAAGCTCAGCAAAGCCAAGAAAGCTAATTATGATGGTGGGCAGAGCTGTTTGGGAAATGCAAGAGCAGGTAAGGAGCAAGGCTGCAAGCACCTTATACATGGTGCTCTCAAATCTATCTGCAGACTCCTCCACACAAATCTCTGAGTTCCTGAGGGTAGGAAGGACCTCCCCAGATCATCAAACTCAACACCCCCGCCCAAGCAGGGAATCATTGCTGCCCTCTCTCCTCCACCCTGGATCTATCCTGACATCACAATAAAATCAGCACTTCAACCTGCTTGCTAAATGCAGCTTCTCCCATTTCCAGCTATTTCCTGCTTCACCTAGTCCTACTGAATTCACCATCTGGTAACCAGCTTTCTGTCCTGGCTCCTCCATCCCCAAGAGGCACCCTGCCAGCCCCTGCTGCCACAATAATGACATTTCTCCTTTTAGAGCTAATCATGCTGCCAACCAACCGCAACAGCCTAGCAGCAGTGCTGTTTCTGTTCTAGTGATGCCCTTATTAATGAAAATCCATAAAGCTGCTCTGTCTTTATATGGTGTAATTGAGGAAGAAAACCTTCAGATCCTGCAATCAGTTGTAGCACTCAAGTTGAACATGCCTTCCCATTTACCATTTTTTTCCTTTCCCCTTCCCACAAAGCCAAATTCCTCATCCAGCAAAAAATTCTGAGACAAGATGCTTCTCAGAATCAGATCCTAACAGATATAAAGGAAAAAGAAAAAATAAAAAAAAAATAAAATAATAATGACAAAAAGAAACTGGCTAAATCCACTGTTCCTGTACTTTTTAAAACTCAGGATAGATACATCTAAATAATCAGTGTATATTTGACTACTTGACTGAAACTTTATAGTGCAGAGAATGTGGTTCATCTTGTGCTACTAGAGTATTCTGAAATCAAGTAACCACTTTAAGAAATAAAGAGTAATTCTTTCATTTATATAAGGTATAGCCATGACATGCCATAATGACTAATCCTGCATTTAGTGAGGGAAAAAACAAGATGGTATGCTAAGTCTTTTCCAAATTCAATTTTCTCCCTTTAATTAGATTTTCCCCTGTGTGTAGAATGGAACAGTCTGGTAGGCAAAACCAGTGTTGTCACAGCAAGATGATGGAGTGTGTTTTATCTGTTGGCTACTTGTGAGCACAGATAAGACCTTCTGTCATTGGATCTATACATGCACAGCGACATTTGCTTAGTAAATGGCTGTAACTTTTTCTAATCCCGTTGTTTAAATTAAACTCCTGTGCCCTTAAATTCTGTTTTTTTAAATGATGTATGAATTACTCAATCTCTAAAATAAAGATCACACCTCAGACTTATTTGCTAATTTACAAATAGCCCTACTTTTAACGTAAGTGCTAATACAGAGCACAAGCATAAATGTCCTTCTCCCTTAAACAGGCACACAAACTCAAAAATGGTATTTGAATTTCTGCAGTTGAGATGATCAATAAAGCAAGAAGGACTTCCATGTTCTGCAGCTTCAATCTCAAGTCCCATCCAAAAATAACTCTTACCAAGTCTGAAGGTAAACAATATGTAATCAAAGCTGATCAGAAATACCAAAACAAAAGCAAAATGTCATATGAAACAGAAAGTTAGGATAAGCTGTCTCAGTGAAAAAACATAACCAAAATGCCTTGTAGGACAGGCAGCCTACCCATACGCTTGATGGAGCATTAGGAAGGAATCAAGGGCCACAGATTTGGCACATAAAATGACTTGGACTGATTTCAAACCAGGCATTTTTCAGCCCCACATAAGTTTAACTTGGATTATTTGTCAGTTCCTAAATCAAGAAGCAGAGCCACTCAAAAGATGATCGATTCCTTAACAGGGTTAAGAAAACCCACAAGGTCCAGTACCAGCTTTCCAGCTGTTTGAAATGCACTAGACCAATCCCAAGCTCTTTGATCAGGTGACGCAGGCACCAAAAGCAGGAGAGGTGCCTGCACAGGTCACAGCACTAGTAAGAGAAGTAGGAAGACTGTTAACTGACACCTTGTCAGGTGGGATGGTTAAGTTCCAGCACAGATGCTGTGCTGGAAAAAAAAATAAAAATTAAACAGATTATTATCAGAAACCACCTCCCACACACCTTGTCTGCGGCCCTGCTGTTTGCAGCTTGCAAACGCTCCCTGTTCCTGCAAAGCCTGGAAACAACGCTGTATACTCCGGAGCACAATCTGCTTCTCCAAGAACAACTAAATGCATGCACATAAATAAAGACATTTCAGCTTCCTTTTTTAAACTGATTTATTTTAAACTTCTGATGGCCTAGCATCATGATTTCACTTGCTGTAACTTCATCTGCCCTTGGAACCACATATTATAAATTTATGGCTAGCTTTACAATAAACTTTTATCAATCAAGATTATCCAGATATGTTTCTATCCTCAGATTACCCAGACTGGTAGCAATAGTTTTAAGCCACCTATTTTTACTGCCTCATAGCTGAGATCTTAAAAAGCATTTGAAAGTGCATTCTACAGCGAAAATTGTTTTCTCTTTACTGTAAAGTTGTATTTAGTATCAAATTAGGCTCTAGAGATGAAAATTTGAAAATGAAAAAAATGGAAAATAATCTTTCAGTCGACTCTCTACAACTCTATATGGAAATAAAGCATAAAAGTATGTGTCTATGAAAAGTATCACTATAAATAAAACATCTAATTTCATTAATTCCAAAGTGTTTGCAAATAATTTCAAATTGCTAACAGTAACTTGATACCAGTGAGTAAAAATAAAAAGTCCAAGTCTCAATCACAGAAAAGAGCAGTAGAGTGCCACCTTTTGCACAATGAAACTATCAGGGCTCTCAAGAAAAGCAAATTAAGATTTTGCATGTTGAAAAGATTGTGTTCTACGTACATTAAAAACATTCTGTATCTCACCTAGGTAAGGTTAATATATATGTGCATTTTTAACTGCATCTGCTAAAACTGTCTGAAAATTGGTCTCATATGTCCTACCCACATATTCCTTGCCTCCAGTAGCTGAACAGACCTCAGGGTGAATCAAACCAAAAAGCGTCTCTACATTTCTAGTCATTTTTTTCATCAAAGGCTGAACTAAAATAAGGCTCATTACACAAAGACATACATCTCAGCAAGGCTGAAAGGTCCCTGCAAAGCTACATGTTGTCTTCAACCAAACTTCAACAGGACAAATCAGAAATATTTCAAAACATACAACAGTTTATAAATCAAGTGTTGCAGTACTGCTTAAGATGACAGCGTGCCAAGAGATGACTAAAAGAGCCATACCCTACAGTAACTCTCCCAACGTCATTATGGCATTAGAATTCAGCAATGACTTGAATCCTGGCCTGATGCAGCCAGTAGAGCTCCCTGAGAAGGCTGCTGTACTATGCTGAGAAACCTCTGCTCACAGTGCTCATAAAACAAACCATGCGCTTATAAATGAAATCGAAGTATCATATTTGCTTTATGGTCCCCATAAACTAAATGGATCAATCCATAATAAACTGGAAGGAGAATGTAACAGAAAAGCAACTGCACCTACTGGCATTTATATTAATTACACTGAAGCGTGGCTGAAAGCAGATTCAAGTTCAATACTTGGCTGTAGAAGACATTGAACAAGTGGAAAAGAACAAACTACTAGTATCACTGGCCTGAACTGTAACACAGAATCTTGACACACTAGCTAAAATTCTCTGTTCTCCTTTCTTATCTACAAACTCATAGACCTTCACAAGGCATTGAATACCAAAGGAACTAGAGTTTCTGTGAAAGGGGAGAAACAGATCATGCAAATCTGCTATCATGGGGGTTCTTCATGACCATAGGCAACTCCAAGTGGAACTAGGAGGAAACAATCAGCTTCTATTTCTGATTCCCTAAGAAAGAAGGAATGGGCCTGTCAGGGTCCTGAGATACGGCTACTATTTAATTGTGCCAAGAAATAAATGCATAAGTGACAAAAGGCATTCAGAGTCCTACACTCAGAGTTCCTAAAGAAAGCTTTTATCTGCAGGCTCTGAGTCAGCTCCTATCTGCCAGCATGAGCATGTGCTTTGGAGCTTCACCAGGATCACCCAAGAGGAAGATGAAGTTCTTGTGCCAGTCTCCACACAGCTTCCTAGGAAAGGCAAAAACCTACACCAGAGAGGCTTTAACGAAGAGAGCAACACGTCATTGGGTACTCCATCAGTTGTCTGTATTCCTGCCTTTTCCTCAGCTATTATGTGGAGTTCTTAGAGAAACTTTACAGAGAAGTGTCACCAGCCCAAGCATGAGCTGAGCAGTGCTAAAGCTTTAATCTCATTTACCAAGATGTCCTCCTCTGGAAAGAAAAGGTTAGGAGATACAGGACAGGATTTTGCAGATGTAGAATTTTACTGACATGCTTCTACCAAGAGTTGCACAGTGCATACACTCCTCCTCCTTGGGGTTAGGTGCCTCTTTGGGTCAGTTATCTGTTATTCTAGGAGCAGCTCCAAGCCCACAGAAACACACCATGACACATTTTCATACCAACTCATTTTGCGCTAATGGCAATGTAATTATCAGCAATGGCTGCAAGACTGGAAGTTTAGGGTTCTTTCAGGGATTCGCTGTTATTTATGATGTCATCATTCTCACATTTGTTCCTTTACCTCACTGCAGTGAAACTAAGATTTTCCAGCAGTTTCATGAAACAACAGCTCCCTTGCAAGCTCAGTGCAAAGAAAGGCACAGGTGGGCATTCCTTGGGAAGCTCAATAGACAGAGGCAAAGCAGAAATTTGAGTGTTCCTCATGGGAAATAAAACCCCAAGTTTAAAAAATCAACCCTGCTCTCTCTGCCCTCAAGCACTTTGAATTATTTATAAGGGCAGCTTTATCATGGGAGATGATCACGAGGAGCCAAGACTCAAATCTTTCCAGTCTGCAGTCGAGGGGAGTGCCATCTCATGATGAGGATTTTCTTTCATTGTCATCCTTGATTTATGAACGCTTCAGAAAAATGGCATTTCCCAAAAAAAGTTTGCTCGGGACAAAAAAGTCACCCTCCAACAGAAGTTTCTGAAATAAAACTTGAGCCAGCTCTAATAATTATATTGCAGAACCACATCAAAAATTCATTCCATATGGACCTTAGTCTGGAGTCACCAATAGCTCAAAAAACCAGAAACCCACCTCTACCTGCCACAAATCAAGAGGATGACTTAAGAGTGGGAGATGTGGCACTACTGTCTGTGGGCAGTGAGGGCTGGGCTGGGAGTTCTTAGGTGCAAGTAGGTCCCTTCCTCCCAGTGAAAGCTGATGTGCCACCGCAGGACTGAGCCTCCACCCTTGCACACCCCAAAGGTCAGCACACATATTTCTGTACTTTCTCACTTCCAGTGACCTCTGAAAAAGTGGGCTTTTTTTATTTAAAGCAGTCTCAAAAAACTCTGCATTTTTATTTTTATTTTTATTATTATTACTATTATTGTTGTTGTTGCTGCTGCTGCTGTTTAAGCCCTTCCTGAGTATTGAATGCCAGCAGAAAGGCACTGGAATCAAACCCATTTTCTTCAAAACACTTGGTCAGATTTCAATGCCATGCAAAAGACTACAACTAACTAAAATAAATGAGTTGTTATGCTGTGGAAAGGATATGCATGGACAAGCCCTTTAAAAAGGTTTTTTTCCAGACATACAAAACTCTTTTACTCTGTGCATGGAAAAAAAAATTTAGCATGAAATAAAATTTGAGGCTACCTAAACAACACAAACAGAACCACGTTTTTACAAGAGCTGCTGCAGCCAATGCAGAAAAGTGGGGTTTGTGAGCAAGGATTAGAAAAATACAAATAAAAACGCTCAAGAGAAATTAATGAAAGAAGTCTGTTTACAAAACCTAGCTTCTCGGTAGGTGGAGACTGTACATCCATCCTTAGTCTGTATTTTTCCACAAGGAAAATACAGAAAAGAAGAAAAAACCCAACAAAATAGCACACGAGGGAGTGTTCAACCAGGACAGGCAGCATTAGACAGAGCCAGGGATACGCCTAAGACTGTTTTGCTTGCTGACAATAATCAAGGGAGATCATTGCTCTCTAATCATATTTTTTTAAAGTCTAAACCAGCAGGCACCTGTTAAATTCACAGCTTTCCATTTTACAATTTAAACACCTTGCTGTTTCTTATACCTTCAGCACCTGTATAGGAAATATATTTCCTAGCACTGGGCTTCAAATAAGCCATTTTCTACTTAAACTGTTATGTGTTTCCACGAATACAAAACCTTTTGTTATTCTCATAAGACCACACACTATTCTATCGACTAAATTTATGAAATCATTCAACAAAACAGTCAATGCCATAAGCAGATGAAATATAACCTTACCACCAAAGATGCAACACAGCTGCTATACTCCACACAGACCTAATTCTTCCCTTCACAGATTTATTTAGGTATATGTGTATGTACAGACAGAAGATAAAGTCAGGGACTAAAGCTTAAGGCTGCACCAAGTCCTTGATGTACAACATTAAGATTGCAACAACTCTAAATGTGAAATACAATAACTGAGATGGTGCAATTACTCATTATTTATGCAAAGAACACAAAAGCAAGATCATGTATTTTACCAGCACTTCCATCAAGATCTAATCTGTTATCAGCGATTTCATTATGATCCACATCTCCCAAATACTGGGCAATTTCAATACCATTATTGCTGGATGTCCAAAACATGTTATGTTAGGCACCAGGAAGCTGCAGACATCATACAGTAACAAAACCAAAAAACAAAGAAAGTTTCCTGGCTTAGAAACCCTGATAGGTTAAGGAAAGGGAACTAGGTGTTTTGATATCTGTGTTCTCAGACTGAGGGAGTTCTGGTGCCAGTTGATTCTGACACAAGTTTTGGCCCCAGCAGACGATGGAAGCCCCAGCGTTTACCCGAGTAAATAAATTCACTTCTTCATGCCTAAAACTGTTCAAGTAGACAACAGGAAAAGCATTTCAGGCTCTTCTGGTAAGAATCTAATACCCATTACTTGTTCTCTCTAAGCAGGAATGGATTTGATTAGATACTTCTACACTACAATATTTTAAATCTCTGAGCTTCAAGCCTAGGCATGGGATGTAAATATCATGTCCTGTAGTACACTGAGAGGCCACATTTGAAAGCTAGTGTCTAGATTTATTGTCAAGTGATTCAAACAGATCAGGCCAACTCAGTACTCCAGCATCTGACCACCAAAGACCTGTCAAAACTGTAACAACCATTTATTTTCTCCACTGTTGTATAGACAATATTCCTCAAACAAGTCTTTGGACACAGTATCTAAGTTGGCTCTAACACATCATTTTAAGACATATCTTTATGACATCTCTGATTCGTCTGCAGCAGAAAGTAACCATGCTTTACTACTTCCTAGGATTTAGCCCTGTGGTCAGGCAAAACCCCACAAAGTCAGGTTCTGAATGCAGGGTCTCACCATGCATTTCCTCATGTCCAATGGCAAAGTCACCACAGAAGTCCCTGTCCTGCCACAGCTGCCAGCTCTCACTGCAGTTTACCACTCGAATCAGCCAATGCAAGTGTGTGCGGAGCCAGATGCCCGAAGGGGTCGGGGGTTTTAAAGGAGTCTTTTAAGGAACAGAAAGAACAGTACAGAAGTGAGAGGTTACTAAGCTGGCTTTGATGCCATGCAAAGCCTTGTGGGATCATGTTCTTTTGCTACAGCAGAAGGAAGAATGAATACAAAAGTTAACCTACCACAACTTCACCTCAGTAGCCTGAGGGATCAACAGAAAGCGCACAAGGACCAGCAACAGGCTCTTGGAGGTGGGGTGCTACCCCACAGCTCTCCAGGGAGGTCACATCACCTCACTTCCCATGGTCTGCACTGTGAAACCACTGTAGTGTGGTGGCTAATGGAAGGAGTGAGGTCATCAATTCTAGGAGCTCCCTCTTTGCACTTCTACAGAAGACAACCTTCAGTAAGAGATGATGTAATAAAATCCAATAGGATACAATTCAGAGGAAAAAAACAATGTGAATAATACTGAACTCAAAAATATAAATAATTGAACTGGAGATGTTAGCTGCAGTTGTAAGCAATTGAAGCTATAGTGCGCAGTGACAGGTTGAGCTCAATTAGCTTGTTAATTTGAAGGTATCTGGTATTAAAAGCTTCAGATGGAAGGGAAGAAGAACAGCAGCTAACCTTAGAACTCTATAATAAATGAAGTTGGAGACCTTGAACACAAACCACAGCACACTGCAGAAGATCTTGTCAAGTCACACGGCAAGCCACTTTTTAAAGTTCTAGAAAGCACCTTTGCAGTTTAAACATAAATCAATATACTTACCATTTGGGTACACACACAGAAGGGCTGGCATCGATTAGAATATGTCAGCATTCTTTATAAATACTATTTCAAAATTTATGGGCTTAGCAGCCTTCGAAAGTAATAAAGCAACAAATAAATTAGACCGATTGCATACATACATGAGCTGCTTGGCCGATAGTGAGCCCCTGGGTACCGCCTGCCCATAGTGCCAGTCAGCACATTACCACACGCTGTCAGCTGCTTCCAAAGTACAGATCGAAATTCTTAACTGAGGGAGAAGAAAAAAAAAGTGAAGATTTAGTACAACAGCTGTATCTTTTTCATTAAAATGCTAATGACCCCTACAAATTCCACGATAACTACATCTATAAATTATTCATAGTCAGGTTGTCAGAGGAGATGAACTGTTGTGCTATACATGCAGCACAAATTTATTATTGGTGGTTGGCGTCCATTAATAAGCTCACATAAATTTTGAGGCACAAAGAAATCTCAGGTCATACAGTGGCTTCTTTCGGCCCATGACAGAGATAGAACAACAAACACTGCAAGAAAGAGCTTGCTGTTGGCTTTTAATAGAGATAGCCAGTGGGTGAGATTTAAAACCAATGATCATCCTAAATTTTGTGAAGCAATCATTAAGCAATCATTTATGAACAGTTTACTATAGAAACAAAACTTATCCATGCTACATGACACCGATTGCTTTCTTTTATCTAGCATGTCTTTATAGGAATGCAGTCTATTAACCCATGTATCAATTTTCTTGCACTATCAAAACCCCAAGCAAACAAAAAATTGCATGGCACATCTTACAGTCAGTTTAGAATAACAAGTCTTAACTAAAAAGCTATTGAACCTGTCCAATTACTAGTATAAAATGTTTTAGTCTAAAGCAAGTCTCATTGTTTTTTGGTTTGGTGTAGGATTTTGTACAAAAATATGACTTTCAGTTGCTTTTCAGCTTCATCTTTTTCTTAGTTTACCTGAATAGCCTTCATATTCCCAGATGTCTACCAAAACGTATTGCATGTTAACCACACCATTTGTTAAGATACATTCCCTCTTATTTAATTTTCTCCCTTGCTGGAAACACAAGAAAAAGCAACAAATTCTGAGGAGTGTTTTTCCTTATTTATTAAGGATTTTTACTGTCTCAGGCTGCAGCTACAAGCACAAGCTTGTTCTATCCAGGAAAAAAAAAAATATCAGGAAATAGACAAAATAGGACTGCACTGAAACTAGGAGATCTCCCCAAATCTTCAGACATGTCAGTTCCCTCACCAAACACAACTCTAGCTTATTCCTGAATTAGATAAGCCTTTTATATATACTGGCATCCATGTAATTCTCTGGTGAGCCGGTCTGGGAGCCAACACAGCTGAAAACTCCATATACAGACATTTTCAGTCAGATTAGGCCCCTGAACTGGCTCATGGTGGTTGCACAAGTATTGGTAGCTAGTGAGAGCAAGTGGCAAGAATGGGACCATGACAGCCTGAGCTTGAAATGACTTTAAATGCAATTGCATACCATTGCTACACAGCCTTTGTAGATTACTTCTGAAATTACTTCTACTCTATTACACCTATAAGGCTGCATACCTGTCCAAAAAAACAGGTAAAGATCTCCATTGTTTTCCAAATCAGTGCTGACAAAGCATGTCCTGTTCAACTTCTCTCAGTGGGGAAAGTTCAGTGAATCCATGAAACAGTACTCTCTTGCCACTAAAAGAATTCTGGCTGTTAGATGAAAAGTGAGTGGTATGCAGTAAAATTAACATTCAGCCAGAATCCCTTGCACTTCTTTTGCAGGACAATATGGGACAACTCCTTGCCATGCATCAAAAAGACCTTTTCAAGTTTTTTTGGTGGCCTACTAGTTCAACACTGTTGAACACAACTAAAGTTGTGCAAGGAAAAAAACCTGCAGATGGCTGCTTCCCCTTTCCTGTTCTATAGGAAGAAAACTAAAAATACATATTTAGTAGTTGAAAAAAAATCAAGTCTCTCCTCACCCCAAATGGACCAAGTTCATAATTTGTAAGAAAATACAACAGAACAGTTTTTAGCTGTGCAAGGATTAGGAAAGAAAACTACTGAGGGGAAAACAAACTGTAATCAGATGACAGTATTTACAATTCTTTTCCATAGCTTGTGAAAAGAGTTTGATCAGTATATATGGAGCTGCAAGATTATTCATTTTTCATAAATGCATTGTTCTCTTTCTAAAAGGTATACACTTTCCCAAAGCAATAACACTCACTAAATTATATCAAATGTCTACAGTCAAGACAGGCTATTCCTTCTCTACCTAGCAGCACAGTACTAATGGGGGCCTTCTGCACCATACCATAATAAAAATCCTAACAAATAAAAATTAAGAATCCCAAACCTTACAATCAGGCTCTCAAACAGCTGAACTAAAGTACAGCATGGTTCTCCTAAAGTAGTGTGCCCACTCTGGGAACAAACCACTCTTTGTAGAGGTCAGGACCCAAAATGACCATTTTTAAATATCACGTTTTAACACACCATAAATCTCAGTAGAAAAGACAACATAAAGATTGATTCTCATTATAGCAAAGGTTTCATCAGTTACTGCATAAAATGTGACCTTCAAAGATTTACAAGGTGGATTAAAGCCAACTATGAAAAGTCAATTAAGAAGCAAGTGTCACACAGTAAGTGACGTTAAACTGCTCCACAAAATAATAGTGATACTGGGTTGTATGTACCAGCAAGGACATACCCTGATTAAGACAAATGAAGATGCTGCTTGGGTTTGGTTTTGGGGGTTTTCTGTGTTGTTTGTTGGTTTTTGTTTGGTTTTGCTTTGTTTTTTCTTAAGAACCATCTCTGAATTGTGAGCAGGCTAGCCAAAGCAACCTCCCCTTTCTTTAAGCACATCCACTCACAAAGGTAAATCTCAGGGGGATTTCTGCTCTTCAGCAAGCTCAGGGAACTCTCACAGAAATGTGACCAACCCTGTTGGTACCCAAATGCCATACCTAAAGCATCTGAAAACTAGCCCTTATTTTCCATATACATCCATGAGACTGATAAACAAAATGGAAGGGGTTCTCAAACACTGCTTTTGAAAAATCCATGTATCATGCATATACAGGTTTGGGTTTGGTTTTAATTGTAGATACAACTTAGATATCCACAACTCCACATAAATCTAAGTTAAACCTGAATGTACCTAGTAAGTCAGATCAGGTCTTCATATTAGTTTTTAACCTGCTGGCTCACATTTGTTTTGTAACAAATGTGTTTCTTAACAGCTTTCTGGGGTTTTTTCCCTGTTATTGTACTGCAAATTTGTTTTTAAAATGTTTAATAGTGATTTTTCCATCTTTATAGTTAAATTTAAAACTACATATACACAAATGGACAGACAGCCTTATGGCTTCTCTTCAAGAAATAACTTGATATAGCTCTGCCTGAAGATTTCTTTCTTGGCCTTTCCCAATAATCTTCTCTGATTCCATTCAGGTGGCCATCCCCATGCTGCAGCAGTTACAGAGAACCATGGAAACAAAACCTGAGCACTAGCACTGCATACCTGTTACCCACGGAGCACCTGAAAGCTCTTCACCTCAGGCCAAGTCCCTTTTAGGAGCTGTGGTGACAGAGCTACCAGCTACTCGTCGTCACACATAATGAGGACATACATCATCTTGGAAAGAGGCCTGCCATGACTTTCAACTGAGACTGTCATCTTCCCAAGCAATTTTCTTTACAGAGCTTTTCTTGCAACTCTTCCACATCTCTTGGGTTTTCTGACTGCCACATAAAACTTCATTTTACTTGTATTCATCTTTTGATACTATGAAAAAAACACCAAAAGACAAACTAAATTCTGGTGCTCTTTGTGATTTGGTTTTTTTTCAGTGAGTGAGTCAAACCAGTTCTGTCTATACAGCAGGCACATAGAATCCAGTTTGCTTGAACTAATTCCCTTTTGTTTCAGAACAAAAAATTCATAGTCCAACCTCCATACTATTAATGGCCATTAAAGTTATTTTGTGTTTCCCCCAAATTTATTTTCTCATGCATATTGCTGCTTATGAGGTCAGCTGAGTCCTTGACCTACCCTCGTTCTCTACAAGCAGCATTTGCTTTAAATACATGTGTGTTCAAACAAAAATACAGGTACATTCATACCAGCTGCTATAATCTCATACAACAGATTGTGCCAGCAGACCTACCCTCACATGCCCAAGAAAAAGGATATGAAAAGAGGAGGGACAGCTACTCAAGAAATCACACTCCAGTACTCTCTGTGTGATATTCTGGCAAACAACACAATCCCACCTTTAAAGTCTTGCTTTGAATACCAGGAAATAGGTCTGCTAAGGAATGGGTAAGAGGAATGCTGTGCATTGTTTTAAAAGCACACACAGGCCACAGGTCCTATACAAAACGGATCCATTGCTGCAAAAGGTTCAGACACTGAAAGAGGCTAATCTAGGGGAGAAAAAAAAATAAAACTCAGCCTGTAAGACTGGTGGATGGCTCTTTTAAGAAATCACAATTGAATATACACACAAATTTTGTGTACATACTTGCACATATAACGCAAATTTATTGCTTTTCACTTTGCCTGCATTCAAAATAGTGACTTGCAGCATCGCCTGTTGGACAACAGTAGCAAAACACAATTCAAACAAGCGAGCAAATTGCCAGCCAGGCCATTAGGAATTTGTGCTGCTGGTTTCTGGAAGCAGCTACAGAGACAGCACTTTCATTTCCCATACTAGGAACAGCTATCAGACATGGATCTCTCAAGTCAAACTGCCTCTTGGAGAAAGCACAATGTTGTCTACTAGCCACATCTCTTGTATCATTGCATGTTGGACCATTTTCGAGGTCATCAATGATTCCTAACCACTACTTTCACCTAATAACTACCAACATTTTCTAAAAATAGGTATTTTCATTTCAGGAAGGTTTTTTCCCAAGATTTCTGTTACCTAAGAGACCTTATCCATCGTTCCAGTTTTGCCTGGCAGCACTCACATCAGGGAGGTTATGCTGTCCCCTCCACCTGCCTTCCAAACGACTCACTCCCTGTCATCTCCACTTGCTGGCGCAGGATTAAAGTTTTCCGGGAACCGGAAAGACGAGCACAATCCCACAGAGAAGAGGATGTCCTGCCTGCACTCCAGCCTTGCACATTTTCTATGGCTTTACCACACAAGGACTTAATACCAGACGTGCTCAGATATCTGGGAAGTCCTGTCCTGCCCAAAAACTCTGGCAACTCCATCATTTCTCCTTCCAACAAATTCTCAGTACTCAAATTCTTGTTGCATGCAGACATTCTTGCTGGCATTTCTCTGTCCTGTATACTTTTTGGCTGCCTTTGTGCTTCTAATTTCTCCCCTAACAAGTTTTGATTTGAATGCTTTCCCTCTTCTCCATATTTGAGAAGCCCTTCATGAGGGCTTTTCTTTTCCTTGGTCATCCTTTCCAGGTACTGTGTCACCTGCCTGCTTGAGGTTGAGTTGAGGTTCCCATACACCATGTGGGAATGGATGTTATTATTTCTCACTCTGTTCTGGAGGATATAATCACTGTTAATCATTTGAACTAAATTCTTACTGTTTAAGGCTTTATCATACAGACCGTAACTCATCAAAAGCATGTTTTTTCTGAAATTTAGCATTTCAGTACTTCTGCAGCTGGATCACATAGAGCAAGCTGAATTCAAGGCATTCATGGGCCCCTACCATAGCCCCCTGCACAGACGATACATACTTTCTCAGTAAAACACACAGGCTTTTTTTACATTTATTCTACCTTAAGTTACCTTAACGCAGATTTTGTTCATCAAACAGCAACAGAAAACATCAGGGCACGCTGTGTATAACTACACAACTCCATATATATTTTAATACAAAGAAAAGCACTGTCTATAGCACTTGCAAGCTTGTTATAAATACAGTTAACCTCATTCACTCAGTGCAGCTATCTGAACTGGTATCAGTTAATGATCTCAATTTTACTTGCTGATTGGTAAGGATTTGTTAAGTTAGAAGTAATGTTGCACATTTATAAAGAAGAACTGTGGTGCTCTCAGTGTCTGGGGCTGCAGCAGGTTGGGCTGTGTGCCAGAAGGACACCTGGCAAGCTAAGGAGCTGTGGGAGTGCAAAGGCATTACATGATCAAAGCAATCGTCACTGGGTAACGCAGATCTCCCGGTAAAGCCTGAACCAAGAGTGCAATATTTCAGATATATATTCTGAGCCTCATTTACACCAAGATCCATGAAAAGTATTTTTCAAAGCTGACTGTCTGGTAAAAACAGTATTTCTAAATGAGAAGGTACTTATTTCTTCTGAAGTTAGAGACACCACTGTGCTTTTGTTTTCTGTGGGAAGCTCTCCAAGCACAGCTAGGTTTTCTGTTGCAGCATTTCACCACTACTCTCCACTTTCTTCTTCCTTGTATCTTGTAGGTATCAATGCAGCATTGTTGCTGCCCTTTCAAGAATGGATGCAAAAATTGGAAGCTGAGACAAAGCAGAACCAGATTCTCCAGAAAAATGTTGGAATTTCTATGTTTGCCAGCTCTCAATTAACCAGTGTGAAGAGCTACAACTTCTCTCACCAAACTGATATATCTGCTAAACCCCAAAGTTTGTCAACTGTCCAGACAGAAGAACAAAAACCAAACCCACCACCTTCTAGATCTTGCTGGTATCCTTCATTAAATACTGAAAAAGAAGAGACTGACTTTGTATTATTACTGGAGACAAAAATTCCCAGTTTGTCCATTTGCATCTAAATGATCTAATCCTTTCAAGAAAGCAGTGAGCACAGCAGAACCCACCTACTGCTTGAAGCCAGGGATTTCAAGCCAAAGCTGTTTCTAGCTCTCACGGATACTACAAAGCCCTCAAAAGAAAGTTGAGCATAACAAAGCTGAGCTCAGCCAATTTCCAGGGTGTGAGGACAGAAGAAGAGAACTATAAAGCAATACAAACACCCTGCACTGAAAATTTCTTTAAACAGTTCCTTCTAGAACAGTTGTTCCATCACCAGCAGAGACTTTCCATGGCATTCCTTATCCCTGTCCCAACCACTGTCTGCTCTTTCTATCTCAAAAGTAAAATATCCAGATTTCTCACATATCTGATTTTGGAAGATGAGAAACCCTATTGGTTTGCCAGGTACTGGGAAATACATCCCCAGCCTGGTAAAGTCATGTGATAAGGAAGGGAAAGCCATGGCAACAGATGCTGCTGGGGAGCATGACACCAGATAGTGTCTCCACACACGCAGCCTCAGCTGGAGTCACAAAGCTCTGCTGCTGTGGGCCTCCCTCCCACTCCAAGACCCACAGAGAACCATTTGGATACATCAGAGGAGACTGCACTTCTGTGCTGCACAGAACACTGATATCCAGCACAGGTGTCTGCATTAACAGATAGCATTACTGACACCACAGAGGAACAGCACTACTGTGAAACACTTCTGTTGAGTACAGCTTTTTCCCACATGAGGTGGCAGAGCAAGTTACAGTACAGCTAATCTGCAAAAATGGATAAACCAAGAGCTCCTGCTGGAGTACTAGAAGAACTGGACCACCACTGTTCATGAACATCATGATAAGCAATGTAAATACTGCACGGAAATACAGGTACCTCCAGTCTGTGTGCTGAAACTTCAGTGTTTAAGATGTGGGATATGAAAGGTTCAGAAAGGGTGCCCCCAACGCAGAGGATCCCCAGACATGGAGCAGGTTACTTACTCTTCCCAGCTCGTTGGTGGAAAGCCTGTACAAGAGCACCAAGTTCTGGAATCCTGGGCACCAGCACCCCCTCAGGTCACTGCAGAAATCAGGCAAGCTGCAAAACAAAACGAAATCATACATTTTAATTTATGAAGAGTCAAGAGGAATTAATGAAAACTGCTGGGCTTGCAAAGGTGCAGGATACCAGAAGAAAGCCGCACAACCGCCCTCTGTGCTGGTGGGAGCCACAAGGCAGCGGGAGCCTGGGAATCAGATGAGCACTGACAAGTGACTGAGTAAACCCAAGCAGCCGCCTTCAGTTTACATCCTTAAAACCATCTGCATTCAACAATGTGCACACAGGAGAACTAAAAGCAGAACAGAGGATCCCTGTATCACAGTGCAAGGATCTTCCCAAACCAGACTAGGGCAGCTCAGGTACCTAAGAGAGACACTGCAAAGCATGCTTTAAATTGCCTCTCCCTCTGCACTGCAACACAGGCCTGCAGTTTTCCCCATGTACAAACACTGATATCATGAAGAAAATTAATCCAGATTATAGATATGAGCCCAAGTTACAAAAAAGCAGCAAAAAGTGCTCAGTAAACAATATGTTCATAAAAAACCCATGCTTTCAATTATGCTTGTGTTCAGTAGACATCAAGTATACAATTTATTTTTGCAAAGTCTGTACACTGTATCACAGTCATTTCACCTCTGGCAAGCGGTTACATTAATGCTGTGGCATTTGGTACTGAAAAAGATATAGGTATGCTTCAGTACTAACTGCCACAAATATACCAAAATATATATAAAACCTCACACAGTGAGGTTATCCTCCCATCAAAAGATGCTCCAGCAGCAGCAATATATCTGTCAGTCAAACTCAGTTCTAGGGTTCAGGGTGGTATTCAACTTTCTATTTGTTCCCTCATGTGAAGAAAATAAATATGCAAAACCAAAGATATAAATCTCATCTGCTAAAGAGCTTAAATAATTTGGGTTTTTTCTTTATTAAAGCAAAAGCCAGGCTAAATCAAGCCAAATTATATTCCATTTTAAAGAGAGATATTTTTTTCTTTGTTCTAACAGAAATCTTATAGTTCTAACAGAACTATAAATCCTAGAAAGTGCTGAGACAAAACAGATTATTTAAGAGAGCTAAATACATCCTTGCTACAAAACATATTTGTCCTTTGAAACTTGAAAACAGACCTTTTCATAAGCTAGATAAAAAGTAATTTTAAAATGTAAACCTTTTTTAAAAAAATCTAGAAAATACACTCACTTTACTTTTAATAATAAAGTTGCACTTAAAAAAAAGTTCTTCAGGAAGGAAACAGACCAATGCTCATTAAATTAATATTCTAACTCAATTTAGCACATTTGTGAACTTCTGTATCAGATGATCAGATTTCAGTATTCAAGAGACAGAAAAAAAAGAGGGAGAGAAAGAAAACAGGTGTTGTTAACACCTTCTTACCAGAAAAGCCAAGAAACTAGCAAGTTCCGGCTGAGATACATGGGTTTATATAAACAAAACTTCCTGGGTCAGGTGCTGAGACCCCAAACTTCTTCACAGGCTGAGCATACATGCCAGCTTTTCCAAATAATTTTAAAGGATTTCTTCCCAACATAATCAAAAAGATGCATCTGTCTGTCCCAGCGTTGCCATTTTTATAATGAACTCTCTTCATCCTATATATGAAACTTAATTTGTTCTAAACCAAGCCTAGGGTAACTGTAACTGAAGCAGTAGTCAATTCAGTAAGCTCAAAGACAATAAAATAATCTCAAACTCAAAATCTTTTTACAGCTGAAAGGAGACAGCTTTTCGATGCAAAGTAAGATAAGGTCAGCTGCCAGTTCTGAGATCAGAGGAAATCCTGAAATACAAAATACGGGTTTCAAAGGTAGGAATGGCCAGCCTCTTCAACAAAACAGCAGATAGAAAATTGCAAAACAAAGTTTCAGCAATAAACAACTGACCTCTGATCAAAAAGGATCTTCACACTGATGCCATAAATTCCTGAAACTGTGCTGCCACACACCCAACATTTTTTATTTCCCAGCTGAGAATCCACCACCCTGAGTGTTTTTCCCTTCCTCTGCATCCTGATGAAAATGTCCACTTCTCCACCCACATTTTTACCACACTGCCTGCCTTGAAAATTGGCAGACTTGAAAATGAAGAGAGGAAGTTTTTTCGTCCTGTTTATAAACCTTCATATTTCGAGAAAGGCTAACAGTGGAGCCAGATGAGCCTCCCAGACCTGTGCAAGCAGGAATAACTCATTTAGGACTTTATTAAAAGCAGAAAATTGAAAGGCAAGTAACATGCAGGCAAGTAACATGCAGTAGAGAAGGAATTATCAAATGTTTAACAGCCACAGGTGACAAAATAGTAACATACGATTACCACTAATGAAATAAACAACCGGCTGTTTGAGGTAATAATAGGTGTGACTTAAAAAATTAAATTGTGCTTATTTTCTTCTTTTGCAAAAATGGAGTGATAGCTACATATATTTGAAGTGAGATTTCTGGGTACTCAGATTTCCATAGGACACAGACTTGCAATCCTGTCCTTGCCTAGCCTAAGAAAGAAATGATCTCACAGGAGCCAGTGTGAAACCTGATCTTGAGCATATTATAGAATTTCGGCTAGCAATAATAAAACCAAACAGAAAACACCAGTCAACATAGAAAAAATTTGGGAGTTATTGCTCTTCTTGAGAACCTAGAGCAAAACTTTTGTACATGTCTCAAAACAGAGACAGACATCTATCTGATAGACTCCCCATGGATTTGCAATGTCTGAACTCAGGCCAAATCTACTTTCTTGAGGTTTAGCAGGAATTTACCAAGCTAGGAATCACTGCAGCTTTTCCCTTCTTCCCCACTGGAGCATGGACTTGTGCCTGGTGGCTTTCCGCTAACAGCCAAGAAGGTTAGCTGCTCTGACAGCTCTCCTTTCCAATCTCCTTGTTATTGGTAAGGAACTTTAAAGTTCGGGTTAATACAAAAGAAGCAAGTTTCCAATCACCAAATTTCATCTAGAGTAATTCAGTACCAAAATCAGTTGATACTTTAGTAACTCTTTCTCCTGAAGCACACACACTATATAAACGGTGGGTTGCTCAGCAATAGCATAGTATTTTTCTTTTTGTCTTTAAATAGTAACCTGCACCAGCAAGATTTTCAGATGTTTCTGTTGACTTAGAATGAGGAATTCTGATTTAAATCCACTTACATCTAAAAATCAACATAAAAAATTTGAAAATATTCACCAACACTTCTCCCCTGCCCAATGGGCAACTGCTTCTCAGATGGGCTGCAGAAAAGAGCAGCCAGACTGGACTTGTGGGTTGCATATCTCTCCAGGGAGAGCAACAGATAGTCTTCCCCTTCTTCACCTTGAAAGCTTGTTCTATAAGAAAATAAATCCATCTATTTGAATAAGGAAATACAAATTTTAAGAATCCTGTCACTCTGGAGCACTCCTGCTGTATCCATTACGATAATGGTTATATATTGCTATTGGACTGCAAACCTGTCTGCTGGGCAGGTTGAAAGGGTGTAAAAGCAGTAACATAAAAGTCAGTAGGAATCCAGTTGCTCTGGAAAAAATAACTACAGACTTCACAATTGCTGCACTTTTAGAATGGAAGCACAGTTATGAACTCCTGTGTGAGATTGAGGGTATTACATATGTACAGTATTCATCATACAGAGCTGAGTGAACTGGTATCAGCACAAAACTGGTGACAGTTTTCACACTGCAGCTTCCTCTGGGCATGCACAGACACGCAGACATGCCACATTCAGATTATCAGAGTGGGAGCTCTGCCTTAGACTGTCTTTTAACAGGAATCCCAGGATCCTACATACCCCTCCATTAATTTTCACCTCTTCCTCCAGTTTCTTAATAGAAGAAAGAAGTCATCCAGCATAACATCAAAAATTAATAGGTACAGCATGGTCATCTATTTTAGGGATATATTTTTCTCTTTCCTTCTAGAAAGTACATGAACAGAGTCTAACTTCAGTCCATCAGATAGCCTCCCTGTAAGTCTCATGCAACCTCCCCAAGAACCCAGGCTGCTAGGGTTTGTTTCCAAAAGGAGAGAAGGAGAGCTTCATTTTTTCTGAGGCTTCTAAGGGTCTTAGTCTGGAAACAGTTTAAAAACCAACAGACAAAACAAAACCCAGCAAAACAGTCTGACAACCATGGAGGACTCACGTAACAATGATGGCTAAAAGACTCATGAAAGATGGGGTAGAGGAGAAGGCTGCTGTCACACCCCAAGAATTCCCTGACACTTTTAGCATCTACCTTTCTCTGCATCTTACTTTCTTTGGCAGTAGTTTTTGCGGAATCCACAGAAAGAAGCATCAAACACATTAATTCACTTACTGCCCTACAGGGCCAAATGGAAAATTGCATCACTTAGATGGTTTTACCTCCCCAAATTTTTGAAGGTCAGGAAGAAGCTTTCTTTCACAATTAACGGATAAAACACTGCAATGCACACAGCACTTTTTTATTTATGAACCCTGACAAGTCCAACAAAACTGAAGAGATTTGGTGTTCCACTACTGGCAGGTGGGGTCCCTCTCTTCCCATTCCATGCTAAAAAGCATATTGTGGACACCTTCCTGGAAAGGGCAGGTGGAGGCCTCAGGTCCTCCTGGGACATGCGCATGTGCCTTTTGCCCCCTGCTCCCCACAATGACGACTGACCGGGAGTCACTGCAGAAGAGACTGTGACAAGGGAAAGTCTCAATATTTATGAAGGATGCTAAGGTCTCCTCCCTTCATTTTAGTGATTCTCTTATTTAAAAATATCCAAAGCAGATATTGAAAGGTGGTTTTTGTTCTTCCTTTTAAAGTTTTGATCAGAAGCAGGCACATGGGATGGGACTAAAACATTTATGCCACTTTGGCCCAAAACTGTGTTTTCATTTTAGCAAATCCTCCTCACCACTGCCCTCAAAACACTTATGCAGACGTTCACATTGCTAGTGACTGCTCACAAACACCAGGGTATTACTTTGGTCCTCCAGCTGCATGACTTGAGTAAAAAGGAGTAGCTTTTCTCAAGTCTTACTGCTCACTGAACTGTGCTGCACAGACACCAAATCAGAAGAAAGCAAAACACTGGGTGACACTGAAGCAGAATTCATCTGCAGCCTCAGAGTGTTTTACATCTTCCAGTGCACAGCACTGACTTCAGCTCACATGGTCATGTGATATTGTGCACTCCAAAAAGCCCACTTGGAATTGTGTTCTGCTGCTATAGTTACACTTAAATCATACCACCTTACCATTAAAAACTTTCATGGAAATACCCTATGCTTACAGCCTGAAAGAATTGGTATTTTCACTGGTGAGTAATTCAGCTTCCTAAGGGTGAACCAGGCAGCCATGGCAAGGAGCTGTTCCAGAGAGACATATGCTGCTCTGGTGTGAGGTCTCAGCCCACATACATCCCGTGTGCAAAACTCATGGGAATAGGGACAGCTTAGAAACACCCAGAACACAGCTCCCATACTTCAGAGCCCTGCCTGAAGCAGGTTTGCCATGTGCTGAGCACCCTCCCAGCAGCACAACAAAGCCTTGTATCCCCATTTCAGTCCCTGAGTCCACTCCTCTCCAGCTTTCAGTATCACTGCTATCATGACTCACAACAAGAACCAGACAATTCCTGCTAGTACAAAACTGTCTGAGCAAACATCTGGGCTGAGGCTGACAGTCTCTAGGATATTATGGCAAAAGCACAGCACAATCAACACAGGGGTATGTTGATTCAACAGCAACTCTTCAAGCAAGTACCACTGCAGCATGTTTTCCCCCAGCGGATGGCAATCACGCCATATTTTCTGTTTGCTCATCTGTCCTGACCCAAATTTTAGAGCTCACAAAAGCCCAGCACACAATTTGATGATAGTACTTCAGCAGCAAAACAAGTGTGCTTTGAAAACACTTAAGCAGCTGAGTTAGAAAGAATTTAAAAAACCTTAAAAGTGGAAAAAAAACTTGAATCAAAATTTGAAAACATAGCAGCCTGGAATTTCTCTCCAAAAAATCTTATTCTTAGCACAAGGGGGTGCAACATGGCTAGCTGAACAATTTTCCAAATACATTTTAGGAATAAAACTTACTTTCACACAGGCATCATATTTTAAGGAAGGAATTGAAAGCTAATATATGTGACAGAGACCAACCATGAGGGTTAGAAGGAACTAAAGATGCTCTTCCATTAGCTGCCTGGAGAGAAAAACATCTCCAAATGATATGACTTCTTAGCAGACACACCATACTTGAGACCAGGTTTTATCTGTCACTTAGAGACCTGTGGGTGATGAGTATTCAGGTCACACACACACCTCTTCTGCAGCAACCCACAGCACAACTATTCATGTGATAAACACCCACGTCACAGCAGAAGCCAGAGGCGATGAATAATGCAGGAGATCCAGTCACTCTACCACATATCATACCCATGGGATATGGAGGCAGCATTTTAGCTTCAGTCATCCTTCCCCCTCCAGGGTGCAAGCATGCTCTTTAGTAATTCTCTCTCCACCTGAGGTTCTGCATATACATTAACAAGTCAAACCCAGCAAACCAGAACAAGTAGTTACAGAAGAAATAGGGGCACAAACAGAAATGCAATATACCCTCTCACACGATCACGTTAAAATATTACATCACCTGCTCAGCCCAAGAGCTACACAAACCAGGAACAGTCTCCCCAAAAAAGGTAGTCCTTTGTTGACACGTCCCAAGAGAAGCACTTTCTTACTATTAAGACGACAATTTCTCAAAGCATTAGCTAAACTAGGAAAAATGAAAACGGAGCCACACTCAGCCTTCGCTTATAACTATGCCTGAATGAAGACAGGTTATTAAATGTGCACTGCAAAGCTGAAAGAAAATTTGGAATTTGCCAGTCACCTCCTTTTCAAAAAGGCATTACGACCTATGCTTTAGGCACAAATTCACCCAGAAACTCACTGAAGTTATTAATTCCTGTTCTGAATACTATTATCACTGTACAATTCTCCACAACCCCTCTTGATATTCTCCAGTACTTTTCCACAGCTTATGCTGCACACAACAAAGTACTCCATCTTAGAGCATCCTTGAGATCCACCACATCAGGGCAAGTCAAAGAGATAACAGGTATCATGACACAAAGCACGTGGCAATGCCAGCTTGGCTTCTCTGGCACACTCTGCCTTTCAGCATCCTGCTTAGTCAACCGCTCTGCCGGCGCGCCTGGCCTTCACACAGCTTTTGCCTTAGCCTGGGCACCCACTCATGCTGAAGATTTAATGTGCCATTGGAAGGGTGTCTTTGTCTCACATCTGCGTTGTTGCATGCTATTTCTTTCACATTATTTTCATATACCCAAGAAAATCTGTATAGGAAAGCTTATCTAGCAAGAGATCACATTGCATTCATTAATGTCCAAGCAGACTCTCAGACTGCATGCTTAAAATGACTGCACTGGGGAAAAAAAAAAAAAGGACAGAATAAAGGCTCACATCTCTCTCCAGTTTTAGTCATAATTAATTTTAATGATGCTGTTACAAGACCTCATAGTTTTGGCTTCAAAGCCAGTTAAAAGACGATAAAATTTTCTAACTTCAACAACATGTACTAACAGAAATCATATTGATTCCGCACATCAGGGCAACATATTCAAAACTTTTTTGCCTATATGTGCTTAGTTGTAAAAAGGGATCATCTCGTCTACCTTACAAGCCTCTCTGTCATTCTGGTTTGTGGTGGGACAAAGTTACAAAATATTACAGCACATTTTTGCCCCACGTTAGATGAAAGATTTGGAATAGACCATTACATACATGCTTAGTAGACTTAAGGCAGAACCACTATTAGAAGTAGCTATCAAATCTGTGCTATCTCCATCACCTGAAATATAACAGCTGTTGGGGTTTGGGGGCGTTTGGGTTGTCTTTCTGTTTGGTCCGTACGTCTTTTTAACAAAACAGGGTTAGCTAGTACTTGGAATTATTTCTTGCTCAGAAGAACTAATGGTTAACAGAAAAAATCCTTAGTTAGCTTATTCCTTTATTAATCATCATTGCTGGTGAGCTGACTCACTATCTAGGGTTGATCCCTTAAGGAAGTAAAAATATTTTAATAATTTTTTTTTTACTTAACACTACAGTTGTAGTGCTATGCAGTATTTTCTCAATTCACTACCTCTGATGGGGAGATCTAATAATGGTACAATCACCTGATTAAAATAATGAGATTAATTTTCCAATCATCTTCAAAAAACACGCTCACATTTTTCCCACTGTCTTAAAATCTGCTATGAGGCTAAAATCTCTTATCTAATACATTTACTGTTTTTACTGTCTTTTTTTTTTAACCAACTTGAAGCCTCTGATAGAAGAGATCCTGCAGTTTCTGCTGAGAAAATGATAATTAACTATTGCAGAAACAATAGGAAAAAACACTTTTTCCAGGGAAAAGAAATTAGGAAGATAGAAGATACAAACTCATCAGCTACAGAAAGGTCAAGAGAACCACTACCTAAAAAAAAACCCTCAAAGAATGGCTGTCACACAACAAGAAATTTGGTACTCACATACCAGAGAAGTAAGTCCTGTATCATATATTTGCTTCCTGCATGGGCCAGTGACTTCCCGTTGTTCTCAGTATGACTCAGACCGCAGAACAGCGTTAACTACGCCTCTACCCAAAGTTATACAAAGCTGTCCTTTACCATCCTATTGGCTTCAAGTGTTTACTCCTCTAAGCTTAGCCATAACCTACCCTGCAACATGCAAGCATACTCTTAATTAATTTGAAAAATCTTTTCTAACGATTGCAGACAAATCATCAGATCCAAGCAACCACATGCCCTAAGACTGCAATCAGCAATTCTACTTTAAAAAAAAAAAAAGGGCATTTTTCAGTAACAACTTCTGCTCATGTATGATTACACATCCAAGAACTACAATGCATACTCACAAGTCTGATGTGGCAATTACTCATAAAATAAAAAAAATAAGAATCCAATATTGATTAGGAAACTTTTCCAAAAGACAACCACTGTAAAAGTGGTTTATTTAACGGAAGAGCAACAGTATGACCGCAGAACAATTATTAGCTATACTGCTTTGCCAAAATATGTTCATTTCTGTTCTTTCCAAGGTCTCTACTTTTGAGGTTTTAAGACTTAGATTTTTATTAGCAAGTGTTGTCTTTGTGTTTATTTTTTAAAATAAGCTCATATAAATACACACGAGAAGCAGCTATGTCTGTATATTAAATCAAAAAGTTTTTAAATTAATTTCCTCTTGAATCAAAAGTAAATTTTCCTACACATCACACACTTAATTAAGCAGCCAAATGGTTATATTTACACATCATGTCAATACTAAAAAGTCAAACCACAGAAATTAAGATTTCACTGCAATACTGCGGAGCCTTCAGTAAAATCGCCATCATATTGCTAAACCACTTTTATTAACCTACAGGAATGCCGCCTCAGAACAGACCTGATCTAAGCAGCTGTTACCAGATGCTCCAAAAGGAAGCAATAAAATTCCGTAATAATTCCTAACTAATAATATTGCCTTGCTCTAGCTCACTTAGATCCCTGTCATTTCTGGCTATGAATTAAAACCTCCTGTCATCCCTTTGTTTTACCTAAGGCCTCAATTCCAGAGAATTACATTGAATTTTTTTCAATTCATGCAGAACCATCCATGTCAGAATGAAGAAACCAGAAGAAACCAAGGGGCATCATATATATAACCACGGTGAGAGGAATCTTATCTCTCAACGCTGTGCACCCAAGTTGATTTTAAGATAGAATAAAAAGCAGGGTTTCTTCCCGCCAAAGACTGCCCTACATGTGCACTGCAGTGCTTTGTCCTAGCACCCCTGTTCCAAGAATGCCAGCTATGTTTAGCATTTTGCTTGGAGGTACTGCAGGAATCTAAGGTCAGCAGTAGCCACAGGTGGTCAAATTTACTCAAAACGGTTAAGTTAATCAGTACAGCAAAAAAATGTAACCTCTTGAAGAGACACAGCAGGACTGGATAGCTTCCAAAATGAGTACTGATAAAGACTAGAGGCTGGCTTTGACAGGAGAGTTCTAGGGCTGTCTATGTATTGATCTGCTCTGGTTAAACTGTGACAAAAGATGTAAAGCATCATGAAATTGAAAAGAAGGTGCTCTACAACAGGAAGCAAAGCATATGATAGAACAAACTGAACTGAAATGCTGATAAAGGTCTTGAGGAGGCCTCCAGTAAATCAAAAGAAATTTAGCCACTAATTTCACTGAACCTAGATTGAGGTCTGGGCCACATCCAAAAAATAAAATTCAAAACTCTTTGTAACTTAAAAGTATTTTTCCTCACAGGTCACCTCCAAGAGGTCTCAGAACTTGTTAAAGTTCAAGTGTAGAATTACAGCTCTAGGAAACAAAATTACTAGCCAGTCACACCATGTTTGAACACAGACAGGTGAAATGGGACCACCTGAAAGACAAAAACATTAAAATTCTCCATCAGACCCTTCAAAATCCTAAATGGTACCAGAAGTGGCTAGAAAGCAGTATGCGAAGTAAGCATCTAGAATCTCTGCTGAAGTCACAAATGGCCAGAACAACAACTCCCATTGTTTCCAGTTTACCTACTTAGGAAGCTGGTTATTCTCAGAGCTACTGAGGGAGAACTAGCAGCTTCAAGACTTCCTGTCAGAGATAAGAGTGTGTATGTGTACATACATATGTATAAGTATGCATGTGAACAGGCACAAGCACACATTTTAGATGCCTGCAAGACCAGCTAACTCAGTTTAATTTATTACCACAGTTTAAAGCAACAGTGAAATTTAGTATTATAATCAAGCTCAGTATAAATTTGAAATACGCAAAAACAAGAGCTGGAACAGTCTTTAATCTCATGCAGGCAGAACTTAACAAGAACAGAGTCCTGGACTAAACAAGTTAAAATCCATGTATGAACAGGCAATGCTCACAAGGAATCATTTAATGTACACTCAGCTGCAGAAAGTAAAAGTCAGAGTTGCTGTTCCACAGCCAGCAGTGATGGTAACTGTACAGTTTTACATCTACGCTGATTTAAGCCGACTGTCCCTTTCAGCAGCACTTGGCCTTTAGACTGGCTCCGCCACCTCATCACAGAGACACGGTCACAGAGATGCATCTTCCTGAGGGATTATTTTTCAGCTGGGCCCTCCAATTAATCAACTTGGACAGGGGGCCAGAAGAATGCCAGGGATGAGGAGACGGTGTGTTGTAACAGCTTGAAGAAGATGGACTGACACCCTTTAACAGTTGCTGTTAGCAGATTTTAAAACATTAATTTTGGAGCAGTCGAAAGTGATGTGAAACCATGCCCATAATCTTTCACCATGCCTTTGAATTTCATTGAAAGATGTCACATCTGGCACATGTGACAGGCCAGGAGCACTGCCAGCACTAATGGTTTGGATGACACATGTAACCAGTGTGCTCAACTCTTCTCTGCCAACTCTGTTTTTTCACTATTGTTTAAAAATAGAAGGGTGAAAAAAGAAAAAAAATTTAATTGGGATCATATCGGAAGCTTACAGAAATCCCCACATCCTGATTTAATTTCAGCACAGCCAAATAGATCATCCTCATTCTCTGCAGGACGATGAATAGCTGATACAGGGACAGACCTGCTCTTTGCAGCCTGGGAAGTAAAGTCCCAGCATTGGTCATGCCAAAACCCCCTCCAAGGATCTAGAAGTTCCTGGCATCTGCTGCCCACGGTAGCAAGCATTTTAAAAGAAATACTTTTTGTCAGAAACATCAGCCAGGCTGGGCAATACCCAGAAGTCCTGGGAGCTTCAGCAGATGGAGGAGACAGAGTACAACAAGCAGCCACCAGGTTTCACTTGGAGAAACATCACACAAGTCCCCACGCACTGGATACCATACACAGGTATGTTTTCTGCTCAGAGAAACATTTACCTGACAGAGGTGACAGTGCTCCTGCAAACCGAACAGTTTATGCAACAGTTGCAATAATATTAGAGAAGAAACAAAAATAACTGAGGGGAAAACCTTGTTTGTAGCAGAAATTAGCAGACAAAAACTGTTCCAAATTAAATCAGTGGGGCTAGGATTCTGCACCCTGTATTCATAATTAAGGCCAGGGGGCTTTTTGCATTGCTTTTCAATTACATATCCATTCGGCCAGGTATTTATAAAATCTTTAGAGAGATCAATGTACAAACACATAATTTTTAAAAATCATTTTCCATATAATATGCCAAGACAGATGTGTGTTTTAAAACCTGATTTGAGAGGATGCCTTAAAATTCTCAGTGTGTTCATGCCAGTTGCCACCTGCCATCTGATCTCCTGGCATATCTATTACCAATCATCTTTCCAATTTATCCTGCTTCTGTCTGTACTTTTAACAAGCAGCTTGTGAACTATCTTAAAGATAGTCTGCTAAAAGAAATAAAAAATCCGTAATTACTATAGCACAGACATGCTGCTGTATGTTTAAACCTTAATAAAGAGGATTTTTTAAAAAACAGTTATTGCTATTCAGCGAGTATTCCTATAACACAGGTTTTGCTGATCATCTTTTTGCAAGATCACTGTATTAAAGCAGCAGAGAATACTTTTAAAAGCCCACCATACTCAATGAAAGACTACTCCAGAAGATAAAGTCTTAATTAGGGATACCAGTACGCAAAACTCACACTGACTGGCAGCAGACCATTAGATTACTACACCCTTCTTTGCTGGTCATCTTACAGGCACATGAAGAATTATGCTTAAATTTAACACAGTTCTGATGTGGCTGGTACAGTCAGCAAAACCACAGCCTCCAAACCTAAGAGAATGGAGTAGCTAAGTGATGTCAGACCGGGGTATGTGACTGTAGCACTGAGCCCATGCTGTGAATCCTGACAACCAGAAATGAGAGAGACTGTGCTTTGTA
>WEIT01036388.1:33616-74168 GCA_013389985.1 Dryoscopus gambensis | reverse complement strand
ACATGGTTTCACCGCAGACATTCCCCATGACACAGGGAGTAGTTTATTCACCAGTACATAGATACAATAGGGCCCTGTCCACACTAAAGCTGGCAATCAAGTTTTATGTAAAAAGTGATGGTCATTACTGGAGGAAATGAAACATAAGAACAGTGGTTACAGTCGGAAAAAGATACTTTAGAGGTTTTAAACAAGAGATTTTATTTCACCTGATAGTGCTAAAAGATCAGATTCTTCTTTTGCACTTAAAACCTGCTTCTCAACCCCCTATCTCTGGTTCAGAGATGTGTTTTTGCAAGGCTTATGTTGCCTTTATTTGCACAATAAGGGAGAACATCAGAAATGACAATAAACCTCAGACTTCCTTAGGCTGAATCACCCACACTCAAGTACAGTAAAAGGTAAACACTTGCAACCATACAGCTGTATTAAGATACAACTTATGTAATATGAGCATCTGTATTTATTTTTTTACCTATCAGTTGAACCAGTGTCATTTACAAGATTTCTTTAAATATTAAGCTAGTGAAAAATCAAAGCTGAGGCTAAACACAGAGTAACAGCACAGAGATCTAGGATTTTATTTTACTAGTTACAGTGAGAGGGGCCTTATACAAATTGCTTAAGCTTATAGTAGGGTGGTTTACAAACCTACTTAAAATGACAACCACCACATGTAGTACCTATGACTTCTTGACAAGTCTCTTAAAACAACCTGGAGGAGTGAACCTGTAACACCCTCTACAAGTGTATTAATAACTTGTTTTGATGCTTGGAGACCCTCCATTGAAGTATAACCTGTGCACAAAACACAGAGCTGAAGGAGTTCTCTCCATGATTTCCAAACCAGAAAACCATAGCAAGATCCAAAAAAGGGACAAACCAGTAAAGGAGACATGAAAAGACAGAAAGAAAACCGAAATGCCCCATTACTCACAAATAAAACTATCTCAACAGTCTCTGGAGACTGAAGACTAACCATTCTTACACCACAGCCCCTGCAAGATAAGACAGATCTTCAGGAATTCAGCCAAACCTCCCCACGATAGGCAGGCAAATTGAGTGAAGAATCTACTGTCACCTACTGCTGCAATTTAGCATCTTCTAATATTCTTAACGCCTAATTTCCAAGATAGTAGAGGCTTGCTGAAAGTCTGCAAAACATATCCAGAGCCACTGACAATAGATAATATGCAAGTACACACTATTACCAGTAAACCTAAGTTACACTGTTATTTTGTGCTCTTACGGTTTCCTGCATTTCAGGCAAAGGTAAGGCCCTTTACAACAAAACAAACAAAAAGCAGCTATATAAAGATTGCTTGTTTTAAGTGATAAACGAAGCAGCAATTTAGGCTAGCTAATAACAGGACAAATCTATTGTAAAACTTCAACATTCCAAGGGATAAGAATAAACAAGTAATAAATACCCCCATTTGAGTGAAGCCCAAAGCTAATTAATCTTAACTCAAAGAAAACCCCAAGGGTCTATAAATGGTCTTGACCTCAATGCATTTCTTCTAAAGCAATACTTTTCGTTGCTCTGTTTGGTGGAATGCAGCTGTGAACAACCAGAAGCTGAACAATTTACAAAATACAACATAATGTATATATTTGAGTCAGTGACTGGACCATGTAAGCAGCTACAACTTTCCTAACAGAGATAGTCTTTAAGTAAACTACTGCACCAGCTCACTAGTGCTCAACACAGCAATCCACAGGAGCAGTTTCCCTCAGCAAGATGTCTCAAAACAAGCCACGCTTAATTCTCACTCATTTTACTACACTGGTTGAGTTGTGAGCAAACATGCAGCAAACTAAGTCAATTTCTTGGTTTAGATGAAGAAAGAGTAAAAACAGTGCAAGACTGATCAATTGTTAAGGCATCATGAATCATACTTTCCCCATAGCAGCTGCAGGAGAAGCTGCTTGGTGTCTTACAGGAATAACCAAAGCCTTACATGACAGCACCTACAATTACTAAACAACTATCAACAGGCATCTAACTTGTACAGGCTTTTCACAGCATCTAACACTGATACGAAATTCTGTGAAAGGATAAATCTTTCATGGAGAAAGCAAAAGACCTGAGCTCGTGCACATCTTGTTCTCTCCAGAGATGCTGCTGCTGCAGTATCCCACTTCCAGGCCCAGCTATCAAACGAGCTGTCAGCATGATGACTGATTTACCCCCCACACCAGCTGCATCAGTCTTCCACAGCACAGGAGCTTTATACTGCCGAAGCTTATGCTGGGGAAGTAATAGAAACACTTATTCTCACAGTCCATTCATGCTTTGCAGCATTTTCTTTTCTGACAGATGTCTGACGTCTGCAAAACTCAAGGCCAAACTAATGTCAAAGGTCCTTAGGCTGGCCATGGCACTTAATGAACACGGAAGTTGCACAATGTAATCACAACAGGATAATTAGTGTCTATTTACTTTGTCAGAGGAACACAAACAGGGTGAGTAAAATAGGTTCAGTAACCACTTTGCTGCTGGAGGTTCTGTAGAGGCAAGAAGCAACTTCTCACAGCACTGTCTCTTGAGAGCATGCAGCAGAGGTCCGCTGCTTCCTCACCACACCTGAAAGGAAACCCAGAGGACTGACACCTCTGGGAATTCACACTCACAACACAGGCATAAAACATGTAATATCTGACTGAGGCACAGATCAGAAACAATAGCAATGGTGATAGACAGCAGGATATTAAGGATTCAAGAGTAGAAAGCTGCATTTTTATCTTCTATGAAGTGCTGAATGGAGATTAATACCCACTACTGCATTTCTTGCCTGTCTTCAATTTGGATAATTCCAGTTAGCAAGACAGATCTCTTCCCTACTGGAAGAAACTCCTGATGTTTCTGAAAAGATAAAACCCAATGCACCCAAAAATCCAACTTTGCTGTGCCTTGTGAAACAACAGAACTACACAAGCTTTGCTCCTCTGCAACAAACAGGTCCTTCTCCCCCTTCATTAGAAATGCTTTAGTTTAGATTTCCAGACTGCTTCTGTTCAGCAGGGTTCCCTCTTACCTGGTGGACTCAGCACACCCTGAGCCTCCTAGACCACGGAAAGCTCAGGGAACTTTTTCTCTCACACCTCCTGATCTTCCTATGCCTGTTCTGGTACCCTTTCAAGGAGCCTCCACAGGGAGTAGGGTGAATCCAGGCAGTGTATTTAACTCACACTTAGTGATGTATAAAATCAAGCCACAGCACTGGCTGAAACAAGAGGGCAGGGCCACATCACACAACATGTGGGGGAAAAAAAAAAATCCCACAAAACAAACTAAAAGAATAAGGAGAATAAGAGAATAAGCCTCTTCCAGCAGTAACTCACTGGCTTAGCTGCAATATTAATTTTCCTTTTACTCAAATCCATTTGGCTCAAAGGATGCTCTTCGGTTTATGAGACCTCTCCTGCCAGTGTACCCAAACAGCTCAAGTTCTTTTTCAGCAGTGCTCCAAACTGAATGGATTGCATACAGCTGCAAGGCTGCAAAGCTGGGTGATTTCACTTTACACTCCAAGTTGTGGCAATTAAAAACAAACAAATACAGAAAAAAGGAGTATTGTTTCTCTGAAAGCAGCATAACTCCACCTCCACATTCAGCACCATGCTAAGGCATGTCCTGTGTTCCTGGACACAGCCCATGAGTATTGCTGAGCATCACACTGTCCTTGGCTGCCCTCACTGAAGCCAGAAGCTGGGGACTTGTAAAATTTTCATCTTATTTTCCAACCTTCAGTTAAGCAATTCTGTGCTCTTCTGTGAATCTCTGTTCCTTTGAAAAGGAGAACACAGCAGAGATAATAGCTACAAGTAGTCAAACACCATATATAAATCAGAAATCAAAAAAGCATACTATTAGTTTGCAGCTGAAATTGTTTCAAATGCAATTAAGTGTATTTTAAGCTACATCTTGTATTTGTGCACTAAATTATAATTACTTGGGTAACTTAGGTACAACACAACTCTAGTGTTGTATGTAAATTCAACTTTTCTTTATCATATTGTGCCTTAGTGAGAACTCCCTTCAATTTTGGTGAGTTAGTGCAGGAAAAGAAATGCAACACCATATTAGCACAAATCTAAGGAAAGAATTGTTTAGCTAAAATTCCACCATCTACTGTGTTTGCAAGCATCTGAAAACAGAGTCAATAGTCACTAGAATTGCTGAATAGGGTTTTTAGAAAGTGGGACACATAGACACACAAAAAAAAAAACCAGAGCAAAATTGCAGATCCATCAAAAAATCACCTTGAGTTCAGCTCAGTTTCTTATCACAAAGACTTTGTAGATTGCTACTGAAATAACTGCTTCTTTTTTGGCAGGACATCAAGAAAAAAGACTTGAAAGATCAAAAAATGCCCATTAAATAATAAATATGTCCCCCAGATACTTTTGACCTCAAAAGGAAATGGTCTCAGCCATGGTGAATGATGCCTGTATTATTCCTCCTCACTTTTAGAAGTACATTCAGACACCAGTCCTCCACAGGAAGTGATGTGATTTCCCTATGGAGGCACCTCAAGCTAGCCACACTGCTCAGATTAGAGTGGCAAAGGTGAAGCACCTTCCATGGTCATGGCTGCAGCATGCAGAGCACAGAGCTGAAGGACAGCACCAGAGCAGCACCAACCGCACCGAGTAATGACAGCCACTGAGAAAGAGGAGCAGACCTCCAAACACTGCTCTCATGGAGCATCATCCCATTCACTAAATAGTATCCATGTGTTCTGGACAAACACCACAAAACCAAGTTCTGCAAAAGCCTCGGCACACACCCAGACAGAAATGCCGGCCACCTCACCCAGCCACAGCTGCTGGGGCCAGATGAGAAGCGGGAGTGGTGAGAAAGGGAAAAAAAAGAAAATTCAAAAAAGCAACATTAGCTTCCCCATCCAGAACTGCTGCCTAGTTTTCTCCAAAACTGTACCAGGATTTTAAGTACCTATTGGAATGCCAACACCCAAAGAAGTAGTCCACAGAATGATCCAGTCCAACACCTGAATGTGATGTAGGTGTGGGAACTGTATTTGGGTTAATTACAGAAGACTAGTAGATCTAACTTAAATACTTCCAAGAGCGCAGCATCTCAGCAGTACAGCAACATTGCTTAGAGAGCTGTTGGGAAGCCCTACCAGCTCCAATTTGCCCACAAAACCCCTCAGTTTGCACATGCATCACACAGTGCCGATTTTGGTTTCAATCAGCTGCGTGCTGATATAAGGCCAAACTCGGTGACCTGGCTCTGGAAATCTGTAAATTTCCATTTTGCTTTTTTTGAGTCTGTTTTTACTTATTAGAAGAAAAAAAAAATCCTCTACTTTGTAAAAATGCATAGCATTTTTATTCCTGTTCCAAGCCAAAACCAACTCATTTAAAATCCTTACATCCTTAGCTCTCTTTCTGCAAGGAGGCTACTACTACTAGCTAAGCAGCCCCAGGGAAAAAAAAGTAAATTAAAAAAAAAAAAATCAATGGACAATAAAGTGATTTACATTACAAAGGATGCATGAACACAGAAGAAAACTGACAAACCACAGTGACTGCTTCAAAAATAATGTCTTATTATTTACTTTGAAAACAATGAAAAGTCCTGAAAACACCACCGGATCCCACCAGATACGAAATGCATAATGTGTGTTCCTAAGGACAGTGGAGGAAACCCGAAGTAGTTTTACTCTGCAACAAATCTCAGCTCCTAAAAAGATATGGCAAGTCAGTTTGTGGCCTTATGAGTCAGACCATGCCAGTTGCAGAGGTCAAAGACACCCAAAAAGCCATCTCAATTCCATTCCCCACCCTTGGGCTATGCAACAAGTTGAGTGAGAAAGCCAGACCAGGAGAGAGAATGAGACATTCTCATTGTTGCTTCCTGAGTTTCTATCTGTAGCTTAAAGGTGGTTGCTCTGCATGTCACTGGGCCGAATTTCTTGCTGGAACAGTAGGAACAGTTCTGTAGGTGACTCATTCATAATTCATAAAATCTTAAGCATTTTGTGGCTTTCGCTATGAATGCAGAGCAGCCTTTTCTAGTCTCAATTACCACAGCTAGTCTCAACAACAAACTGGTATCAAAAATCAGTAACAGAAAAGTTTTCTCATACTGAGAATACTTTGCAAATAGTATAAATACAGAGCTTATACAGCAATCTTATTCAGAATGTGTGCAGTAGCCCTTACTGATCAGTCACTACAGAAATCTGAACAATGGCATGTCTTTTTAAGAAACTGAGAGCTGTCAAAGTGCTATATTTACACTATTTGCAGAGCATTCTTTATTTAGATTTCTATGGTAACCAGTAAGTAAGAGGACTGCAGTTTGTATTTTGAATTTTTTCATTCCCCATAGTCCAAACCAGCAGAACTGCTACAACCTTTTTTCAAGAAGGAAAAAGCAACACGCAAACATCTTATGGACTCAAATAGAGCTGAGTCTTTAATAATTAACTTGAGATGAAGTTCTTCTCTAACACAGTAAAGAAGAAATCATTCATTTAAGCTATCGTTTTTAAAGTAACCTAGTAACAAAACCAGTCTGGTATGCATTATCCACCAGGCAAAACTTGTCAAAATTGGATTTCTGCTGTTACGTCATTTTATCTGTCAAAATGCAACCAGTGAAGAGGAAACAGGGGCAAGTTTGTTCTCCCCCTGTCACATAAGGAATCAGGTACCACATACATTGCTGCAGTATCTGCTGCAGGGGTACAGTACTGTTACCACAGGAGGAAGCATGTTCATTATTAAACCACACCGATTTAATTCGAAATGCAGGTCAGACAATGTACTGCAGCACAGAGTCACCCTACACCTCCAGAACAGACTATAGCCAGGCTGGTACAATGGCAAATTGTGCTTTCTGTAAACACTACAGGGCCAGCATGAGTAGTATCAGCTCCCTCACCCAAACTGCCTGTTTATGGGTTTTCCCATCAAGTCCTCCTACTTACATTTTGGGATAATAAAACATCAGGAGGAAGAACATAATTGCTCTGTTTTGCAAATAATCAGAACTCAAAGAGTGCTATTTATTTCCTTTAAAGGGGAACTGCAAAGCAGGACAAAAATCCACCTCTCTCCCAAAATACAAGATATGTCCATTTTAACAACAGAATTGTATGTATTCTCAAGTACTCACTTCCCTCCCTTTGTTAGTCTTGATTTCTGAAGAGGATGCCAGCCCCAAACACTAGTCAGTTAGCCTTTAGCTCCAAGTATTTCCAAAACCCTCTGTGAAATTATTCCACTAGTAATGACAAATGATTTTTATGGAATAGTCCTCTCCCACATCCCACATCTGGCCACTCTCTTCTCAGCATTTTAGTTGGTACCACAGAGATGGTACCACACTCCTACCTTCTGGAAGCCCATGAGCAAGTCTGGAGCAAGCACTTCCCAGCAAGCCCATTTTTGCCCAGTGCACTGACTTAAGTTTTTGGGAATTGCAATTCCTCCCTAGCCAAAGACTATTTTTATCAAGGAAAGAGGAAATCCTGTCCCCAGCTCCCGCGAGTTTCATAATACATCCACAATTCCCAAGTGAAACTGCACACGACTTTGAGAACTACAGCACCCTGGCAAGACTACTGAGGGTTTATTCGTGAGACAGCCCAAAACTAGCTAGAGGAAAGCAATCGCTGAAGGCAGCATAGCAAGAGCCCTCCACTGCCACATTCCCTTCCCACTGCCCAGAAGCCGGACACATGACCAGGCAGCAGCAGATGACAGCCAAGGCAATCATGCTGCACCTACCTAGCTAGAGTCACCAACGAGGACCGAGGACCGCTCTGTCTCAAAAGCCACCTTTTGCTAAACCTATTTGGTACGAGACAAAAGACACCTACCACCAGTGCTTGGTCAGCACAGGGTCAGTCTGCATTCAGCAATGCTTGAGATGGGACAAGTGGGACATCAGCAGCAGCCTCACAGCACAGGACCTCCATGCCCTCACTGCTGCTGGAAAGCACAGAGAAGATGGTAGAGGCGTTCCAACTACCCAAAATATTCTAAAGCACTGAGAGCCAGGCACTCTGCAGCTTGGGCAACTCACAGAGCCAAAATAAAACAGCAGGGAAACACTGGGGAAGGTACACTCTACTACTGGAGCCCCATGAATGGGCACCATTTTGCCTGCTTCCCCCAGGGGCCTGTAAGCACCAGCCACTTGATCCCTCTCGCCAGCTTCTCCCGCCCCCCAAAAACAGTGGTGCCTGAGCACAGACAAAGGCATCCTGTTTTAACACACCACTTTATGGGAAGAGCATGGAACAGCAACAGCAGGCCACAGTGAAAAAAATTAAAGAGAACAGAAGTTCTGTGGAACAGAAAGCACTTTCAAAGCACAGAATTTCACTGTGATGCAGAAGCCAGTGAATGAGCACTCAAGTTTCACTAAAATTACTTCAGGCTAGTAAAACATAACGTTATACAGGGTAATAAATTTGAAAAATAAGAGCTTGTTAAATACAGTAGAACTGGAATACATTTTCTACCTGTGGCTTATATTCCTCCCTTGATCTAATAAATCCAACTAATTTCAACATCACTGAAGGAAAACAGAGTACTTCAACTTCCTCCTGGTCCTATCTAATACAACTAACCAGTTTAAACAGGGAGAAGTCACAAGTGCCTACCAAGTGATGTGTGAGCCAGAGGCAGGCTCATTGCCAACAAAAACTGCAGCATGTTCATCTCTGCACCTCCACACCAAGCCTCCTAAAAAGCACTCTTCACAGCAAATCTTTCCTTAGAAACTTCTTAGCGTGAGCTACGCTTAAGTATGTCATATTATGTTCTACAAAGTGCACTGCAAGGGTTTAAAATATTTCCTCACTCTGTGCTTACACATTTTAAGTCATATAATCAGAGAATATCCTGAGTTGGAAGACACCCACAAGGATCATCAAAGTCCAACTCCTGGCCCTGCACAGGACAACCCCAACAATCACACCATGTGTCTGAGAGCATTGTCCAAATGCTTCTTGAACTCTGTCAGGTTGGTGCTGTGACCGTTTCTCTGGGGAGCCTGTTCCAGTGCTCAACCTTCCTCTGGGTGAAGAACCTTCTTCTAATATCCCATCTAAACATCCCCTGGTGCAGCTTGATGCCATTCCCTCAGGTCCTATTGCTGGTCACTAGAGAAAAGGGTCAGCACCTGCTCCTCTGCTTCCCCACATGAGGAAACTGTAAATCCCATCTCCTCCAAGAACGAACCAAGTGACCTCAGCTGGTCCTCACATGGCTTCCCCTTTAGACACTTCACCATCTTCATGGCCCTTCTTCTGACTCTCTCTAATAGCTTTATATCCTTCTTACACTGTGACAACCAACACAGCACTCAACCAGAGGCTGCACCAGCGCAGAACAGAGTGGGATAATCCCCTCCCTTGCCCAGCTGGCGATGCTGTGCCTGATGCCCCCCAGGACATGCTTGGCCCCCCTGGCTGCCAGGGCACACTGGTGACTCAATGTCATGTTTTAAAGAACCACAACTCCCTATTTAGGTGGCACACTTTAGGACATTCTCTCCAGAGAAGTCACTGTGAAACATCCCCCTCTGCTTGGTTACACTAGCTTAAAAATGCACCTCCTGTGTAGTCACCATGCTGCACACTGACTAAAGTCTAGGGAGAGATAGTCACTGTATGCAGCTAATTCCTCTTTGTACTTACCAAGTGATACCCAGCCTGACTCACTGACCTTTGCTACTGTGTCCTCATGAAACACACCATGATGGGACCATCTATTCATCCTGTGTTTGATGACTAGACCCAGACTGTCCCTGCTGGAACTCAGAAACAACAGGAGCAGCAGGGAGATCAAGAACTGAAAGAGGCAACCAGAAGCTTTAATAAAAAAAAAATAAATAAAAGAAAGATATATATACCCATATGCCTAATTATATTTTGATCCAAAACACACAAGCTAGTAGCCACCACACAGTGAAGGGAACAGTTGCTTCTAGAAGCTGATACCCTACTTCAGCAAGAACACTCCTAAGGACAAGAATCAAGAGTGGTTTGGAATGCACAGTGGGACCTCATACCTTTTGATGTTATAAACATCAATGCTTTGTTTTTTGAAAGCGCAGACCAATTTCCATCACAAGAATGACAGGAATCCTCCAGAGCATTAGCATTCTTCCCACTAACAGATATGGGAATCACCCTCTGTGTGACCTCACCCAAAGTAGCACACTGTTGAGCTATGGTACACTGGGCAGGTCCAGCCATGTTAACACTGTCTTGCTCTGTCCAAGTTGAGCAAGCTTAACCCAGCTGTAGATGGCTTCTGGGGCTCCCACCATCACAGCAGGAGAAAGGTCACCATCACAGCAACACAACAGTCCAGATGGGATCTCTCTGCTTTCAGTCCTTGCTGCAGACTTCACCAACACAGTTTCCTTCACTAACTAAGAGACATGCATGTCAGTAAAGTATCTTTAGAAGTTCACCATCATACACACATGTTCCAAACAGAGTGGGGAAAAAACCTACTCCCTTTCAGTTTATGCAATTACCAGCCAGCCTCCTGCTACTCATAATACTGCAGTGGTACTACTACACAAGGGCACTTGCTTTTGAACACAAGAGGTGATGAAGGAAAAAAACCCACAAATCTATGATACTTTTTCTCCACAGAAAGGAAGCACAGAAACAAAGAGATCACTGTAAGGGAAAACACTGTAACATGCATTAGAAAAAAAAACAAAACCAGAAAAAGTAGAAAAAGTGGCCCAGCTGTCATCCTGGCCAGCCTGAGGTTCTGCCATGCTGGCAAGTAGTACTGTAATCCACAGGGGCTGCTACTGAAGGAAATGCAGCCAGTGCACAGCAAAAATATTCAGAAGACCAAGGGAATAAGGAGGCAGGACTTTGGATGGCTTTACCTAGCTGTTTAACTTGTTTTGATCAAGCTCATGTCCCTTCTGTTCAACCAAGTAATCCAACAACTTGATACATGAACTGCTCAATACTCCTTTTAACACGGAGTTCATATGCCACTGATAGCCAGCTGCTTAGGATGCAGAAACACATCAAAAATCCCTGTGCAGTTCCTGTGGCTCTGCATAATAAAGGGCACAAAACTTTCCTGGAAAAATACCTCTAGTATCCAGCTACAATGAAAGGGGAGCATATCTACACAGTTTGGCTGACCCAGATATCAAATGTTTGGCCTCTCTAAGTTAATAAGCGAAGTGGAAAGACAGAGGAAAGTAAAGTAAAACTAAAATAACAACAGAAAATCCAGGCTAGGACTAGAACCACCTCTCACCACCCCTAAACATGCCCAAACCGAAAACCAAAACCCAACATAAACACAGATATTCATAAGGAATTACATAAGAACATTTTGCTACATTGTCCTCCAGTAAGGGCTTGGATTTTAAGGTCATACATAACCATTCACAGTTTCCCACGGAAAGGGGAATCAGATGGCAGCAATAGTCCCTCTCTATTTGTGCTGACTTTTATGAAAAAAGCAACTAAAGAATGCTTTGGTAGGCACCATAAAGCTACTAGAGTTACATATTAGCATCACAGAAATTTAGATTCTTCCATAGTCTGGGATATTTTTAAAGCGTAACTATTCCACTTCTTTGAAATAATTCTGTCAACATACCTGCAGCACTGTAAGCTAGCTAGAAAGAAATATAAACCCATTGCTAGGAAAGGGCTAGTTGGGAAATGCAGCAACAGCAGGGAAGCACACGGAGCTGAGGAGGTGCTCAGCACACTGCACAAGCCTGAGGTGCCCGGCCTCCCCAAAGCACAAAGGGAAACAGGGAGCCTTCCTTCCTTTTTTCTCAGCACAAACCTGAACAGTCAGGCATTATTTTCTATTATCAGATAAGAGCTGGCTTTTGGAAAGTTAAGAGTCTGACAGCTAATCAGGAAAATTCACCGCAGAGAACAGCCTGCTCACTGCAGAAATCACAAACACATCCAGTTACTTCTAATATTAAAGTCCGATCACACAGCAACCCATGCCACTAACACTGCAGTCTAATACTTCAAGTTTCACTACAAAGGCATCATAAACAAAACTACCAGTTTACACCGTCAAACAGCACCTGAAGAGCATATTGCAGTAGTATTTTCTTTATATTAAAAATGCAGAGCATATGTCAAAGGTGCACTTTGAAAGGTAGTCAAGCACTTTTCTTCTAAACACAGATTTCAAACAGATCATTTACAAACGAGAAGACCTAGGAACACCACAGGGGTGTGTTCTCCAAATATTTTGTTCAGAGGGTTACCACAAAAAATGTGAAAGGCCTCCAAAAACCCCTACTTGGATCTAGACAGAAATGCATACCACACAAGCACAGTCCTTCCACTAAGAAAGCAGCCTATGGGGTGGTTTTGTTTATGCACTGATTAGACTGTTAAAAGCATTCAGAGGTACCCCACCTACCAGAAAGTGCATTCCTCAGGGTGTGCAAAAACACAAAGGTCCTCTTTTTCACTGAAGATCTCTAAAACTATAACAGAGAACAGATTGTTTCCTAACATCTTTCATAGAACCCTCTTTGTGTTCCTGCAATTCAAACACATTATTCACAGCATTTAACTTCCTCCTCATCTTAATCCCTTAAATTTGATTAATATATCAGCATTATTTTCCTCACAGAAACCCAAAGTCAATTTATAAAACAGTAAGGCTTAAAGACTTCCAGATATAGTGCTATAAAAAAGCATTATAGTAGAGTTCAAGTTTTGTTGTTTAGATCTAACTTTATTCACATAACAAAGTAAAGATGCAGAGAACAGAATGCCTGGATGGGTAACTGGTGTTGCAAGTGATGACTATTTTTCTTTAACCCATAAAGCCTTTTCTTTTAAATACAGACTTGTAGATGTAAAACCAAGAGCAATATAAGTGTACAGGAGTACACTAGGAACATCAGCAATGCTGACTCTAAAGCACAGAGATCCATCCCTGGGATGGCACCAGCCCAAACTGCCAAGGCTGCATGCTGCTGCCCAAGCTCAGGCACATTGCTTCTGGTCCTGAGCCAGATGGCATGAAACCAGCTCAGATCTCTTCCATAGCCACAGCACATTTATGTGCAATGCAGATAATCCTTCTACAACAACCAAGTGCTGAAGGTGGGGAGCACATGATATTATTCACTACAAGAAAAATTCCAACGCTTGGCTGAAAAAGACAGCAAATTTGCCTGCATTATTGCATTTGTATCTTGCCATAAACACCATCATCCAAAGTCAGCTTGCTTCCAAGCTTTAAACTCAACAAAAAAAACCTACTTGAGGAATTATACTCATTTACATATCAAATACTAACAACCACTTTACTGTTTTAACCCTTTTCTTATTCCTTCACTGATGTTAAAACTTGGGTTTCATTTTCTCACCTTCCCATACGTTTGCTGCATGTTGGCTACAGTTTGGTGGAAACAACCATAGGATGTAAGCTGTGTGTTTGGAGAGATGCTGGAAGCGGATGTTGTCTGCCTGGACTTTAGTAAAGCCTTTGATACCATTTTCCACAGCATTCTCCTGCAGAAACTGGCTGATCATTGCTTGGATGGGTGCACTGTTCTTCAGGTAGAAAACTGAATGGATGGCCAGCCCCAGAGAGTGGTGATGAGTTACATCCAGCTAGCAGGTAGTCCTGATTGGTGGTACCCAGAGCTCAGGACCAGCTCTGTTTAATATCTTTGTTGATGACCTGGACAAGTAGGTGACGCACATTCGCAGACAGTCTGCAGACGACACAAGTTGAGTGGGAGTGTTGATCTGCTGGAGGAAACAAAGGCTTTCATAGAGGGACCTGCACAGGCTGGATCAATGGGCCAAGGCCAGCTAGACAAGGTTCAACAAGGCCAAATGCTGGGTCCGACACCTGGGTCACAACAACCCCCTGCAGCACCACACGCTGGGGGCAGAGTGGCTGGAACATGGCCCAGTGGAAAAGGCCCTGGGGATGCTAGTCAACAGCCAGCTGAAGATGAGCCAGCATGTGCCCAGGTGGCCAAGAAGACAAATGGCATCCTAGCTTGTATCAGAAACAGTGCAGCTAGAAACACACCAGGAACATCAGAAACAGGGCAGTGATTGTCCTGTCCTCAGCACTGGCAGGGCTGCAATTCCAGTACTGTGTTCACTTTTGGGCCCTTCATTACAGGAGAAATGTTGAGGTGCTGAAGCATGTCCAGGCAAGAGCAGAAAAGCTGGTGAAGAGTCTGGGGCACATGTCTTATGTGGAGTGGTTGACGGAGCTGCGTCTGTTTAATCTGGAGAAAAGGAGGCTCAGGGCAGCTTTTTCACTCTCTTTTTCAAAAGAGCTTTTTCACAAGAGAGCTGAGGTTGAAAAGAGGTCGCAGCCAGGTGGGGGTCAGACTCTTTTCCCAGGTAACGAGTCATTTGACAAGACAGAACAGCCTCAAGTTGTGCCAGGCAGATTTATATTGGATATTAGGAAAAATTTCTTCACTGAAAGGGTTGTCAAGCATTAGAACAGGATGCCCAGGGAAGTGATGGAACCACTGTCCCTAGAGGCATTTAAAAGACACGTAGATGTGGTTCTTAGAAACAGGGTTTGGTGGTGAACTTGACAGTGCTAAGTTAACAGATGAACTGGATTATCTTGAGGTCCTCTTCCAACCTAAATGATTTTCTGATAATAGGTACCATCAGCACACTATATGCAGAAACCAATTAAGAGCTGGAAAATATTTGACCTATGTGTCTAGAATTATTGACTAATCCTCAAACACAATTTGATCTCAGCAGTTATGCTTGCACGAGGAACACCAAGGCAGCATTCACACACTACCTCAAACTAACATACACTCTGTTATCGGGTCCAATCTTCCAATTGTTCCTCAAGTTATGTAATTTTTACAGAAAACTTGTCTTCATTCGGCTGCTTGTTTTTTCCTACACTCATGTTTTCCTTTCTATATATCTATACATGTATGCACCAAGATCTTAATATGTGAAGTACAGGCAGGCATAAAGGTACCTCTTTTTTATAAAACCAATGACAAACCTGAAGCTCTGACCATTTTCATTAGAAATCAGAGTTATCATGATGATTTTTTAACTGTTTATTTATTACTGTTACAATGCTTCCTTGCTTTCACATTATGGCTAAAATCAGCTGTGGAAATGACAGAAGAAATGCTGGGTTTTTTTAACACCATAAACTTTAGGCCAGAACAGAAGCAGGAAGTTCTGGAAGTTTCACAGGAAAGCTGGTCAGTTTAGTTTTATTGCTGGAAGCTATCTCAACATTTCTTTTAACATTTGAATAGAGAACAGATATGAATCTCTGAAAATGAAGGTTCATGTGCAGCAAAATCAAAGTAGCACATGAATGGGTGTTGTTAACAAATTGAACTGTAATCACCATCAAACTCACCACATACATGGACTCTGGTGTGATGTTTTATTTAATAAAGTGATACAGCCTCAGTTCACCACGATAGGAACTATGCATTTTGAGTTATAGTAAGACATTGTGGGCCATTAAAAATTAATATTTAACTATCCCTTTAATGCTCCTGAAAAGTTTTGATTACTACACAGAAATACTTGGAAAGCTGTATTTCAAATCTTACACTTTTCCAGTCATGTACTTAGAGATAGTTAAGTCATAACAGTCAATTTTGGACGGGAGGTACTGGAAGTCAGCTGGAAACCTGGGTTGAGCCCCCTCCTCACACAGTTCAGAGCAACCAAGAGCATCTGCCAGCTGCCCATCCATCTCACTGCATGTGGGACTCCCTCTCCACAAGTTTGAACTACACTAAGTCTTTACATCACGGAATCCAGCACAGAGTTTCATCATTACTACTTAGCTTTAATTCCAAACAGTTGCTACTTAAAAGTTAACAGGATATACATGTGTATATAAAATGTGGACTACAAAAAAAAAAAGAAAATAGAGCTCTCATGCTTGAGTCATTAGAGATGGTATGTTTCTTGGCATAAAGCTAAATAAGGAGGGGGAAAATAATAAGAACATCTGGACGGTATCCAAGTTTTTAATGCCTCTAAAGCAGCTGACATTTACTGGCCAAAGAAGAAAACACTTCAAATAATTTCAGCCAAAATCATTTTTTTCCTCCTAATTCTTAAATAAGCTGTAGTTACCAAGGCAAGACTGCCTTATCCACCTGAACTGCCCTTCATTCTTTGGACTAGTGCACTATGCATAGTAGTATCAATGTGGATGTGTTTTATTAAATTAATTCAATGTAGAAAGAACCCATCCTGGACTGCTCTGTGGCCAACACTAGTAACTGCCACATAAACCTGAACTTCTCCAAAGTAACATGGCCAACCACAACAGGCACACTGGTGTCTGAGAGCAAGTTTCTCAGTCAGTAGTTCCTGATATATTTTAAATGAAGTGTGTTTTGCATTGCCCACCCAACCAAGGAGGAAGCAAGGATGGCCACATGCAACTCCCCAGGCAGCATGGGCTTGCCAAGATAACCAGATGATGGGCAGGTGGTGAGATGCACAGATATCAAACCCTGGTTGGGAGACCAACTGCAAGGGTCAGTACAAGGGCTCAGTGTGCACAAGAGCAAAGATAAGTGGCATCCTATCTCCCATATCCTTATCTTTTAAAGTATCTCCCAATGCAATGAACTGAAAGGAAGGCTGCAGCAGAGAGATAAAAGGTAGGAACCTCAGCAGATGACAGTTTCTGATGTAAAGCAGTATCTGACAGGACCATGAGAAGTCTGCAGAGACAAATAAGTGACATGAATGGACAAGAAATAAAACACCAATGGATTTGAGTGTTAACAAACATGCACTAAATGCGAGCTTTTAAGCTAGCTATAAAACCTCACAGGATTTTTAACTAAACCATTAATTACAACATCTAGAAAGGGACTTGAAACAGCTCAGCAAAAGGTTCAAGATATAGCCATGGTTTAAAAAGCAGAACCTCAAATTCCATAGCTTTGCATAAACAGAACTGAGATGAAGAGTAATATTAGCCTAATTAATGTCTTCTAGAGGACACTAGTGCAGATTCCTTTATTATAACATGCTGTGCTAGTCACTCCAAAAGGTGCTGCTAAAACAGACAATATTACCTCTTTCATAAAGAGGTAACAACTCTGGCTCTGGGAATGGAAAAACCCTCAAAATACACTGTCTTCCTGAACAATCCAAGTCTGCTGAAATACACCCAAGTATGATAAGACAGAAAACCATTTGGAAAAGGAAGCCTGGCAGTTTCTGCTTGCATATACAAAAGTGTGTGTGAGTATATAAATACAAAAACTAATTCTGGCAGGAAGTCATGGAAGTCAAGTATGGAACATTTTATGTGAGGATCACGATCAGGACAATTGTTCCATCTATGCCAGGTTTATTACTAAAGATTCATTTATCAACAACCTTAAAGGCACAGGTCTACTTCTAACCATTACAGACCATGATAAAACAACAGTGGGAGAGATTACCTAATAACACCCAGACATGCTTCCACTTTTTCCTCTGGAAACATACAGCAGTGACACCTCATAGACAAGGTATTGAAAGTAGAGGAACACAGGGTCTGATCCACCCTGACAATCTCACCCAGTCTTGAACAGCACCACTCTATCTGTCTGGCACAGACAGAGCTCATTCCACAGTGGGTCTGGTTCTGGTACCAGACAAAAGAAGCCCTAGAGAGGAGCAGCAGTACCTGCTGAAACTGGAACAGATTTTGAACTGAGAAGAGGTAGATTTAGACTGGACATAAGCAAAAGATTTTTATGATGAGAGTGGTGAGGCACTGGAACAGACTGCCCAGAGAAGTTGTGGATAACTCATCCCTGTAAATAAATGTTCAAGGTCTGGCTGGATGGGGCTCTGAGCAACCTAGTCTAGCAAAAAATAAGATGTCCCTGCCCACAGCAGTGGGGTTCTTGGACCAGATGATCTTTAAAAATCCCTTCCAATCCAATCCAAAACATCCAATGACTCCATGATTCTACCTGCCCTATAATCTCCTCTCTGCCTTTCCTGGCTACCACCCATACAAAGCCAACCTGGCTGGGAAAACAAGGGAGCACAAACCAGTGCCAAGAGACAAAAAGATACAAGGTGCACAAAGACAATTACACAGAAAACCATAAGGCCCTGTACACTGATCCTCAAGCAAGAAGGAAGGACAGCTCCACATGAACAGTACACAAGGGCCACTCAGAGAAATGCTTAATGTCTGCAGAGCTGGCTACCTCTCAAGAAGGAAAAATAGCTCTCCTTTGAATGTTTTCTGATCTACCTCTTCCATAGTTCTAGAATATTGACTAAAATGACACTTTGGTACATTTTCCATCCGGAGATTTGTCAGACATCTATCCCAGCCACAGAGCTCCCCTCTTGCTCATCACTCCACACATAATACAAACAACAGAACCCCCTCCATAAATTGTGCAAAGTTTATATTGTTTCAGAAATTGCATGCTCAGCATCTGGGAACACACACATTTCTTAATGATTTTCTCAGTATTGCCTGTGCCGCTAAAGACTTTTCAACTCATTCACCTCAGGAAACATATATTTAGCATGAAGAAAGATCTGTTTTCTCAGAGAAAAAATGTCCTTGAAGCTTGAAGCTTAGATAAATCAATGTCCCTAAGATTCAAGTATCTTGCTGTCCTCAAAACAAGCCCAGAAGAATTTCTTTCCAGCTGAAAAAGGTAAGTTTTATGCCTTTTTCTGCCATTCTGTAAGCCAAAAAACTGTGATTACATTTTTTTGGTGTTCAGAGTTAATCAAGTGATTCTTGGAGACCATCATGATTTGTTACATCATCTTCCTTTCTATTCCAGGAAAGCAATCTGTAGTGTTGTCCAAGTCATTGCTTTTCCAGGATGTTAGCTCCTCCAGTGGGTAACCTCTTCAAGTTCATCCAAATTCTATCTTCTCCTCAGAGTCTCCTTTCAAAAGTCCCTTTGGCCCAAGACATGGTCCCAGAAAAAGTAACCCGTTCTAATCTGCACAAGACCACTCACTTTCTCTGCCTATTGAAGGCCCAGACACCATCTCTACCCAAAGAGAAGATGAGGGGCAGAGTCTCTCACTCCCTGATACCAGTATCATGAGATTAAGTCTTTAAACATGAATAAAGCCTCTCCATACTTGGGCAAAAGCTCAACAGTTACCACCCAACTATCCACCAAATTGTGTTTTAATAAATCCTAGTGAGGGACAGAATATTCAGTAATGGAACTACAGGAGTGCCATGCCAATAATGGAGCTGCAGACACACAATCACTGTAAAATACTAACAGACATGTAGCTTGTAATTTCCTTCCTTTTCTCCTACCTGTTCCCACAGACGAGGGAAATACCAACACTTAACAGGTCTGCCTGGTTGAAAGATACAACTGTCATCACCAAAGGCAATGCAACTGAAAATCTTCCAGTGTTCCCCCTTCAAACTCATCAACTCCAGTCATAAAAAGCACTTTTCACTGCTTGCTGCTCTGCTCCACCTTCACCTTTGGGCTCTGGTAGATTTTACTCCCTGGGAGACGAATCACTTCACTTCAGGTAACAGCTTGCAGAAAAAGATGGCTTGTCCAGATCTATGAGCTTCACAGGTATATTGAAGGTGACCACTTAAGGTCAGAGCAAAATAAAGACTTGAAGGGAGCACTGCATGTATCAAGAGACCAGTTCCCAACAGCTATCTGTACTCAAACATACAGTGGAACTGCTCATCACATAAGCCTATGACTAGTAGTCTCCTGATGAAAATAGGAATTCAATTTCAAGTCTTCCAGAATAGCCAGAGGCCTTTTGGTATTTTCAGGGTGTCATTTAGGTGTCTGGACTTTTACAGTCTGAAACAAAGAAAAAGCACTTGCAAAAGAAAGATAAGGAAGTCTGATGTACAGTCTGAGCACAAAATCTATGCTTCAGCTATAATGAAAGGCTGTTTCTGAAAAAAGCAAAGCGAAGCAAACACAAGCAGGACACCGATAGGAAAACATATGTGATTTCTGTGGCAAATTATACATCACTGCATACAACATTTCACTGTGGGCAGCACACTCAAAGGAGAGAAAGCAAAAAAAAAAAGAAAAGAAAAGTGGGGGGAAATGGGGAGAAAGAGCACTTAAAATGAGAACACTTTGACTTTCCTGAAATCCCAGCCACTGCAAGGACTCAAGGTGCTCATGGACCCCAGGCCAAACATACTCCTGAGGAGCCTTGTTAGTCCTCTCCAGAAACAGTGAGGAAGTTTGCTCTCTCCATTACGCCAGAGTGAAAGTCCCCCTTACACAGCAGCTCCACAGGTACAGTGGAGGGAACTGGAACCACGAACACCCTTGCATGAAGATGTCAGAGCCCATCCTCTCAGAGGAAAGCCTCAGCCATGAGGCAGCTGACTCCTGCAGATCCTAAGAGCCAATGCTTCCATTCAGACACAAGCCATATACTAACCCAGTAAGTTAAAACCACATTATTTTTCCCCAACTGTTCCTTCCAGCACACTTTGTTCAATGGAAAGAAAACTAAAACCTAGAGAAGTTGTTGTATTCATGAATCTCTGCAGACTCACTACAATCATAATTGGAGGGCCTAACTGCTTAGATTATGCCAGTGATTCAATTGCACTGCAATACAAATAAAGATCTCCGCATAAAGTGGGCTGCAAATTACTAAATATAAAAACCTAATGAAGTTATACATTTGTGCATCATTACCCTTTCTAATAGAGTTTGGAAAACTGAAGGCAACATACTATTACATATCACGTACTATTGTTCACATAAGTGCCTAAATTACAGAGTTTTGGGAGATACTAGTTATATGCTTATTAAAAAGTCATTTATTTCATCATATAATACACAGATTTCTTTCAAGATTGAAATAGGAAACATGAAAGCGACATCTGAATAGCAAGTCTAAAATAAAAATTATTTCTGCTGCCATAACAGCTTTTCCCTCTCGATTTTGGTTTCCCCTGTCACACTGAGCACAGCAGGAGAGTTTCTGAACTCTAATTCATGCTCTTCACATTTATCTTCTTCTTCAAAAAAGTGTGCTGAGTACAAACTGTGACAGGAGTTCACAACTTCTTAGAACACTGTATAAAACTGTTCATACCATGGAAGTACAAAGTTAAAGGACCTCAATAAATCAGGTTTAGACTAAATGTTTACACTAGAGGCTCTTGGGGGTAAGGGGGAGGTAAACATCTGCACCAGATAGAGCAGAGATACGGGAACCATTATTTTAGAAGCAGACGACACCCTTGAATGTGCAAAGAATGTTTAGAGGTGGGGATACGACCAAGTTAGCCTTTGCAGAACCTGTGATGGAAGCCTTGGCCCACCTTGCACACACACGGATGAAGATACTGAGTAGCTGTCAATAATATATCCCTTCAGGAAGGCCTGGTGATATTTCACACACAGCTATCGTTTTTTGGTTCTCTTCCTTGTTCTTTTCACCTTGTACCTAACTGATTACAGGCTTGGCTAGCACTGGAATTTGTTCAGCTTCACAGTACACTGGCCAGGGAACTCCACAGAGGGGCTGCAGCAGTGTCAGTGGCCGTACAGAGCAGTCAGCCCCCAGCTGGCTCCTTCAGCAGGGGAGTGGGGACAGGGAGTGATGTCAGGGCAAAAAGGGTACTCCAGGTCAGCTGACCTTTGGCACTCTGGAATCAGCTGCTCTTCAATAAAGTTTTTCCCATCCTGTGCACACTAACTCCCAAACCCCAAATTCAGGGTTTGATGAGCTTACCTTTTCAGAAGCCATTTAATATCAGAAACAGCTTTCACAGCACTCCCTCCCTTCTCCCTCAAAGGATTTCACAGAGCTTCAGGGAGACAGAAAAAAACTTCCTCTCAGAATTTAAATATAAATTTAGATTCAAAACAGGCTTAATTCCTAAACTGCAGTTTATTTTATGTGAAGGGATTTGTCTTTATCATAGAAACCACAGCTGTTAAAACAGAGTCTGATAGTACTTTTTTCCTATCATCACTATTCCTTCATTAATGCAGTGTGTACCTTTTATCTTAACTGTCAAAAAGAAGCGCTGAAGTACTAAGTTATACAACTTCTACTTGAGTTAAGAAGGCCATTACCATCCTCACATCAGAGACACATAAACCGCAACCACCTTAGCACTGCACAACCCCGAAGTCACATAAGCAACATCCTTCCCAAATTGTTCTTTTAATCATTCAACAGGCACGTCCTCAGCTACAAACACCAAGCAGGATGCAGCCTTCCTCCACAAACAGCTTTTACAACCAAGGATGCCACACACTGTTTTTCATAACAGTAAGAGATAGCACCAAGTTAGAGTGCAGCTGGCTGCAGTGAGATGCCTGTTATTCTTCTTTTGACTTCTCCACATATTCTTTTTGTCTGTGCTCAGTGATGTGGGCTTGAAGCTCTTGAAAAAGGGCGTAAATCTAAAACCACACACTAATCTTAATCTAAATGGGTCTTTGAAGGTTTTCAAGAGATTTCTTCTGGATTCAACAACCAGCTTTTGGAAGAGCTCACAGCAGCACCTTTCTTGTATCCCTGTGAAACTCTCTCCCCCCTGGGCGCCCCCAACTCGTCAGGCCAGCCCAGTCTCGGGGGGCTGCAGACGGGAGATGTTTCAGAAACCAGGCGAGAGATCCACAGAGGCTCAGTTTCCTTATGTTTATTCTCAGGGATGAAGGAGGAAAAAGAGGAAGAACAATGGCGGAGCCGGGTTTTGTCTGGGGTTCGGTAGGTGTGGGTTCTTGGCCCTGGGCCAATGGGATACAGAAAGGAAGGAAGGGTCAGGCTAACATAGTTACAGCTTGTGGGGGTCTCTTGGGAGGATCATACCATTCCCCAGGGAAATGTAACACCTCCCCCTTATTTGTTTTACAAGGAAAAGGATAACTAGAAATAACAGAATTGTTTAAACACAAACATTTTCAGAATATGTTAAAAGTTTTTGTCTCTGCCGGAAGGATTCACACTTAGGAAGATTCTCTTTCCTCTGTCTGGTGGCGTCTTCTCTTTGCAGCATCAGCCACTTGCTTCTCATCCCTTTCTGTCTGACCTGGGTTTTTGGGGACAAAAGGTTTTACCCACTTCTGGGGGATCCACCGAGGGCCTGAGGGAGTAGCCACGCACGCATAGCCACGACCCCAGGTCACGAGCTCATAGGGACCCTTGGTTTCCCAAGTTTCTGGATCCCTAATCAAGACCGGTGGACGCTGAGACAATTTGAACTGATCGCCATTGTTAAAATGACGTATCACTGGTGGACTCATATTTTCAAATGAACAGTTCAGAAAATTGATGGTAAACATGGCTTTACAGAGCTTCTCCCGTGGAGACATCCACGCAGTTGAGCTGCTCTGTCTGTCTAAGACCTTCTTGAGCGTCTGGTGCGCACGCTCAACCACAGCTTGACCTGTGGGGGAGTGAGGGATGCCAGTTTTATGTTCTACTCCCCACTGCTGGACGAATTCTAGGAACTCCTTGGAAGCATACTCTGGGCCGTTATCTGTTTTAAGTGTCCGTGGAATTCCTAATACAGAAAAGGCTTGCAATAGGTGCTGTTTGGCATGCACAGCCTTTTGTCCTGCGTGAGCAGAGGCATACATTGCGCCTGAGTATGTGTCAATGCTTACATGAACGTTTTTGAGGCGGCCAAAACTAGGAATGTGTGTGATGTCTGTTTGCCACACTTCACAGCTGCCAAGGCCCCGGGGGTTAACCCCTATGCCCATTGATGGCACGGCCTGAAGCTGGCAGTTGGGACAGGTGGCCACAATGGCTCGGGCCTGACTCCGTGTTAGCTGGAACTGTCGGACCAGACCTGGCGCATTCTGATGGTAATGTTGGTGACTTAGCTTTGCCTGTTGGAAGACGTCAGGGAGACGTGCTTTTTCAACTGGTGCAGCAAGGGAGTCTGCATGACGATTCCCCTCTGCGATCTCACCTGGCAAATCGGTGTGTGACCTCACATGCATCACAAAAAATGGGTGCTCTCTGTGAGAAATTAAATAGATCAGCTTTGAGAGCAATTTGAAGAGTTGTTCACTCTCTATTTCTTTGAGCACAGCCTGCTCTGCCCTGGACACTACCCCCGCTACATCCCTGCAGATGGGATGGCTGTACTCATATCTAATCCCTTCACTTTACAACTTCCCCCAGCTTTTCTGCCTCTCTGCCTTAAATCTTCAGAAGTGCAGGGAGTCTGAAAAGAAATGGAATAGAAAAAATTAAAACGGAAATGAATTTTTTTGCCTTTTCTTTCAACCTCTCTTAAACGAATTCTTAAGTTCATTTAAAATTAAGAGTGCAGTTTTCAAGACACACACACAAAAAAAAAATTTAAAAAAACCTTTTACAATGAGAAAGGAGTTGGAACAGAATACCTCAATATTAATGGTTTTAAAGAGCTGAACTGGAAGTCCTTGAAAGGTATCCTTAGCCATGAACACTTTGTGGTTTTCATTGAAATGTACTGATGTATCACAACTTTGGCTGAACTTCTAACTGCACATATTTCAGAGCATTAGGTAACTTCAGAAAAGAAGTCCTCTTTTTACTCAAGAACACACAAAACCTTAAATATTTGAGAAAGTCTCCCCATTCTAACTTAAAACCACCACTCAGCACCAGGGAAAACTTCTCCATTACTTCTCCAACACTGCCTCTTGTGTTGCCACTGAGCTGGTGGGCTTTCCCCACCTCAGTGGCCAAAAACGACCCATGCTGGGAGAGGAGGATGATGAAACGTGTAAGTAACATCAGTTAGAGTCTAGACAGTGACTTTCTATGCAAGCCTTTCTTGTTTCCTTGCCGTGGTAAGGCCAGATTGAAAAAAGGTGTTGAACTGCAGCTAAAGGCACTCTGGAAAAACAAAACATCGCAGCCACGGGAGTCGAGCCAAACGCAACTGGATGTGTTTGCAAACCCTGCCAGGAGCATAATGACCACTGTAAAATGTAGCTGTCCTGACAGGGCAAAATCAAAATGCTCCTGAGCACATGTTATTCAAAGCCTGTGACAGCTTAGGCTGCCAGGCTGCTAATTCCTGCTGTTTATAAGTTCTTAAACAATCTGTTGACTAGTCTTTCAAGAAGAAATAGCCTGGCACTCTCTCGAAGTCTTTTCTTCCCGCAACCATCTATAATAAGAATTGACCTGCAAGTAAACCAACAACCAGCCAGAGGAATTTCCCTCCTGCCAATTCCTGGATGTCATACGATCCCTGTGGATGTATCTACCATGCTAGTTATCATTTACATAACCAAACGCTAGCTTGCAGCTGCCACTTCTAACACCAGTGCTAAGAATCCAGGTGGAGAAATTTCCCCAGGGACTATGGAAAGCAATGCCTTAAGGGCACCTATATCTCAAATCTGTGACTCAGTAAGAAAAGATAGATGTGTAACTGTTTTACTACCAACTGAACAATATTGCTCAAGATACCTCCCTCCACTTTTCCCCCAAAACACATAAGCGCAATTACCAAATATGCAGGAATTCTTACATAAACTAGACATTAGAGCATGCGTTAAATTCCCCAGCACTGCCAGTGTAGACAGTGTAGATTCTTTTGTGATTAAGCACAAAGTGGTTATGCAGGAACTGAAGGCAGACACCGTCATGGCAGATACACAATATTCGTAACTCCTTTGTCCTGATGTCTTGCATCACAAATCATCTCATTGGTTGTTAAATACTATGTTTCCATATAATTTAAAAATTGTTCCACAATAAAGTGTTTTTCTAAATATAACGCTTTCCTCTACCAACACTAAAAACACTACTTGAGTTAGGAAGTTTAATATGACCAGGGAGGCTTAATAAAGAATGAGGTGAATTTAACAGCAACCTTTAATTATTTGCGTGGGACAGGGAAATTAGAACTAACGAGCCACACTAAACTTTCCTATCCACTTCAACCTGAGGGAAAATTTTACAGCAGGAAAGTGTTTGTTAATCTTTCTCTCTGTTTCTGGTAACACAGGGACATGAGAAATGCTACTACAGGTTACCCATCGGGGAGGGAGGTGATCTGCCCTAATTGTAGCTAAAAGGTAAGTCTGCACAGAGAAACCTCAAATAACACTGCAAGTTTACATCTGCCTTGGCAGGGAGTAAAACAAAAAAAGAGAAACAGGGAGAGATGTTTATGGTCCAATCCACCACAGCAGCCTGAAGTATCAAACAGTACATGTGCCTACAGCTCCTCTGCTCTGTGCCATAGCCTCCCTGACCCTACTCCCGTTGCATCATGTATAAAACCCATTAGTAATTGTCTGTTGCTGTGTTCCTGCCTTCAACATAAAGCCATGCATTTTTTGAACGCTGCTCTGTATCAAACCCACTGCAATCAGTTAGGCATCGCTAAACACTTTTGAGTCCAAACACAGCTACCCTACCTCACAATATACTGCAGATTGTTTCAGAAGGGGAGGAAAGAAAAAAAGCAAAGTCAATAAATGTTAAGCTTAGGGCAATTTTACCAGGGCAATTTTACCTTGTGTTTTGCAGCTGCTTTATAGCAAAAATTATGCTTTATAGCAAGAATTACGAGAATGTTTCCAACTAAAGAACATCTTGATCTCAAAATGTCACCAATCTGATTCAAACTCCAGTTCCCCCTCATCAGATAAGTAGTTTTTGGTTTATATATCAATTTTTTAAAAGTACCAGCTGAACCATTAGGACTAAATATCTCTGAAAAACAATCCTGAAACTACGAAGGTCTCACTGTCTGCCAGGAGAGAACATCAAAAACACGCTCCAGCTTGGCTGGTGCTTGAACACGGTCAGCCTAAAGCCAAAGTGTTCAGAGCCAGATACTTCAAGCAAGAGTGAAGCTGTCTCTGCGCTCTTCAGTGTGCAAATTACCCGGTCTCAAGACCCCACGTCCAGCTTGGGCAGAGAGAAGGCATAACTTTGTACGAACAAAGTGACATGTCTTTCAAACATGATTCAGGCCCCACTTGTATCAGAGGGAAGTACTTCAGCATATCTATCCTACCACCACCAGTAGGCCAAAATCAAAGTAGTGAAGACGTTAAAGTACTGCCTAAAATGCAAAAGCAAAGCCAAAGGAACAACATATTGCTAAGCTAAATGAACACATATTTTCCTGGCAGGTAAAAATGTTCTCCCAGAACATCAAAATCCCTGCCGCAGCTTAATAGCAGCATCCCAAGCTATTCAGATACAAAGCTTTTTTAAGAATTTTGGAAACAACATCTTTTACAGAATTAAGAATTAATGCCATAATTAACTCCTGACCATGGGTGACCCAAAGTTAGCATTTCTCACAGTCCATCTTATCTTACTCATGCCAATTCCAATGGGTTAGTTAGAATTAACATACCACCTATCAGTAACAAGGGTGGCAAATGCTTTACTTTAAAGAGGAAAAACTTATTTTCTACACTATTCTTTGAGTCTAACACAGGACAGATCTTAGCACCTGCATTAAAAATTCACCACTGACTCTACCTAAAATCTTGAATTGCTGCCATAAAGATTTTAAATACAGTAGAGTATTTAGAGAGGCCAACCCTTATTCTTGGTCTAATATCATCTCTGTTGACCTTACAGAGCAGCCTTGGTTTGCCATGCAGGTCTGCAAGGAACAAGAAGAGACACTACTTGGATCATCGCTCCGTGTCTTCATGGGTTGGGGATGGCAGACCATAACTTACATACCATGAACTGGGGAAAGCTGAGAGCAGGCAACTGCTCCTGGAACTGCTCATATTTCTCCAGCACAATGTTCAAAGATACAATCACATACCCACAGTAAGGCTATACTGACATTTAAAAACATAAGGGAGAGGAGATGTCCTTTGGTATTTTTAAGACAGGCAACTCTAATATACAAACTAAGCCCCAAACCTGGGGGGGTTTCAGGTCACACACAACATGACTATGAACTTTATAATTTCAGATAAGATAGTATTTAATAAATAGAAATGTATTATGCAACCTTCTGTATTTAACACACTGTTATTATAATTATGTATGCAGTGAAGTCCTTGCCGAAGCTCGTGCAGCAAGAAAAACCAGAACTCTGCTGAAGCTTTTGGAATTCACCTCCAAGCAGCCAAATAGGAAACTGCGACCACAGTTTGGGAAACCATATAGCCACAAGCAGTTCAAAGCCCAGGAACTACAGAGCAGTTTTCCCTTTCCCCAGGCTGAGCAAGCCAGTCCAGTCATCCTTTGTGCCACTTCCAAAGACAATTAGCAAAATCTTGTTTTAATTAGCTTTTCCAGAGCTATGAGCCCAAAGAAGAGTACTGTACAACTTCAGAAAGAAAAGGTGAGATCAAAAACAGGCAAACTGAGGCAGAGCTGAAAAGGAGGCAGGGAAAGACCAAATAAAGCAAGGGACAAGAAATGCCAAAGCATGTCCCCCCAAAATGCTGGATACTACGTGGGGTAAAGCCAATGCTTGTGTTCAGAACAAGGAGCCTTATTACACCAAGTTGGATTTCAAATTACCTTTCTCACTTCTCATTATCAAAATGATTCATTTCTTCCTAGACAAGACCTCGACAGTATTCTGTGTAATGGCTCTACTTCTTTTGTATAATGGTTAGATACACCTGCGTATCTGCAACATCTTATTTAATACCAGCAAGATTAATGCATGTTTTAAGCATTCCTAACTTCTGGTTGACAAATTATTGTGGCAATATCCCACCCGTAGTCTTCCCCAATCTAGGCATCTCCTTTGCTCTTCTATTGTTTCCCCTTTAGTACAACCCTTAACTGCATAGTAACTTTAACGACTGCTACAAGAAATGTTTTATTAAAGACCAGATGAAATAAAAATATTTATCCTAACTCACATTTTAAGGCAGGTAAAAGAAAATAAAGGATCATTTACTCTGACATAGTCTACCAACAGATTAATTTATGCTGCATTTTGTCCCATTTTCCATATATGGCTTTAACTATTCTTTCCTTTAATATCTCTTTTAAAACTTAACAGACTGACTGTTTCTTCTGTAAACACACACTGTGGTACAAACACACCAGGGCTGTTACCATTTTGGAAAATAAATAACTTTTACACATGTTTATATTCTATTAGAACCAAATCAAGAAATATGCAAAGAATGAAAACACAATACTTCATTGGTCAGAGTAGAGGTTTAAAAAACCATGAAGTTCTCTTTCACAGAGTCTACGAGAAAGGTGGAGAAAGAGGATATAGTGACAGGAAAATGGGAAATGGCTTCAAACCAAAAGAGAGTAGGTTTAGAGTAGATATTAGGAAGAAATTCTCTACCGTGAGGGTGGTGAGGCACTGGAACAGGTTGCCCAAAGAAGCTGTGAATGCCCCATCCCTGGCAGTGCTCAAGGCCAGGTTGGACAGGGCTTTGAGCAACCTGCTCTAGGGAAAGGTGTCCCCATCATCATCATAATAATAATAATACGATCCCACATCTGATGGTTGGCTGCAGCTTAACGAAACAGAAGAGCAATTAATGATTTGCACAAAACCATGATGGAGGCTAAAAGTATGATTTGTTTCCTCTAGACAAAGACAGAAGGACCTATGTGATAATGATTACCTGTGAATATCCAGGAAAACAGATCATCTGTGACAAAAGCAACCTCAAAGTGTCTGGTACACTATCATCACTCCTAGCTCCTATTTTTATCCTCAAAAAAAAAAATTGACTAGTTTATTTTATATTACTGATGGCCCTACTCAGAAAATTAAGGTGGTAATTACTCCTCCTTTTAAAAAACACCTTTTCTTCTTTTTTAATACCTTCTTCTGCCCTTATAACATAGGCGAGCAGTCAATTACCATCTCACAGGAGTAAAGTCCAAAACATGCCACTTGCCTGAGTGGTGCCATCAACAGACTGCCTTCGGCAACACAATCACTGCTAATAAGCAACTTGCATACAAAGTTTTCAGTTCAAAAACTTAAAACAGTTTAAGAAACTAATCTATCACAATCAGTATTTGGGGGGAAACCCCATCAGTGTGGTAGTACCCAAACACAGCATCCACCTACACAATTTCATTTAGAATGCAGACCACAAGACTTGCTGTTCTCTCTCGTCCCCTTCCATAGTGATTCATTTCTGAAGACAAAACTTCTCATTTCTAATATACATGAAAAGTTTACGCGTGCCTGGCTCAATGTGGAAAGGAAAGCATAAAAAGAGTAACTGGGTCAAGGGAGCAATTATCAAAAGTTGTATTAATGTGGAGAAATCCATGTGACAACAGGAAAACCAGCAGATCTAAAAATTCCTGTCAGCATGCTGTTTCTTAACTTTGTACTCAGAGCTTCTAATTAAAAGCTGCCAATCCCATGCTAACATTATAAATACTTTGCTTTTATCTTTGAAGATAAATGTTTTAAGAAAAAGGTTGTTTTAAACACAGATATTGTTATACCATGAAAAAGCATGGAGCAAATGAAGGAAATGAGCATGTAAAAGCCTCCTAGCACTGCTTCTCTTCAGAAGCAAGAAGTGAATTTCCTGATCCTGATTCTGACAATAAGCTGCTGTTCTAAAGTAAGCTCAGTTTCTGAAGCCATTTCTGGTAACCCTTAAGATAACAGCACTAGAGTTAGACTTCCCAGTAGACCTGTCTTTTTTTTTTTTTTAATACTTGCTCCCCATCAGAGGGTATCAAACCCACGCTGTCATTTCACTACAGTGCTTTGCCTCTCTCAGTCCTCGGCAGACACTCAGTAAAACCAATCTACTTCACCCGCATTACTTCACCTTGTAAAATTGCGAGGTTCTCTGCAATTCGAAGTCCTTTGCTTCAAATTGAAACATTTAATCAGGTTGAAGATATTGTGTTGCTTTCTAGTTAGGACTAAAAACCACGACAACACCCATTTCAAACGTACTAGTAATTTTATTACCATCCTGTATGGTGTGCAGATACCATCTGAGGTAAGAAAGTATTAGCCTCCACAAGAGTCAAGCATTCACGTGCGCACTGCTCTGTTTCAAAGAAAAGGTTCTTTCACCCACAGCTTCTGAGAGAGGCAGAAACACGGCTAGTCAATGAGCCTGTCACACTCAACTTACAAGCCTTTGGAAAACACTAGTTTTTAATCATCCATTTTTACCAACCAGCTGTGGCCACTTGACAAGCTTTGCACAGGGTCTCTCATGGCCTATTAAAATTCCCTGTTGTGCTGTGAAAGCATTTGAGGTCGCTCATGCTTCTGAATTAGAGATTATAAAAGCTACAGACACTACTACATTAACAATAGCCAAGAAAATGCAAAGGAACATAGCTTGTGTGTGAAACTCCCATGTGGAAACTTCAGTTTCTGCAAAACAAAACACAGTTATTCTCAAATCCGGGTACTTAAAATCTTTCAGGATAAATCCTGGTCTGTCTTCAAAACAGACAGGGGGAGAAAAGAAAGAAACATAGAAAACATTTTTAAATGTGTTTATATTGTACTTAGCACAGACTATGCCTCCCCACTGCTCCACAGAGGAGTTTTATATCAAAGTTAGTGCCTAACTCCATGCAAGTGACTTAGGCTTATTTTACCATTGCATTTTGCAGCCAATGTCATCATCTAGCTCCTCTGTGTAATTAAATTTCCTCTTCATCTATTTATGTACTCACTTCTGCCTCCACTTGAGTCCTCTGGCAGGTGCCTTTCCTGAGCCAGCCTTTGGGAGCGCCAGTATCTTCATTTTGGAATTGCAGGGTGCGTCCTTAAAGCATCTCCTCTGTCAGTTTTTAAAATCTCTTCAAATTCAGTTTCATCCTCTATGGATCTAGAATTTCAACACCTCCTTTCAAGCTCATATTGTGCAAGGAGGATTCACATCCTGCCACAACAGCACATTGCATCTACCCATGCTTAAAATACTTGCTTGCAATCTCAGCTCAAAGAACAACCCCAGAATGGGGAAAGCCCAGTTCCCTGCCTGAACACTGGCTGCTTGAGGAAGATATCAAGTACTTGCACTCAGCAGCAGGGAAAGCTCGGGACATGCTTATACCATGTGCCAAGCAAGAGTTTTCTAGGACAGCCTGACGACTCTGTGCAAAAAGTATCCACCCCATTACTCTGGGAGAACTAATGACAATAGTACAAATGTCAGCAACCTGTGAATTTTCCATCCCTGCACCGCAGCAAAAGTATAGACAGCAGAAGCTACAGCTCAACACTAGGTTTGAGGTTGGATCAGCATGGCCTGAATCAGCTCCACAGTGTCCAGGCTTGGTTTTACAGACAGCATGTTGTGTGGGCTGACAGTCTTATTTTAAACCCTTGCATATGTATTATTTAACCCATGGATTTAGAACAACCTTGGGACTAACAGACATGAACCTTAACAGCTTTCTAGGAGTAACAGGATTTATCAGGCCAAAAATTAAGGGGTTACAAACTCAAATTTCTGATTTATAGCAGAAGCTCGTATTTCCTAATTTAAGTCTTAGTGCAAGCTGGGATACCAGATCAAGTGCTATTTTTTCCAGCTCTATATTTACACTGCAAGGATTATGTAGGACCACAAGCAGAAGCAAAAAAATCAGCTAAATGCCTCAATGTGAGCCTTTTGGGGGAGGTTCAGAGAAGTTTGGGTTACGTGTCTTCAAACAGGTTTTCAAAGCAGTATAGATCTAGACATCCATCACAGCTCAAGGAAGGAGGATCCAAACTTTAAATGTAGGAAAAATAATAGCTTTACCTTGCATATGCACAAAAGCTTAGAAAAGCATTGTGAGGAAGGAGGGTTTCTCTTCTGCTCTGGCAGGAGGTGCAGCTGAAGAATTTCAGCCTCACCCATGCAAAATTAGATATTTATTTTGGATAAATCCCACAAAATGTTTTCCGCCCAGCCAGCACTCCTACCTGCTGGTTTGGCAGCAGCAGAGCCAGGCGCTGTGCTGCAGGATGGCAGGCAGCCAGCCGCCAACTCCTGGGCCTCTCCAGAGACTGGCAGGGTAGACTGCTCAGTAAAGCCTCAGGGTTACTGCAAGGCAAGGACAATGACAGCTCTCAGCTACCCCATCCTGGGGCTACAAGGGTCACCAGAGCCTCTGCTACCAGGGAAACAGCAAATTTAGGGATGTATCTTACCATATCCTGCATGTCAGCTGTTCCCATCCCTGTAAAATGTGTACACACACTGGAAAGGAGGGAGAACAAGCATCACCTCCTGACTTCCTGGTCGAACCAGGGAAGCACAGAGGGATCCCCTTTTTTCTGCTAAAAATGAGCAAGCAGAACCACATCACATCAGATCACTGCATGTGTTGCTACACACTGGCTGGCCAAAACCAGAGCATGGAGACTGTATTTCTGAACCAACATGTAACACATGCTGGCTGATTTTAGCCCAAAGCAAGACAGAAAACAACAGAAACATGACTCCTGCCTGAGGAACAAACCTTTAACAATGCTCTGAGGATCCCACGACTTCAGAATTTCCTTAGCATCAAGCCTCACTGACATGCCTCAGAGTCTCCCAATCGCCCCTCTTGATCCCCTTCCCCACAGAGACCCCTCACTGAGAATACCTGAATTTTCTGTGGTCTGCCATCAAGACTTACACTTCAGTGCAAGGGCATCACAATATTGACATGCTGTTAGAGTGCAAAGACAAACTTCCCAGGGAACACGCCAGTCGTTTCCCTGACAAACAGCACCATCTTTATCACATTAGGACATATCTATATTGGTTTTCAAAAAGGAATTATTGGTCCCTAAATGCCCATATGCCTCTAGCAGAAAGCTTCCTATATTTTGGCAGATACAGAATCATCATTTTTACCCATGTTTAAATCCATACTAGCAAAAGGAAATATACAGCGAATTTCACTGAAAAAGTTTACATGTCAGTGCTGACATAACAGCATGCAAAGATTATAAAAATAAGGTTAAAACACACATACATAATTAAGCATGGTTTGCTAGCAGCTCTTGCACATGCTTAAATAATAACACATGCTTAAAGCCAACATTACTTTGTGTTACTTCAATATCCTTTGTTGGTCATCTTACCAGCCTACAAAGTTAGCTAACAATAAGTCCGACCTCAAACCTTTCCAAGAAGCAAACATCAAATAATTAAAAATATGGGTTTTTCCTAATGCTTCTCTTTTCAAATACACAAGTATCATCAAACATTTTTCCTAAATTTGAGAACTTTTAAAGGGAATGAATGTCAAACTTCTCAAAAAAAAAAAATCCTGTTTGTCTGAGTACCTGTATCATTTCATATATAGCTGTGTTAAACCACTCCCTTTACTGATAGTTCTCATGATGTTTCACTGTTTTCTTGAATTATAGTGGGGAAAAGAGAGAGGGAAGGAAAGAAGGAAAAAAAAGAAGAAAAAGGCAAGCAGACTCACACAGGACTCAAAAAATATGAGTTATTTCCCAACCTGCCACTCCACCAGGGTGCCTGACCTGGTGAGACCTCACATTCCCCAAAGGTTTTACACCCACATGGGTATCCAGGGACAAAAAAAGGAAACTACCAAGAAAAAAACATGGAGATCCTGCCTCTCCTGCTCACACAGGAGGCATGCAGGGTGCCAACGAGACAAGATCATCACATAGTGCAGAAGGTTTTCTTAATGCCACATGCATCCCAAACACCCAGGCTCCCTACTGTATTTACTTCCAGATGAATCTTGCTGTAAATTCATAGATTGTGGCCTATTCGTATATATCTCCAACTCATTTAAACAACTTAATTAAACTATCTTTCCATTATGCCACATTTAAATCCCAATTTGATTTGTCAAGTGCCAGTTTCTCCATGGGAGAGCATTCCTCCTCCTTATTTCTCTTCCTTGCAGTTCCCTTTCACATTTCATGCTGGTTCTCTGCACAGTTTCCTCCACAGCTACATAATTCACCACCTTGCTAAGAAATATCTAATCCTAAGAATAATCCTCTTTGCAAATAAAATAAACAAGGCAAGTGTAAACACGAGAGCAATGAATTAGTTGTCATATTTACCCAAACTACTGCTTCCGCTTCCTTATAATGAAATTCCATATTAAATAGATAGGATGGCTTAATGTCAAGGTCCTCATTTGCTGAATTCTGCAGCTGGCCTGTAAGAACTCTGCAGCATCTCCCTTCAACTCATCTGAGAAATTATACTTACAAGGTTTCCAATAAAATCTTAATTAATTTGTGCCAATATTAGACACACTAATGACTGCCATTTAATAACTGTTTGGAGGGCTTCCTACCCTGAGAACACTGAAAAGAAAAGACATGTTTCTACGACAGATTACAACAACAAAATATATAAAGCTCATGGTAGTTTCTTCTGTTAAAACAAGTTAATTCATAAAGGTAAGGAACATTTAATGCCTGTCAATTTCCTTCTCTTTGGAATCTGTCCTTCACACACAGTAATTACATTGGGAAACCTCTCTCCATAACCAGCTAATAGACGTAAGGAAAAAATCAGTTGTGCCTAAGAGAGTACTGCATGAAACGTATTTTAACACCCAAATGGTATTTTTAAACACATCATTTACACTTGAAATCTGCAGAAGTACTTTAGAAATGTTCCTTTTGGTGCCTTTGAAAATTAAACTGCACTTGCACTAAAGGCAAACAAAAACAAACCTCCAATAAAACAACTAAACACCCGGCAGAACTGCTTAAAAGCGTATCACAATGAAGCATGACTAGTGCTTCCAGGAGGGTTTTCCCAAAGGCAGACAGAGCTGATACTTTGTCTGACAGGTATATTATCTGGCGTGCAATGTAATCCAGCAAGGAAGACAAAAGAAAAAAAGATTCTCCTTAAGTTTTCTATGGAAAATAAGAACAGCCAAGCAGTAATAAATCACTGAGTTATAATGGTATTTTGGCATAGCTACAGGAGGACACCACTGAGATTTTAGTGGAGGTTTTTAAATTGTGAAGTCCAACAGAATAAACTGCCAAATATAAGTCTGCCAGGCATTTGCCTAAAGTGCTTTACCGCCATAGCACTATTCATTAGGTAAAACAAACCAGAATTCCACAGATTCAAAAACAAACTGGCTATCTGGGACTGAGATCAGAAGAAAAATTTGCATATTTTATTTTCTAGGAAACCTCCCTCTGTCACATATTACTTTTAATGCACTACTACTCAAGTTAGTAGCTTACATTCACGAATTCCTAGACTGAACTGAATCCGACTTCATTCATCTGAGATCGGTATTCAGTATCAAATTCAGCAAAGACTACTGATAAAGGGACATATTTGCATCTAGTTAATCATCCTAATTGGTATGCAGACAACTTTAAAAATGCACTAATCAGTGTTACACTCAGATGCAGGGTTTGTTCAGCAGTAAAAGTCACAATCTAAATACTTATCCAATACTTATTTTCAGGGGAGATTGAAGTTCAGCACATTTCAGTTAAAGAGAGAAAATGGTTTTAACACTGGGAGACAGAACTTTGAGACCTTAGATCTCCAGCTAAATCGAGTTTCATCTTTTTAAGGCATAAAGAAACCCGCTACACACGGCTGACTCACTGTCCTGCGAGTGATGGAGGCCAAGTCTCTGTTGTCTTTGTCAGGGCAGACTCCTACATTCAATTCCATTTGCCTTGGTGCAGGGTCTGCTCTTAGACCCTGGGTAATAGACTTCAGCAACCAGGACCTCCCAGATAAGGCACAGATAAACCAGTATTCATTAGCAATCCCAGGGCACTCTCCATAATGCTTCCCTCAAATTCTTCTGCCAGAGCTCTACAGCCTCCCACCTGTAACACCCCTTGCAGGTGAATGAAAAGTGGTAAAAGAGACAATAATCTCAGCAGGGATTCTGGGGAAGCCAAGCAGAAAGAAGGAATTCTTTTCACAGGCAGGAGCAGACCTACAGACAAGCAGGACTCCTGGCAAAAGGCCAGAGAGGATGCAACAAGGTCCCAGGAGGCTGCAGACAGACCATACAGGCATTTGGAACCCAAAGCCACCAAACGTTTTGAAGAGAAAGCTTGCACCCAACTCTGGTAACACCAAGCTGAGAATAGCCAGAGGTTCAGAGAGTATCTGTAGTGGAGGTTTTGAATAAGGGCATCCTGTTTGTATTTTTCCTTCAACATCTGCTTACACGGAGACCAAAAAAAAAAGAAAAAAAAAAGAAAAAGAAAAAGGAAAGAAAAAAAAAAAGACAGGTTGCAGAAGACAACAGATTACAAAGAAAGCAGGCTGAAGGGTAAAAAGAATTGGGAAACTAAAGCAGGACACCACACAGAGCCTTCCAAAAACACCCTCTGCTCCTTAAATCTCTGGGGACAGCATGGATTAGTCCTCTGTCCAAAGCATGATGAGACAAGGAAACAGGCACAGAGGTGCTGGGACACTGGTCATCATGAAAAGCAGTCAGGTACTGCTGACAGTCACAGTACCCATTAAATAGCATCTGCAGCTGGTTGTATTCCATTTTGCACACACAATATTTTTTGAACCAACTACAGATTTCATACAAGTTCAACTACTGCAATCACCATGCCAGATAACTCAGCTATTCTGCAGGACAACAAATGAGTCAAATCCCAAGCAGATCTAGCTAAACTAGACTTGTTTTCAAATTTGCTTTAACTTCATTTAATTCCGGTCTTCCAGTCACAGCACACCTTGGCGAACTGGTCCCAGTTCACACTATCTGGGTCTATTGTACAGCTCCCCAAGACCTCATTTTTGAGGGGATTTATGAATTACTTTTACTTTAGGGTGGAGGAATTGCTGCAGTTCATTCTTTAACCTGAAAGTTAATAAGCTCAAGCAGCTCACACATGCAAACATATAGTCGCCTTTTGCACACCTTGGACTTAAGGAAAAGGATTTTCTACACAATTAGATGCAGTTGTTAGACAACAGATTATTTGGGGGGGGGAAAACATGCAAAACATTTCAGAAAGTGGCCACTAAGCACATTGCAACCACGTAGCAATACAAACTGTAAAGCAGGCATTTTCATACCAGTTTTGTAATGTCAGATTTTAAAAATAAGAAACACAAACACATAAAATCTATATTCAGTTAACTCAGACGTACAGAAAAGCTTTTCCTGAGTCACCAAGCCTCCTCTCCTACTGCCACAGCCAAGTGCATAATACAGACTTCCTAAACATAGCCTCAAGAGCCAGTTAAGGGGCTTGCTCCTATTCATCCCATTTAAAGGTTGTTCTAGAACCTGAGCCCACTTAGAGAAGAAACTGTGTAAATTCCAGCTTAAGTTTATTCATGCCAGTTTATATCCATTTGTTCTCATGCCAGCATTGTTCTTTAGCTTAAATAGCTCCTCTCTCCCTTTCTAGTGTTTATATCCCTGCTGTACTTGCAGACTGCAATCATATTCCATCTCAGCCTTATTTGCTAGGCTAAACAAGCCTGGTTTTCCTTGTCTTCTCTGGAATAATTGACAGTGCTGTTCTCCAGCCTCAATCTGCACTGTCCCACCTGCAGCACAGGTGAGAGAACCCTTGCCTGGCACTCCCCAGGAGCTCACACCCATTCCACCACCCCTCCTGCCTCTGTCCTGGCCTAACACACTTCATCATCACCTTTACTTTGTCCATAGCAGCAAGGCAGCAGGAACTTGGTCAGTGATCAGCCAGTGCACCCACCACACCCCTGGCTCTACCGTTCCCAGTAATGGAACTCCTTGCTTGCAGCAGGGTACAAAGGCAAGACTTCACGTCCCACTGGAAAGGGATGTACAGTATAGTTTGTTTGCAGTGTGGATGATTCGTTCACGTATGACTGCACATCCTGTGTCAAAGCTTGCTATCTGACGGAGATGTAATCAGTCGATTGCTCACCATTACCTGTCAGCTACCAGGATTCACTTTAGTTTTTCACAACCTCTGCTAAAAAATCCTTACAGCACGCAATCTCAAGTACTCAAATCCCCCCTTAACTAGCTTCTGAAGTCACCACTCTCTTCAGCTCAAACCCTGCGGCAGCCCTTTCTAGGCTCCTCAGGCATTTCCTAAGGAAGTCACCATTCCTTCTTGGCCAATGGCACAGCAGAATCTACTCAACACCACACCAAAAATGACCAGTTTTATCACTGGTTTCCAACTTAGATGCAGAACTGAAAAACAAGAATAATCCAGGTTTCCAAGTCACACATTCCCTCTCCTAGCAAATTATTCCCACAGTTAATCTACTATTTAGATGACTCTCGCTGGGAAAGGCACGTTCTCTTGTACTGCTTCAGAGCCAAGAATCTTCCTCCTTGTTACAACAGTTGTGTTTTCTTCCTAACACAAGATAAAATTACTCTTTATCCCAAAGAGTCTTCTCCAGACCTTGATTTCTCTCAGATGGCAAAAAAACACCCCAAAACGACAAGCCAAAAAGTATTTCATCACACACTTATTGCTGTACAGGAAGAACAAAAATACCCACACTCCACATGGCTGTTCCAGGCAAGGAAATTAATCAGCCAGGACTTTGTCCCAAGGTCACGGTAAGAAGGATGTCTCTTCCTTTAAGTGCTAGGACACCTGCACTCTTATTTTAACTAAATGCAATTATGCCAGCAGAAAATAGTTTTAAACCCAAGACAGACAACTCATTCAGGCGTTCAGAAAATACTAGAGCAGGAGATGGCAGGATGACGACATGTAGGATCTAGAACAAACTGGAGGAACACACTGCCAGGGGACACAGCAAAGCTGCAGCAGCTCAGCAGCAACCGTACCTCAGCTTCTGGGGCAACACAGCGGATCTTCCGTGAAGCACTAAAACTTGCAGCAGATACTGTTACCCTGAACAACTGACTGCAGATACGATTTACCACGTACAGCTACCAACAGCATCCACAACACACAAAGCCTACCAGCGCATCCCCACTGCAGAGCTGGGTTTTTTCCTTCGTTTTAATTATTTTGTGTTTAAAGCCCAGAAGTACACTTACCCTCCCTAGCAAGCAGGAGCCCAGCCAAGCACTATAAAACATTGCAAACAAGCAGGCAAAGCAATGAACTACAAATACAAACCGTTACTCTTTCCATTTTATCTGCCTCTCTAGCCGCAACGAAAAGTAGCTCCGATGCTGCCTTGGGAGCCAAGCAAATTTCTGACAACTTCCAAGACGTATTCATGGGGTCTACATTTTGTTCCAAGGACTGTATTTTTTGCACACTCCCATTTGCAGCCCCGCGTGCAACCCTCGAGTACGATTTAACCACAGAGCTCAACTCGCTCACTCTAGTAATTAAAAAACAACAACAACCAGAAAGGTACTTCTACAGGCACTTTTGCCACTTTTCAGGCTTTTTTACCGCACCACCACCAGCAGAACAAGACCGGCCGCCGCTGCTATTCGCCGTCCGCAGGAACAGAGCCCACGCTCGCCGCAGGCTCGGCCAGCGCTCTGCAGTAGCAGCGGCAGCGCTCCTGCACACCGGGGGAAGGCAGCGGACGGCAGCCTGGCCCGGCCTCCCACCCCTGAGACCGGTATGCGCCAGAATCGCTCCGGGCAAGGGCGGCGGGACCCTCCCCCGGCCTCCTACCCGGTCGCACCGGCAGCGGGCCGGGCGGAGCGGCGGCACC
>WEIT01036388.1:19634-30667 GCA_013389985.1 Dryoscopus gambensis | reverse complement strand
CGGGGCGCGCAGAGAAGAGGCCTTTCTATATTATCAGCTCGTACCAAATGAGTTTCATTACCATCTGCTGTTCCTGTGTGTGAACTATCGACTGCAATTTATTTTGGTCAAAATCTCTCCACCTTTGCAACAAGGAATGACAGTCCATAGGAATCTCCATTGGCAAGTCAGCCTCTGCAACTGATCTGCCACACGGGTTTGCAGGACCTGCATCAGGACTGACTGTGCCCCGAGTGTGCTCTCAGGAGAAGTTCATCGTTTCTTCCCTGCCTTCTTCTATATATCAGCTTTTTACTTCTGGGTCAGTCCGCGTGGAGGGGTAGTTAGAGTACGCAATGATCCCATCTCGAGAAACTCGTCTCTGTTACTGCAGGGGAAAGTAGGAAAGCGGTGACTATGAAATAGGCAATGCTATCATCTAGTGGTGGCACTGCGCTTCCACAGCACAGACAAACAACATCTTTTGCTGAATATATTGATCCTAAACACGGAAACTTAATTAAGAAAATTCAGTTATAGCAGAATGGTAATTTTCTTCGGAACTCTTTCTCTAACACTTTCACGCATCTACAATAAATCCCCATTTTAAATACAAAATCAAATCATTTTCCAGGAAAAACAAAAAACACCACACAGTGCACATGCAGCTGGGAGATTTAAAAAGTAGACTCGTGGCATGTAATTTTTCATTACAGGCTTGAACATGCTTAGAGGGTTCAGTCCCCCAGACACATTGCTTCTCAGGACCTGTGCGAAGGCATGTATAGCTGCCATTATTTCGAGTTCCTGTCTCCCTAGTGCTCCCTGGGCTAGCATACAGTGAAATATTAATTCTGCCACGGACAGACTTCCCTGTGTTATTTATAGAGAAGCAAAGCCCACAAGACATCAGTCTCAGATAAAATTATTCCAGTAGTTAAATCAAACCAGAAACTAAATCAAGGCCTCCTGCTATACTCATGGCGCCCTCTCCCATTCGCTGTAGTAGCTGTCTCAGGCACGTTGCCACTACAGTAATGAAGGCTCTATGGGAACAAGTGCAAGTGGAGCAATTTGTAGGCCAGCAGTTCTCTGATATCTTGGCATGCCATGCAAGGCAGAATGATCATTTTGAAGTTTCTGTCTAGCTCTTCAGGAATGCAAAGCCTTGCATCCAGGAATGGTTGTAAAGTAATTATAAATGATCTCTTATACATCTGTCTAGATGTAATTCTCTGATCTCTCCTTTCTCTGCCTCTTACACAGCGATATATTGAGACTTCCTACAGGGAGGGTGAAGGAAAGGTGGCCTGACCTGACTGGCCCCCAAAAATATAAACTCCTTGGTTATGCGGTGAATCTACCCAGCCCACCTACTCATCCAAACAGGAGAAGCTCCATTTTTTTAATTATTACAGACAAGTTCTGAGAGGTGCGAGCAGGGTGACTGTTTTCACTCGCAACTACCATATTTGAAACAGGAGAACATACCAACTGACCACTGCAGGAAAACCATCCATTTGGGACTTCCTTCTAGCTGGAAAGGCCGGATGGGGGAAAGCTGCTGTTTGTAACAAAAAAGCTGCTATTAATGCAGAGTTTCTAAATGCTACAGTAGCTGCTTAGGCACTGCTAGAAGCCAGTAGCTGCTTTCAGAGCTGACTTTTCTGCAAACTCCGCTTACTCTTTTATGTGGCTCTGGTGGACAAAAATACTCAAAATCTGCTGCAGAGCAAGGCCTGTAATTATAGGTATTCAAAAAAAAGAATAGCTCACACTTTCAAAGCTGACATCTAGCTAGATTTTCTTGCCTTGGCTGCTTAAAATGAGAACTACAGCCCTGATGGGCACTGAAACATATGATCACCAATATTTTCCGACAACTGAGAAACAGGAATACAACAATAGGAATACAACAGACATTTTGCAATGTAGGTTGTGTTTGAGACTACAAATATTTTGAGTTGTTCAAACAGCACAAAATAAAGCACAGCTTGGAAGTTTTAGGAAAACACCTCCATTGCCAGCAGCTGCTGTGCTTCAGCCCTGCTGCTCTGGCATCTTGGAGCTGATGACCTGTCACTAGTGGGGTTCCACAGGGCTCTAATTTAGGGCCAGCACTCTTCAACATCCTTACAAATGACTTGGATGCAGGACCTGAAAGTATAACGGGTAAGTTTACCAACAGTATTAAATTGTGAGGAGCTGTTGACTCCCTGAAGGCAGAGCGGTCCTGCAGAGAGATCTCGACAATTTAGAGGGCTGGGCAATCACCAACTGAATGAAGTTTTACAAGGGGAAGTGATGGATTCTGCACCTGCGTTATACATACAAACTGGGGAACAAGATGCTGGCAAGTAGCACCTTGGGAAGAGACCTCTGTGTCCTGGTTGGTGGAAAGTTGAACATGAGTCAGCAGTGCCCTGGCAGCCAGGAGGGCCAAGCGTGTCCTGGGGGGCATCAGGCACAGCATCGCCAGCCGGGCAAAGATTGTTCCACCCTGCTCTGCACTGGTGCAGCCTCACCTTAAATATTGTGTGCAGTTTTGGTCATCACAATATAAGAAGGATCTAAAGCTATTAGAGAGTGTCCAAAGGAGGGTTATGAAGATTGGTAAAGGGTCTTGAGGGGAAGCCATACTGAAGGCTGAGGGCACTTGGCCTGTTCAGCCTGGAGAAGAGGACACTGAGGGGAGACCTCATGGCCGTTGCAACTCCCTCATGAGGGGAAGAGGAGGGGCAGACACTGATCTCTTCTCTGTGGTGACCAGTGACAGAACTTGAGGAAACAGCATGAAGCTGTGTCAGGGGAGGTTTAAGCTAGATATTAGGAAAAGGTTCTTCCCCCAGAGGGTAGTTGGGCACTAGAACAGGCTCCCTAGAGAAGTGGTTACAGCACCAAGCCTGACAGAGTTCAAGAAGCATTTGGCAAATGTTCTCAGACACATGGTGTGATTGCTGGGATTGTCCTGTGCAGGGCCAGGAGCTGGACCTCGATGATCCTTGTGGGTTTCTTCCAACTCAGGACAGTCTATGATTCTATCATCCTTACTAGATGATCTTTAAGGTCTCTTCCAACGCAAACCATTCTGGAATTCTATGATTCTATGTTATTGCATATATACACACTCACACCCACTAATACACATTAAGAGGTACAGAAAGCTAAGATAAAGTGGGAAACGCTAGGTTTGCTAACAGCAGAAGGCCAGTGCTTTGTCTCTGAAACAAGAGAGACAAAAGTCCAGTGTCTAATGTCCTAAATACAGCTAGAAAAGCCCAGGCTGCAAATGCACTCAATGGGAATTTTGCTCTATGCGTATAAACATACACGGGAAAGAGCAGCATGTTTTGCGTTTATATTTGCGACTGTAGAATGTGATAGAGTCCCATTGTTTTTCTGATCCATAGTGTAGTTTCCCTCGCAATCTAAATATTTTTCTCCACTGAGACAGGGATTTTTTTCAGCATGCACATTCATAAGCTAAACTCCTCCACTAAAACAGTATGGCTCAAGGTCCAAATGATGGTGTTCTTCATACCAGCATGTGCTTTGGGTAAACACTTCAAAACAGCGCTTGTTAAACTGACCTTCAGAAAAGAAGTTTCTCTATCAGTGACAAACACTGTCTAAACACTTCTCTAAAGGTGAACATTTGGAAATACTTTCCTCCTTGTGTAGTGTGAAAAAATTCCTGAAGCAAAGAGGGAAAAAATCCTCCCTTTCTCTGCATGGCTGGTGCTCTGAGAGCAGCATCTGAAGATGCATAGGAAGCTCTCTGGGGTTAGGTTCTGAGTGGCTGGGTCAAAGGCAGCTTGGAAGGGTTGATGTTTCCCAACTGGATTTGTTTCACTGTGTTTTTAATGTTAATTTCTTGCAGTTGAGCCAAGACTAATAACCTTCCACCAGCGACATCCCCAGCAGCGTCAGAGCAGCTGGGCCCCTGCGCTGCTGCATCGCCCAGCTGGTAAGAGCAGCACATACAACACAACTATTTTGCATTAGCAAGACACTGGGTGGTCACCACGTGTAAAACACTTTGTGTCAGCATTATAACTTAACCAAAAGGTTATGTTCTGCCAGATGTACTTCTGGAAAGTGGCTATTAATGTAAGGTTAAGTCTCTCATTCTTACACATTTTGAAATCAAAGCCTTGACTTGAAAGTACAAGCGAATAACTACTGTTATTTGTAATTAACACAGGCATTGGTACAGCCAAGACTTCGGAGATCTCCTTGCCTAAAAAGCACAATTTGCTAGCATGACTAAGGGACACATTTAATGCTTCTATATGCTGTTACAGGGTGGAGAAGCAAGAGCAGCTCAGATTTAGATTGTGAGGCTTTTTCTTTGCCATGGTCACAGTGAGAAAGAGTCAAAGCTGTGCTGCTCTGAGTCACTTCTGAGTCACTACCCTGCCAGGCCTTCACACCAGCTATATGCAGTGGCTAGGAACTCTAAGATATGCCTTAGGAGTGATTAAGAAGAGGTAGTTTGACACTGGTTCAGATGCAGAAAATGTCTTTCCCATGCAGTCGTGCACAGTCAGCCCGCTTCAGGACAGGACTAGCTAGGCAGGCTTAGGGCAGACTCAGGGCAATCCAGGGACCCCAAGCTCTTGGCTTCACTCACTGGACTGGCAGCAGCTCTGTGCCGACATCACTCCCCAGGTGAAGTAGCTCCAACAGAAGAACCACGCTTGAACATCTCATAGACTGTCTGCAGCTAAGGCTTTAGATCAGAGCACTTCTCTAATTAAAAACAAAATTCCCACACTTCTCAAGAGTGTGCACATGTAGATTAGGAAGCAAATCCTTTGGCACAAATTAGTGTAAATATTGTGCTACACATGTCCTTGTTGATGTGTAGGAGTTCAGGGTAGCTTGTACTACCCAGGACATTTTTGTTATGCAAGTGAAGTTTTTAGAGAACATGTTAAGCTGAGCACAACTTATTTCAGAATTTATGTAAGTGGGGGTGAACATATATATAAAGATCAGATGGAAGCAGTTGACCAGAAGACTACTCATAAGATACAACAAGAATATAGGACCATGTCAGTTATGTGGAAAAAGCAAGCATCTTTCAGGATTCTGTGAATAAGTTAGCTAAAAAACAGGGGGTTGAGGTTTTTTATTATTTATTTATTTTCATGAAGTGGCTTTGTTGTTCACAGATTTCAAGTGTCAGCTACTTTAATTTCTGCTAAAGGTCTCCATTTGCGTATAAAAGACAGGATGAAGGAATACCTTTTACATCTGCCCATCACTATCAGTCTGCTTTTCCTGCTCCCCAAAAGAAGATTGCTGATGTCCAGGACATAGTGTAAGATGGTTTGTTGTGCTGAACTGGAGTAGTTATAAGATTTCACAGTAAACTGCCTTCACATGACAGTCCTTGTCTACAGGTGCCTCTATTGTCATGTAAGCTGGACAAGCCCTTTTTTATTCAACAGACACAAAAGCCCTTGCTATTCCCTTCTGGAAGAGCCATACTTCTCCCTTCTTCATCCAACAGCAGGCTAGCCAATTTCTTCATGTGCTCCTCACATTCCCTGCAGAAACACTAAAGCTACACTAGCATGTAAAGAGAGCGCAGGTGACAATAGACTTGATCCAGGAGTTAGATCCCCCCTAAGCAGCTCCTTAAGGCGTATATTCTGTCCTTTCCCTGAAAAGGTTTAATTCTAGAGGTTGGACACTGCTGACATGAAGAGGTATTTGGGAGGTGGCCCGTGGCTTCCCCTCAGCACCCCATAAACCTGAGGAAGTGCATCTCTACCACAGTGAAAGTACTACTGAGTCAGTGTCTGGATATCCTTTCAACTGACTGACAACATTTCTGATGTCTCCTTTTTTTCTGCTACTCTCCTGCAACTTAAGAGTGGCTAGAGCTCCAGAGATGATTTGAAGCAGCCTTTTATTTCGTTTCACAAGAAACTCATCCTGTCTAAGGTAAGCTCTTCCAGCAGCCCCGGTGCACAGGCAGAAATTAATGCTTTCAGGGTGCTATTGTGTGGCTATTTAACATTCAAAAACAAATCTAAGGATAGGGTTTGCGAAGTTGTGACTGAAGAAACTGAAGACTGCAGGAGAGAAGCAGACTCGGGTCACCCCAGGATGGCCTGGCGTAACACAGTTCTTGGGAAGAGGCACAGTGTTGTACTAGAGAGTGTATTGGAAGAGTCAAGTGCTGCTATTTATGTCTCTCACAATGAGTAGTTCAAAATCACACAGCTCATCTTGTTTCATTTTGTGCCCGTTAATCTCAGGAAAGCATTCTCTGAATGAAAATGTAAGTAGGTATGCAAGTCTTAATCACACATCATCTGAGTATTACATCAAAATTAGAATTCATTTTTATTAGCTATTACATGTATTATGCTAAATCATTGCACAGAATGAGGTCCGCTTGCAATGTTAATTTTACGTCTCTAGATAAAAGCACTAATCCTAAGAATGTTTAAGTCAACAAAACAAAGACAGAGGAAGGAAGCTGGGATTGTTCTCTTCTACAGGATTAGAAAGATGGATTATTCCTGCCTATAGAGGAAAAAGGGTAGATTGCTAACATCACCAAAGAAAGCATTTGAGGGAAATGAGACAGATGCCAATTGCCCAGGTGCCAGGATACTGTCTTTCTTATCCTCTGAGAAAGGCCTTGCAAGCTTTCATGTCTTTCATAACCAGAAAGTATATAATTTCATTGGAAACTAAGACACCCTTGTCAACAGTGATGTCCCTCCTACCTTTCTTTGTGAAAAGAAGAAGTCGTCACTCTCTGTTTGTCCTACTTCTAATGTGAAACAAAGCCTGCTATTGCTGTGCTTCTGACAGACACCATCACTGTTTGGTGGAAGCGATTTTTCAGAAGAATGAAGTGAAGAATCATCAGCATCCTGCCAGACAGGTCTGAAATCAAGGAAACCATGACTGCACTCTTTAGAACTGCGACTCTCAAGGCAAGCCTTCAAAGCTACATTTTAGCAGTTTAACACTTCCACCTACAGACTTTCAGAAGAGCTCTTGCATTCTGTAGAGCTTGTTCTTTATCTGCTGGTGGACTTGGCTGTAGTTCAGAGCAACTGCAGAGTCACCGCTAGCAGTCAATACACACAAAGGCAGTCCTTGGCAGAGCAGCCTGACCCTTTTATCTGCATTGCTTCTTTGTTACCCTTCTCCAGCTGGTCTTCATCTCAGGTCAGACCCAGAGTTCACATCCTTCAGTATGTCTCCACCTCAGAAGCCCTTAATTATTCCATCTCCTTGCCAAAACATATGCTTCTTGTGGACAAGGGAATACAAGAACATAACTTTTCCAACCTTTACATTAAGTAAAGAAAGATTTGGGGGTTTTTCCCCATTCCCAGCTCAGCTCTGAGCTGCTTCGAATTTCTTTCATTTGCAAGTCTTCTGCTTGACATTTGACATGGTTCAGCCCAGAGCTCCTGGCCCATGGACCTGGAGAGCAGCAGCTGATAGCCAGGTGCTGAGTAGTGACTGGACTTAGACTTCCCCACAAGCTGGGCTGCATGACTTGCAGTCACCAAGACTCTTCACATAAGTATTTAAATTAACCTGGCTGCAATTCAGAAACAAACAGACGTCTCTCTTCCTGCTCAAATCTTTCATGGACCTGGGGCCTCTATAAAAGCACTCAATTGCTTGGCCTATTGATCCCTCTGATCTTCTAATTAAAGACTGGGCCACTCTCATGCAGGAATTGCTGCTCCAGACAATTTACCAGAAGAAAAGGGGGATGTTATAGCCTTACACAGATCCCTGACACCCACTGTCCCTGCAGCAGCCTTAGACAGATCTTACGTTTGATACCTTGTAACACAGTGTACAGGTTTTGGCTGGGATGAACTTAGTTTTCCCCATAGCACCTGTCATAATAAAGTGGTTTGGATCTGTGTTAGGGTTAGGATTAGGATTTGGAGCAGCATAATCGTACCATTCCAGGGCACATTTGTTCTCTCCACACGTTTCTCATCTGGGCCACAGCTTCAGCTCAGAGCTGCCATTAGGGCTAGGGTTGAGACCCACAAAGTTTACAGCTTCAGGGACACTGTCACGGCAGGACATGTGCCAAAGGCAACATGGCACTGTATCAACATTGCTCCATCCACATCTTTCTCATGTGCAGTCCTAGCAAGGATGCTCCATTTGCGTGTAAATCCACCTCTCTCAAGCACACTGCTATGGTAAAACTGAGCTAACTGCAGATTTACTCTCGGGCAGGATTTACCCCCAAGCCAGCAGAGGTACTTACAGTAAGTCAGCACAGTTATCTCAAACACCTCCCACTCACTGTAGGGTAAATGCAAATGTGCAGTCACCAGGAGAATGACGACATGTAGTAATCCTGTGGCTCCTGCACAACCATGTATGTGCATCCCGCTGCCCAGGGCACGACCAGCCAGCTATGGACAATGATTGTTTGTTTTGAAGGTAGGGAGCAGGGAATTAAGGAGGTTTCCAGGAATGGGTTTGGAAATCTGCTCCTGGGAAGTGAGTCATTATTAAAAAAAGGAGAAAAGCACAGGTCTGAGATGCTTGCTAGGCAGGTGAGGACACTGCAGTAGAAGAGGTGAACTTGGACTGCCTCAGGGCTTGGATTTTGGCAGGACAATAGGAAAATTATTTTCTAGAGAACAGTATACAGCCTCAGCTTCCATTTCAGGAGCTCTGCATTGTCTAAGGCCAGCTTTGCCTCCTTTACTACCCTACTTGTTACAGATACTTTTGTTTGGAGATTCCTGAACTCAGGAACAGGCCTTAACTATAGGTCTAGTTCTTCCTTATGTAAACCTTCATTTGGAATATGATGAGAAGACAAATACTGACACCAAGACCTATATCTAAGAGAAATAAATCTACCAAAAGATCATATATGTAGCAAAGATACCTCTGTCCGCACTTTCTAGATTAGACATCTGAGCAAAACCTTAACACTGAACAGTGTTGAACACCGCAAGTACTATTATTACATTTGGAGAGTGCAAAAAGTTCACAAGTATATCCAGTCACTCTTCCAGGTGCGTTTTGATTTTATTGCAGTAATGGGAATGAATTGGGTTAAATGTGTTAGGCACACCTATCTTCTGCTGTGAAGAAGGATGGTCCAGAGACTTCCTCCATCTTTGCAATGAGGTGGGGACTGCATATGACACAGCACTCGCTTCTTATGTGACTTTCTAGAGACAGGCATCTTTATGCAACAGTAGCAGTTTTAGAAGATTGATATTGTTACAGTTACTGTTTATTTTAAAGTCAGCGTATTGATGGATTTGACAGATTCTTCCATAGAAACAGTTCTGCCATCACTTCCTGTATGCTGTATGTGGCATGCAAAGCCTGAAATTACACTTGCACAACTGTTGGCAGTCTCTCTCAACAGCCTAGACACAGGAGCCATCCCAGGGATGACTAACCTAGGGATCTAAGCACTGCCATTGCTGAGGCAGGCTGAAGTTATAACCACCATTTGCTGCTGCACAATTCAGAAATAGGATTTTCTTGCCTTTTTTAGCTTTCTCTTTTGTAGGCTGCAAGATGAGTGCTTTGCTGTTCTCAGAGGAGCTGCATGCAGTCTCTCCTACCCATCTGTCAGGGACCATTAGCATTGGACTTGTTCATCCAAGTTGCTTTGATATCCTTGCATCTTACAATGCATTAAGAGCTCATCATAAAAGGAAAGATAGTCAAAGACACCATATATAGAAGTAATATTTTGGGCCATTTTTACCTTGCTTATAGGCATCAAAGACTGCTTTCAGCTAAACTAAAGGGAAAAAAAAGCAGAAAAAAATGGTGCTGTCATTTACTGTGAAACTTTCCCCTGTCCTCTCCAGAAATCTTTGGTTTTGAACAGTGTGTACTGCTCTTCCCTTCACTGTGGTAGATTGAATCACAGCATCATGGGGCACTTCAGGAAGGGTTCTCATGATATCTCTAGACCAACCTCCTGCTCAAGTCATGATCAGCTACAAGGTCAGACGAGGTTGCTCAAGGCTTTATCCTGTCTGAAACCATCTCAGCTTTGGTCACAAAATACAAAACCTGCCTTGCTATTCTGTTTTTTCTTCTTTGGCATAGGTAGAACTAGTGTGAGACTGCATCTTGAACCTTATATGGCCATATTTCAAAGAATAAACTGTAGGCTTTTTTTCCCCAAGGAGTTCATCGTAAACTGAGTAATGTTGATGAATAGGTCTCAGTTCAAAAACACGTGTGCAGCCACCTGATGTGAATGATTCCCTACTAAATTACAGAGCAATAGATCTAAAGTTAATTTAAATGTGCTTGAAATCAAGCAGGCACTTAGAAATTTTGCTGCACAGGGGTCCAAATCGTTCTGAAACATGGTGAAAAACCAAAGGAAGAAAGTCATCAAAACCAAACAGACTGCAGACATTCAGCTGACTCTTTTGTTCAGTATTTGCATTGTTTGAAAGACAACTGTGAAGCATCTCGCTTATCCACAAGGCTCCCATCAGGCTGTTTACCAGTAAAATCTGAAAAGCTGTTGGGAGTCCACGTGATTTCTAGTGTTTTGAGCAGGTTGGTTTTGTTTCCTTGTTCAGACATGTTCTAGTCCAAAGACATTGTGCGCAGAAACTGTCAGGTCATGAATAAAAGATAAAAAGCCCGCTATTTTTTAACCAGCATCACTGGACTGGTTCAGGGGTTGGTCCAAACTGCAGAGATACAATCAGCACACAGGAGACTTTCATGTCGGATTTATCATACTGGAAATTTGAAAATAAGTGTTTAATGATTTTGTTGAATATCAAAACCATTGTATATTTTATGCAACACACGGAGAACAGGGTCTGAGGTTTGGTGCGGTCAGGCACATAGGAGTAGATATGGGCTTTCGGGATGCACGGAGCCCAGGGGCTGGGCTGAGGGCGGAGGAGAAACCTGTTGCCCTGGGTGATGCCAGCCGCTTGCCCACGCTGCCGGCCCGCTTCCAGCACTTTCTCCACACCAGCATCAGGGGGCCGGGGTCTCCCTGGCCGCCGGCCGCGCCCCGCTCCCGCGGAGGC
>WEIT01036388.1:0-18909 GCA_013389985.1 Dryoscopus gambensis | reverse complement strand
CGCACCCCGCGGGGACGGGCGTGGTGGGGCCGGGCCACCCACTCCCTGTGCCCCGTGCAGGTTCTGTCCCGCCTCGGGGTGGGTCCTGGCTGGCGCTTCGTGGACGTGCTGGGCTTCGAGGATGAGGCACTGCGCGCCGTGCCGACCCCGGCCTGTGCGCTGCTCCTGCTGTTCCCGCTCACTGAGCAGGTGGGTGTCCCCTCCCGCACAGGGTGGTAGCGCTGGCTGCCGTCAGGAGTGTGGCTGTCATCCACCGAAGCATCAGATGGTTGGGCATGGATGGGGCTTGGCGCTGGTGTGGTTTTGTGCTTGGTCCCAGCCTCCAAATAGCCTCAACTGGAATGAGCTGTGCAACCACACAAGGGCTTTCATTCCATCCCAGTGTTCTTGTGAGACTTTGCTTTGTATATCAGACTGAGGAAAAAAACCATGATCGATCTTGAGTGTGAGGAGTAGCAATTCCGTTACCATGCTGAATCATTCGATCTGGAGAGGCCTACATTATTTCTTTAATATATTCAGTCCATTTGATGCTAAGGAAATGAATGAGGAGATGGGCTTTGAAATCAAGTTTAAGTAAGAAGTTCTTAAAAGGAAGGATTATAACATTCAAATAGTGATGGATTTTACAGTTGTTTGTATGTTGTTCTGATGGGGAGGGGCTCATGAAGTTAAATAATTCTAAAGGTCCAAAGGCTTATTGTAGAGACATGCTGAGTAGTCTTGTTCAATGGACCAAAGCTGCTGAGGGAGGATATAAAAGAGCCTATCCATTATATTATTTCTCACCCAAAGCTATTTGCAGTGTATGGCACAGATGGAGAAGCTAAGAACAGTGCCTCTGGATATGACTGAGTCATGCAGGTAGTCCATTAAGTGTTGGCCTGAATCCAGTTTAGACATATGGTGCTTTACTGGTGCCACAGCAACAACATTCTGAGTAAATCTTTGTCCAGTCCTGATACTGATTGTCCTGCACAACAACTTACTTGTCCAGTGGTTTGCACAATACAAAGATAGGACTGTGATGAAATGCCTAAAACAGTTACGTGTTTACAGCATGAGAACTTCAGGAAGCAACAGACTGAGAGAATAAAGGATCAGGAGATCAGTTCCAAGGTGTATTTCCTGAAGCAGACAGTCAGTAACTCCTGTGGGACAATTGGTCTGATACATGCAGTTGCTAATAACAAGGACAAATTGAAACTTGGTGAGTATGAATGTTCTGAAGTGCTTGAATTTCCATTTTTTTTTGACAGCAGATTGCATGGGTATGGGCTTTTGGGAGACAGGTGGGGCTTTCATGCAAGCCAAGTTAAGGCATGCTGTACTGTTTCAGTTGGTAAGTGGGTCGTCTAGCTCTTGGAGACGGGCATGTGGACTGCCTGAAGTACAGAAGTCAAGTGCTTTCACTTCTGTCTGGTAGCTGCAGAGGTATTGTTCTAGTAAGCAATGCAAGAGGAAGAGGGCCCATAGCAGGACTGACCAAAGTGTGTCTGTAAATAGGAAGTATTGTGTTCAGAAGTAGTTACTGACATTAAGTTGATGTCAATAGAAGAGATGGAGTTATTCATCCTACTTGCGTCAGTCTAAAACATGTTTTCTTTTTGCTGGAGAAGTTGTGTAGGTAAGGGTTTGTAAGGAGATTTTTCCTACCAATGTAATGGTTTTGATGATATCTTTACTATAAAAAAAGATTCTTTTGTTGTTCAAAGACTAGAGATCTGCAAAATACAACTACCAGTATTCCAAGAGAACTTGGACCCCTTCTGTGGTGTGGGATTCCTTTTTATACAAAAGAAAACGCATGTGGAAAGCATAATGAGCATTTAAGCATAGTTTTGCTTTGTTCTTCTTGAAAAGGATTCACTGAAATAACACACTCTTGATGAGTGAAGCAATGATGCAGCACATCTTTTATGTGCTAGAACTCAGTGCATCTTACTACTGCACTACTAATTTATGTTCTGGAAAACCAAAGTAACCCTGTCATGAGCAAGTGCTGCCTTCATTTGAAGGGTGTGAGACAGTTTCATTTACCCATATTCTGTTAGTTATTGTGTCCTTACAGCTGGTTCCTTTCTTGAATTTCTTCAAAACAGGATTGAACATTTCTGCCAAATGTGCAGTGGGGAAATCAGAAACGCTAAATGCTATCTGAAAGTGATTTTGAAAACACAAGCCTGCAGAGTAGCCTGAAGCACTCTTTCTTGAAACAACTCTGGTTATTTGTGTAGATTGTTACTAATATCTTCTGGATAGCTTACTTTAAGTGGTAGTTATAATGCGCTTATGTTGGAGATAGTTACAGGCTGAATGCAATGACTTGCAGTTAGTGCAAAAAGCATTGATTACTGTGGGCTGCATCTAAACTGTGACTGATGCTTTACCTATACTGAATAAAATGTTTGATCATCTTGTGCAGATGAGGGGTCTGCCCTGAAGAAGTTTCTTGATGAAACAGCTGATTTGTCTCCTGAAGAAAGAGCTAAGCATTTGGCAAATAATAAGGTATATGAACTACACAAACTTCTGAGAGCTATCAGCACTTAAAGATGTAGTAACCTGTATCTGCTTTCTCTTAAGGCTATACAAGAAGTCCACAATTCTGTTGCGCAAGAAGGACAATGTCGGGTAAGATATGAACATGTAAAATCTTGGGAAAAGTGTTTAATGAAGGTGGTAGAGCAACATTTTTTTTGTCTGTCAGATAGCTGTTACAGTTCATGAGGAAAGAAAAATAAGTGACTCATTGGTGGATCCTTGTTCAGGATTTCTTCCTCAAACATGGATTGAAAATTTGGGTCCAAACCTAGTCTGGACACATGACTATACATTAGGTTTTCTGGTGCTTGACCTGGTAGAGGTCTTGCCACAGACCTGTTCCACCGAACTTAAGTTTTCAGTCATTTGCTTTCTTGTTGAAGTGTCCTCTGTTCTATAGTCACAGATTGGTTTTGCAGTATCAGCTTCATCCTAACAAATATATCTGATGGTATCTCCTAAGGTTGAGGACAACAGCATGAACTTCCACTTCATCCTGTTTGTCAATGTGGATGGACACCTGTATGAATTGGGTAAGGTCTTGTGAACTCGGCAGTTGGACTGGGCCTACTTAACACTGCACAACAGTGTTGGGGGCTCAGGCAAGATATTTTGTGCTAATTAAACTATCTGCTGAGGCTCTTAGAGCCAAAACACAGTTTGCACCTTCACCTGAAGATTTTAACTGATAATAGGTTGCACTGAAAGTCTGAAGCATGTTGTCACTGGTAGAGCTGAGAAGACTGTTTCCATCTCACTCAGACTATTGACAATTTGTTCTGACTTCCCAAATATCATCATGTGTGTGCTTGTTTGGGTCCACTATGCTCAGTTCTGCTAATTCAGAAGTATTTCTTTCACAGATGGCCGTATGCCATTTCCTGTGAACCATGGCACAAGCTCGGATGACTTGCTGTTGAAGGTAAGACTTCTCCTTTGCTGCTTCTTTCCCTGAAAATAAGGCTTATAAAAAAGTGAGAAGTCTGCATTTGGTGTATAGTGGTTGTATCTACTTGCTGTACAAGTCTGTGCTTCAATCTGCTACATTTATGACTACTAAAGGTATTGTCCCCCAGAGCTAGATACCTGTTAAATGTTGTTATTAGCTGGTGTTATAAGACTATGTAACTTAGTTGGTGGGGCTCGAGAGGAACTGCAAAGACTTGTTCTCTACAGCAAGTGTATTCGGTTAGTCTAAGCAGCTGTATGTTTTCATCCCCAAGGATTCTGCTAAGATCTGCAGACAATTTACAGAACGTGAAAAAGGAGAAGTTCGTTTTTCTGCCGTGGCTTTCTGCAAGTCTGCCTAAGACTCTGAAGAGATGCGAGGAAAGCAGTTTAACAGCACACCAGTAAATGCAGTTTAAACTCCAGTGCTTCAGTACTTGTTAAACACAGCTGTTCTGGTAACTTAAATTATTTCCACCTTTTGCTATACACAGAAGCAACATCAGCTGAGCTTATGCTAAAGGATGAGCTCAAGTTTTAATGTGAATGGTTTGGACACATCAGATATCTTTAGACTCTTTTTTCACATGTTAAGTAGAAAATGCTTAACAGGGCTTGTTTGATCTGTGTCATGTTAATTGAGTTGTTGGTTGATATTTCCTTGTCCTTATTGAGAATAAAATGTTCTGCTGGAAGACTAAATGGACTAAATTGATGACTAATTTTCTCCAAAAAGAATTGTGTGGCATCCTCTGTAAACATTTTCAAAAGACCCTCAAGCTCTCCTCTGAGGAAGAAGTTAAGCTCAGGGTAGCAGAGCAATTGCTCTTTCTAGTGTCTTGAAGGCTTTCAGGGATGGAGAGACACCAGTCTGTGGAACATGTTGCAGTGCTGCATGCTGCACTACCCTTCTAATAAGGCTTTTCCTAATGTCCTGTCTGAAACCCGTAAGCTGCAATCTGCCACCCTGAATACACTTACTTTGGAGGAGTAAGGTGTGATAAATTAATATTCAAATGTCACCTTAATGTGGTCTGTATTAGTGCTACTAGCCACAGAATACCCACTGGGCTGGCTGGTGTTACGTTTCCTTACAGGAGACAGTATTAGAACCGATACTCTCCCTACCTGTGTAGCTAAACCAAACCTGCTGGCCAAGGCAGAGCACAATCCTGGGCTAGGCTGTGTGTGTTTATTAACTTGTGATTCTGTTATGAAGATCTTTGAAGAGGCTGTACTTATCTGTCCTGTCCAAAATGACCTAAAATGAAGAAACCCACACTACATGAATTTCTAATGGCAGGATGAAATTTTGGATTCAAGAAAAAGAGACTTGATGTGTAATATATGTTCCTTGGCCTGAACTGTGACCCTTGGAAACTATTTTTACCTGTCTAGTTGCTGCTTTTTGCTCTTGCAGCTCCTTGCTGATACTTCAGGTAGCAGTAAGCAGGGATAAAACACCCTATTAACTTGGGCCTTTATTCTAATGCATCAGGTCCCAGTCTGTCCTTGGCAGCCATTTTATACAGTGCTGTGTAACACAGTCCAGGATGGTCACTGGTGCTCTGGGTATGCTGCAAGCTGTTCTGGCTTCAGGGCTTTTTTGAATGGTAATTCAAGCTTTTGTTAAAGCTCTGTGTGGGCTGAAGTTGTTCTGTATTGGGCCTCGTTCCTGCTCATGTAATAACCTGATAGCTGAAGCTAGCAAAGGGTTGCAGCACGTTTTAATTCAAAGTCTAAGGATTTGCTAAACCTCCGGATACTCCAATTCTAAACATCAGTATCTTCAGTTTCTGTTAGCAGGGAGGTGAAAACTATGGCTGAGAAAAGGTGTGTTACGTGTCACTGCTCTCTACAGCAGCATCATCTTCTGCCTGTTAGTGGAAGTTGTCCTAGGGTGGAGGGAGAGGCCTCCTGGGGCACCTCCTGCAGCCCGCTGCTCCAGCGCAGACTCGGAGCCGTGCCTGGGGCTCAGGCTGCTTAGCAACACAACCTTCGAGAGAGGAAATGCGAGCGGCATGAGCACAGCAGAGTGGAAGGCGCAGTAAAAACCAGCTACAGGAGGAGGAGCATGAGAAGTGTCAAGTGAGCTGTATGGGCAAGGAGCTTTAGTGCTGCAGAGGAGCCTCTCCTTGCCCTTAGGGCAATTACTGAAGGTACATGCTGTGACTGTGCCTGTGTAGAGTCAATGCTGAAGCAACTGGAAAAGGTCTTTGAGATACTACCGTATATTGTATAGTGATTGCAGCAGTCCAGTATTTTGTGGTTTATTTTTGATTTTTGTTTTAATTGGCAGGGAGGTGCTACTGAAGTTATTTCTGTCTTTCATAAGCTTTTTTTTTTTTTTTTTCATTCTTCTGCTCAAGCTTCTGAGTTAAGAATCTACCAAAAGGCAACACTTTAATAATTTAGGCCTTGTGAAAAAACAGGGAAAGGGTTGTGCTAGGCTTTTCTTACTTTCTCACATTAGAGAAAAAACAAAGAATAAATGTTATCTATCTACTCATTTATAACATCACTAGCAAGGCTGTTGTCCCCTCCAGAAATGATGACAAGGGCTTAGCAAACAGCTGGGCTTTACTTTAAAACACCCTGGGTTTCAGAAAGAGGAAGATGAATTATTTGAGATGGCAAAGATCTTGGGAGTTGGGATAGAGATCACAAACCATGGGTGGTGATCTGTAAGCCAAATAGATGGAAGATGTTGCAATATTACAGTGCAGCTTTTCCAAATGTGTTATTGTTTTCAGAGAAAAGTCGCAATGCCTGGAAGTGTGTATGTGACAAAACAATTGAAAAGGTCATAAACAGAAAACAAGGTGTTTTAAAACCATATCAGGCATGTATAGTCTCAAAATAAATGCTTTTTCAAAATTTCCAGCTAATTTTACCTACTTGCCAGTTTTTGAATTTTAATCTTTGCCTGGTATTTCACACTTTGGTGGAAACATTTTGGCCAAGAGGTGTTTTTTAGAGTGCTATGTATCAAAACACTTTTCATGAGAAGATGCTTCTATAATTTAGTATTTTTTCTTGGTCACTTCCTATCTGAAGTGTTGTTTCTTGTCTCTCCTTGTTTTCTCCTCTTTATTCTTATATCTGCAGTTCCATGCAGAACTGTTCTTTTTCCTTGATTTCCTGTGCATCCTTCTTAAGTAAATTAGCTCTTTTGATCCTTTCTACTTGTCATCTAAAGCTCTTCATGTTTCTCTGAAATTTACCCCTGACTTTTCCCTGTGACAGTTGTTGAGAAGGGCAGGAGCTTGTGAAGCCTGCTGTGTTTTATGCCCACTCTGAAAGAAACCTGATTGGCTGTTGCCACTGCAGCTCTTCTAGATAGAGAAGTCTACTGAGCAAATTAATTTGAATTAACAGTTTCCTGCCATTTTTATGCAATCGTTCAGAGGTGGACATTCAACAGTTAATATATAGAACTATCCTTGTTTAGACCTGCACGTTGCTAATTTACAGCTGTACCCAGGGTGGACTGTGTGCAATCTATCATTTTCCTAACAGTTTTCTTGCCTCTCTGTTGAAAGCTGTAGTCAGCTTACTCTGCAGATGGCAGCATTGGGAAACTTAGAGCAACAAGTCTGATTTAGGACCAATGACAGAACGGATCCAGATGCTATCTTAATTTTTAAGTCCACAGCTAGTCCTGTTGCTTTCAGTGGGATCATCCACATGCTTAAGCACACTTCTGATTTCAGAGCCAAATAGCCAATCCTTATCTTAGTCAAAAGTTAGGCATAGTGCAATGTCCAAAGCCTCTTACACATTTGAATAGTCTTTGGCTTAGATCCCCAGTTTACTTGCAGCTGATACTCCACTTTTGTCCAATATATACTGCTGCACAATATATACACTACTATTTCCATTCTAAACAGAATTCTTTTGGGGGGGAGTAACTCCAACAGCATCCAGCTTTTAACACACAGACCAGTTTATCAGTCTCAGATATTTAAGATGGAGAAGCAGTTAGGTTAAAAGGAACTGGACACACTAATATCTTCTGCTGTTGATGCAAACACAGCAGGGAGATCTAGGGGCCTGTGGTGGGCATTGGGAGCAAATGAGACTGGCAATAAACCTTGTAGTCACAGGATCCCTCTCCTGGTGCTGCCAGCAGTCAAGAAGGGGCTGATGACAGGACTTCAGCTCAGTAAAACTGAGAACAAAAGTAAATGAGGACAAACACAAATTGGGAAAGATGCAGCCAGAAGCAGAGTAACAGCATTAAAGTTCACTTGTGACCAAAGGACATAAAATATCACTTGCATTTTGTCATTTTTTACATCTTGTACAGGATGATATTAAGTTACAGGGAGTGGTTGACATTCCAAATGCTTTGAAGCCAAGGGACCGTAAGGGATGAGGGGATGGGTTGGAAGAAACCTCATAGAATTCAACATGGTGAGGTGCTGAGCTTAGCACCTGGCTGGAGCCACCCTGTGGCTGGGAGGTTAAAGGCTGAGGTTCAGCCCTGCTGCAGCCTGGGGGTTCTGGCAGGTGCCAAGTTGAATATAAGCCCATATGTTGAGTGTTCTCCCTGTGAGTAAGGCAAATCACATACCGTGTTGGGAGTTCTATTGGGAGGAACAAGACTAGCAGATGGAGGAAAGTTATTACCCATTACTACTTGGCACTGGTTTTGTTGCACCTGGAATAGCGGTTTAGTTCTGGGTCCCCCCACCCAGTACAAAAAGGATGTGGAGGAATCTGGAGAGCGTCCAGCAGCAGGCTTCTGAGGCAGGGAGCATGTGGCCTATGAGGAGAGACTGGTGGAGCTGAGTGTGTATAGTCTGGCATGGAGGAGACTAAGCCAAGATCTAATTGTAGCTTACAACTACATCGAGGGCAGTTGCAAAGATGACAAAGCCATATCTTTTCCTGGTAGTAGGAGATGGTCTATCAAAGGACAGTAACTGCCAATTGCAGCTCGGAAGGTTCAAATCAGGACATTTGGAAAGTAGAAGAATATTTCTTCCTGGGAAAGTAATATACTAGAACAAGTTGTCAGAGAGATGGGAGCATCTCCATCCTTGCAAGTTTGTAAGGGACCAGAATTTAACAACCAGCTTCCGTTAAGCTGCCTGAGGTTACCTATTACAGTATGAAAAATTAGAGCAACAATCAGTGTTGCTCCAGCCTCAGGAACTGAGTGCTGTGCTTCTTGACAAGGAGCTAATCTCGAGTCTCCTTGCTGTGCTTTGCGTGGGAAAGTTGTTCCCAGCAGGAAGAGCTGGAGGCTGATGCTGCTGATTGCTGTTTTTCTTCCCTGTCTGGGGTGGAAGGACAAGAATGGCTGCAGGAACAGCAGCCAGTGCATCTAGGGGGAGGTGCAGGTTTTGTTACCAATGGAAGGGTTGTCACTTCCCAGAGAGCTGGGGAAGGCAGAGGCCAAGGAAAGACCCGACGGAACTCCTCCACAGTCAATGAATCAGACTCTGAAGTATAAGGAGTCCTCCCTGAGGATGAGTGGAACATCCCTATGGGTACCCTAGGGGAAAAAAGAGCAGTGAGTGGTGGGGAAAATGGAAAAATGAGAGAATTCCTGGACATTTTTCAATTGTCATCTTTCCAGCAGTACCATAAGACTGTTCAATGAAGTTTCCTAATTCCTTAAATAATTGTACATCAAAAATGTAGTGCTAGATGAAGCTCAGTGAACAAATAATGAGCTATGTAGAACTGATTTGAAACTTACGTACTTTTTGCTTAGATGAGTTTCAGACGAGGTGAGATGATATTGCAAGGCCTGTAGCAAGATACAAAAACTGAGATCTGCATGATGTTGGAGGAACCAGACTAGGCAAAGGTATTTCAGTCAGTTTAGTACTTCCAGCAGGGTAGCATAAAAAACAAGACAGTCAATTCCATTGCTTAGGAACACTCAATACCATACTAAGAGGTGTTATTACTTACAGCACTGTAGCCAGGCTGAACTGCATTTTCTTTTCAAGTCTTTATATGTATGCATGTTAACATCTGCACTAAGATGTGCTGAGAGTGGGAGAAGTGCAGCCTAACTTTGCAAATAAGGAATGGAGACATGGATTCCCTGATATTTTTTGCAGAGAGAGTTTTTGTATTTACTGTACTTTGGCTTTGGGCCTGAGTTAAAACACCCTCCCTCTTAGCTGGGCTTATGAGCTAAAGCTCGGTGCTAGACTAACCTCAGCTTGACTGACTTGGAGAACAGTCAGGTGAACTCACATCTATCTGCAAAAGAGGTCTTTATTGATACATAGGCCCCTGAATCCCCTTATAATGCCTGAAGATATTTTTCCAGTAGACTTACATTGCAACTCAGCATTCAAGAAATACTTTCTCCCTCTTTTTCCCTCTTCCCATCCCACGAAAATGTTTAGCAGCGCCGGGGAGTTGAGGATTATGCATAAATCTAAATTGCAGATCATTATATGAAGCGTGATTGCAGTATTCAGGCTTTCTGACATACAGAAGAGTCGAGTGACAAGGCTGTGGCTGGGTTCCTGATGGTTTGAAGAAGAACTGATGAAGGAACAAGATGGTTCAGAAAAGAATATAATTATTTGGCTAGCTTGATACTTTATCTGCCTTTACCAACCATTCTTTCTCCTTTCACTGAACAATAGCCCTGAAGGTCAAGTCGTGTCAATAAACAACACATTTCTCAGGATCAATTCTTATTCAACAGTGTGAGAAAAGGGGCTGGGTGGTTAATTTTTCCCAACTTCAGAAAGCAGGTGTTACAGGTTTTTGATGCAGCCCAGTGCTGTTATGAATGTGATATTCCCTAAATACACAGTTTCGGACTTGGTTTTCAATGTTCATGACCCTCTGTGAAGGAGTCATAAAGTAATCCCTGCTGCATTTTAGAAATGATCAGTACAGGCAGCAGTGACAACAAACTTTCCTGCAAAATGCCTTTCAAATCTTTTACCAAAGATGGCAAAATCCTGTTTGGTTTGAATCAGTTCGATGCATGTTTATGGCCCTTAATCAAGCTCTGAGGGTTTAGGAAAATAGTTTCTCTTTGTGAAAATGCACTGTTTCAGGGCAATGAGAAACTGCTGGTTAAGCAGCCAGGGATCTTGTACAACACGTTTTAAAAAAGTTGTTGCATTTCTACGATCTGTCTGCCACAGCTGCTGCACGGATCCATGTCAATCAGGTGACAGACTTTAATCCTTTGCTTAGCTGCAGTGTGGATGTGTGTAGTTTATGACTGTCACTCCTGAGGCTTGTAAAAGGGGATGGTCCCAGGGGAGCCTGGGACTGCTGCCTGTCTTTCCTGCAAGGAATATGCTTGCTCTGTTGCAGGCTGAGAACCACGCACTCATTGACAGAATTAAAAAACGGTAGGAAGAAATTAGCTCAAAATCTCTTTGATTTTCAAAGCTTGAGATATTTCTCCTGCCAGCCTCAATTTGTAAGTGGGGTTATTTTACCCTATAACTTAGCTGGTGTTTTTGAAAGAAAAATCCACAATTGCACTTGGTGAGTGCAATCAAAAGAAAAGAAATATTGCTGCTCAAAAATTTGAAATATTAGCTCCACAGCAACATTGGTTTTGTTCCTTACTCATTTGATATATCAGGATCATATCAGGAAATGACATTTTGTTCATTAGATTTGATGGGGCAGGGAAAAGTTTCCTGCTCAAATACATTAGCTAAATTTAGCTCCTTGGCTGCAACAGATGAATTTATTTTTAAGTATTGTGTAGCACTTGGGGTCTAATTTTGCAGAGCACCTCAGCTCATGGTTAGTCCATGATCTCAACTGAAATCAAGCCTTCAGCTAGGCTCGAGCACATGGTTGAATTTATGTATAGGCTGAAGTGATTTCCTGAGTCAGACACTTGATGATATTTCCACATCTGTTTAGACTCAGAGCCTGAACTCATCGCATTAGGAGGGCAAAAGTCCATTTGCTTTCAAGTGGAAGCCCCTCACTTAGTGTTTTTCACTCTGGACTGGACAGGGAATTAACAAACTGCCAGTCCTTCTTACAAAATTATACCTATTCTACTACATCAAGTAGGACAGCTTTCCTTGGAATGATAAAACTTTTCCAAGATTTCATATCCTCACTCATCAGACTCCATTTAGCACAGGAAATTACAGTTAAGCTGTAAAAAGACTTTGCCTGATTAAATCCAATGTTTATAAATTATAACAAGGCAGAAAATATGAATCTCAACAATGTAACTATAGTCTGAAGAATTCACAAGTTCAACTTCTTTCCCAAATACTTTTTACCACAGCAGTAACATGCGTTTGTATAAATAATGTATACATTTTTAGCATATTTGCACAGTGTAATAGATAATATTTGTGTGTGTTAGAAGAACGCAGACCTATGTGGGCTGTCTCTGCCTTCATTCTCAGACAGGAGATTTTTGGACTTTTCACCAGCAGTGACCACCAACAGAGCAACTTCCTTCTGTTTGGTTTTTTTTTTTTTTCCATAAGAATGCTGCTGGAAAGCTCTGTAAGAAATAAGCACTATAAAGCTTCTTAAGAAATAAAACAATAACAAGTTGGATATGCTTTATCCAGTCCCACATTATTTTTCATGTCTATGGCAAGGTCTCAGTAACTGTCATCCCAGTACTTCAGCACTCAGGCCAAGCTATACTTCTTATATCTGTGCAATAACCTCACATACAATATGGACCAACAGGTGAAGAAAAGGCTCTCTCCAGAGAAAAGAGCAGACCTAGCAGCAGTGAGGGCCAGAACCAGTCACACAGTTTAGATTTTCTTGTGCTGTCCTAAACAAACCACTGACTGGACAAAGATTCATTATTTTCTCTTATGTACGTAAGAGATTTAATGCACATTGTGTAAAATATGCATCATCCAACGTGGATCATCAAAGTATATACCATGAAAATATCACAGATCATAATCATATATAGAATTATTTTTAAAACTTTAAGGCTAAATAAGAAATCATAAAACCTAAATGCAGGTAATACATCCTGTGTGGTAATTCTTTAAAATTCTTGAGACAGAGCTGCTGCTCACAAGCATATTCACATGTAAGAGGAAGAGGATTAGGAAAAAAAGTAAGAATTACTTCATTGAATTTAGGGAAAGTTTATCATACACTAGGTTTTACATCCTTGGGTTTGCATTTCTAGGATTTAAATTAGGCTCTTGGTACCTAAAATTTGTGCAAAGAGGCTGGCTTTAGCTGGTTTGTTTTGAACTACTTTTCTTTATGGATGATTGCAAAACCTTCAGGGATCACTCTGCAAACACTGTCAAAATCAATGGTGGTGAATGTGTGGGGTGGTGAGCATAAATTAGGGAACTTCCATGCCTGGTTAGTGCTTGGCCATGGCAGAATAAGTGACCAACCACTCAGGGGAGGGACTTCGTCCTTTGACTTTACATGGCACCAAAACCAGTTAAACTGGGAATGACACTCAGCATTCCCATTTAGGACCAGCTTTAAATAGGAAAATAGCTGCACTGTGCACCAACAAATTCAGCTTAATGGAAAGTGTTAGCACCCAGGAGAATTCTGGCCCATGACCCAGATAATACAGAAGCAAACCATTGTGTGACTGCATCTCTTTAGCAAATGTAGTACTGCAGTCAGCAGGCTGCAAAAATACTCACTTTCAAAGCAAGCTTTCAGTGAAGCTTTCAGAATGACTTTTGTTTTAGGAGGGAATCACAGATGCAAGCACTAGAAAGGCTTTTCAACACTTGTTTATTTATTTATATAAATTCTTATCTGGGGCAAAATAAATCCTTGTGCATTTTATTTGCAAATAAAGCATGGACAGTGAAATCTATAACAAAACAAAAGGGTATATGGTGGTACCCTTAAAGCTCTGTCCAGCATATGTAAGATAACTACCTGGAAGAACATCTGCAAATAGTAATACGCATATACTTTTTAAGCTCTGAAAAGAAATAATTCACTTATAGTGTAGGAAAAATGCTCTGAAACTTATGCCATTTCTTGTAGGGAATTATTTCTGCATTAAAAAAGAAAGGACACCAGAAAATATTGGAATGGAATACTGGAAAAAAGCTTCCCAAACTACAGCCTGTGCAAGCTCATGGTATTCAGATATAAAACTGCAGCCCACATACAGAAGGCCAGGCCTCTTATTTCATAGTTAATTTAAAACTATAGCTAATCTGAAAAATGTTTATGGTCTGGAGTGGTCTTCTCATGTAGAAACTGTGTTCTAACATACAGATTTTGAACTTGAATTGGTAATGAGTTTCGCTTACATCTTGTGGCCCAGATGTGTTTGTTTTAGTACATCTCTAAGTGTGCTGGTCTGGGAAGCCGTCAGGGTGAGACACAACAGATGGACAGAAGCAGCTCGGGCCTGCATTTCTTCGAAGCAGCCACAAAACATGAACTATACCAGAGTTTAACTGGCATGCACTGATTAGGGGATGTTTCCCAGAAAGGTCTCTGTCCTAAAATGTCACCTCTATTTCCACTGTATCTCAAAGAGCAACAGTTTCTCTTGATTGTGCAAAAAATAACTCTGCTCAAGAGACTCCATGGAACTCTCATCTCAACGATATTGTCATGCCCTTATTCTTGTTGATTATCAATTACTTTCTACAACCTGGTGGACATTTAGAAAAAGGAAGCATTCACTGAGATGATAGGTAAAGGAAAAATGTCAGTATTGGAAGAACTACCGGTCTGTGTTTCTGGAATGGCAGCATACAGACTCTCATCTCAGCTAGTCAGACTTCGGTTTTAACAGTGATTTTTACCTCCCTGGGTCTAAGATCATAAGCATTAGTCCTGCTGAAAGACAAATTTTAATTCTCCCTGCCCATTCAAAGTATTTTATCCGAACTTATGTCCACAGCTTTTGAAAAGATAACACAGCCTTTTCCATGAATACCAAATAAATGTAAAGAGTAGTTTTCAGTAGTGATTTTAAACTATTTCTTTTAAAAATGTCTGTTCATTTTTGGTTTGTGGTTTTCGTTTTCATTTCTCAGAGTTGTTTTGCAAGTAGGTTTTTGCCAATGTTGGAAATGGAACCACACTGCTGTAAGTAGGCACAAGAAATTAACTTGCACAGTGATCTGTTTTTTCCACTTTTATGTCCTCCAGAATAAGGGTTTGAATGAAGCAAGTTCAGGCAAGAAGACAGTAAAAAGTACCTGGAGTTAAACATTCCTTTCATTTAGCCTAAGAACAGTTCATCCGGTTCCTTCAGAGTCATAAACCCAACTCCCAAGCCAGCTGAAGTTGGTGGCAAAGCACCAGGGATGGCACATTGTACTGCTTAGATCTTGAGTCTTCTTTTACTTACCTAAACAAAATCTACAGACCTATAAGAGGCAGAAAGCCATTATTATCCAAAGCAATGAGGATGCTCACTGACAAACCCCAGAACTGTGCACAAAAAGCCAGAGGGCTGGACAGTCAGACCAGGTCACCAGAGTCTTACATTCAATACCCTGCTCTGCCACCAGTGTTCTTGAGCAAACTGCACAAAGCAAAGCCCTGCTCCCACACACTTCATCACTCAGGGAAACCTCAGCCTTCAATTGGGCAGCATGATCCTCTACAGAACCAGTGGGAGGAACAAGGGGCTTATGGCTGGGGAGCACAGAGCTGTAAACCTACAGAGGGGGGCATTGCTTAAACCAGGTGATGGGAATACTGAGTCTAGACTCAGTTTTTCCCCAAAAGGAGCTAAACACGTTGTGATGGCAAGAAGGAGGTATTTATCCCTGCTTAATACTCTTACAGTGAATAGTCTCCTAATGCTAGATCCCCTTTTGAATGAGAGAAACCGACATGACAGGCTGTCCTGGGTTATGTCACTACTCTGGCTAGGTGTTTTCTCCTGCTCTGCTGCCAAAACATACACTGAAGCCCTCTGTGTTTAACTAAGTTTAGGTACTAAGCTATCTGGCACATCATGGTGAATGGTTCTCTCTTCCTGCAGTGGTGCCCCACTTTGAAAGCAATGAATAGTCACTGGAATAGGGATTTGACTCTAATTTTTTCACACCACTTTCTAACTTCTTACCATGAGGGCAACATCTCAACATCTCTCCTTGCCTTAATGTATATCCAGTTTCTTTATACAAAATGTATTTCAGAGATCTGTACAATTTATCATACAATGTAACAGTGGTATACAGCTCCTAAAATACAGAAGCATCTGCTGCAGAAAACATAGGAAGCTGGAGGCAGACCCCTGACGTCCCATCAGAGGTGCTAACAGATGTGCACTCTGAGAATCACAAGACTCAATTCTGTCGTGTGCAAAGCCTCACCTAAGTACTTTACTAGCCTACTCCCTTGGCAAGGGGAAGGCTGAGTTTAAGAGTGCCCTGACCCTTAACTCAGATCACCAAGCAATACTGTGTTACCAGGAGATGGAGGCCCACTAGAAAAAAATAAATGCAAAACTGCGACAACAATGGTAGAAAAATATGGCCTAAGGGAACTAGGCAGAAAAGCTGAACAAGTTTTCTGAGGATTTTAGTAGTGCCTGAAGACTGAGTGCAGTGCTCAGAGTTTCCTGTTGGATTTAATGTTTAGTTCCACCTGATGGTTGAAACAGCGACCTGGTTGCTCAGGGTTCAAAATACGGTTTTCGAAGGCATGAGACCTCAATTTGCAGGCTGATACTGTTTTCTTTCTATAGATGGCGCTGTAACTTACCGAATGCTTTGTTTCCCTGCCCAAAATTTTTCTGATGTTATCAGCGTTATGCCATCTCAAAAAGCTCACTGAGGGTGAAAAATCCCTCAAAACCGTCAGTAACACTGAGATGCACCTCGGATCACAGGTGTGATTTCTAGTCTCAAGAGCATTATAGCACTTTACAGGATCTGATCAAAAAGCATCCTCGTTCAGGATCTGTGAATCGTCAGGAACATGAACTTGGGGTACAATGTCAGAGGAGCTTAACATGCAGTGGTGTTTGACAGATTTTTGTTCAGTGAATTTATTCAATTGCTTTTGCACCCACATAAGCTTTAAACATCCACAGCAAATCAGACGGTCCCGGTTGAAATATAACTTCTGACTTTTTTCCAGAGTGAACATAAATCCAAATGTGTTGTAAGACATTTGAAGCAATTAATGTGCAAATGACTATCATTACGAGCAGGAGCTAACTGAAAACCACTGCTCACACATGACGAGTCATATGTGATTCCCTCCATAATCTTTCTCTTTGCACGTAACTTCTTAATGATAGGGACTCTTCTGTCTCAACACTGCCTTGGATAACTGGCACTGTCAGCATCCTTAGTGCTCATTGGTAGTTTAGCAAACATCATTGTCAATAAAACCAGGGCAAATACACCAATTAACTCTGTAACCACAAAACATTTCTAAAAATACCATTAAATGAAAACAACCTCTATAGAAAGATTTGTTCATCAAATTTACAGGAGTATCAACAAATTAGCTCGATTCAGAGTCAAAACACTTCATGAAATCCACAGGGACAGCCCAACAGCCTGGCTTTTCCTCAGGATGTGGAGCTCACGTTACAGCGAAGTGGCCTTTTAAAGTGCTCCAACTGCAGAGCTACTGTAGCACCAACAACAGTGGCATCACTGAAAGCGCAGTAACAAGTAGTTACACATTCACACCATTCACTTTTAAACTCTAATGAAAGAAATATTTCTACATAACTCTTTCAATCATGCCCCCTCCCCAAATTTATGTTCCTTTTTCAATAACCTCAATAAATATACATATATATATATGTTATACAAGCATTATCAAATTGCATTTTCGATCTCAGGTGCAACTTTAGTTGCATATGTGATTTTAGGAGAATTGTGTTTATATAACTTCCTTTCTGACAGTTATCCAGCTGTTATCACCCAGACTAATAACTTGTAAATATCTATGAAAAAAATTAATACCTTTATCTTTGGGAATTTACAGTAGTCTTCTTCAAAATGAAATACACACATAGTAGAATGTATACAGTAACTGAGCCAGATTTATGGTTACAATTATGAAGAAATAGGCCATGGTTTATACCTGATAAGCACAGTGTATTTATTTGGTGGAGAGCAAGAGATTTATTATGTGTTTAAGCATTCATTTCCATATTTTCGTGCATGTTTTCTGTAAAGGATGTGTTAACTGTGTTACAGTCACTGAAACAGGTTTGGAAAGTCAGTCCTAAGCTTCATAATCATTCACCATGTTATAAAATGAGGATATCTGTTGATGTAAACATCTCCCTCCATACTTCTGCACAGTGTTTCAGTAAGAAGAGATGAGTCAGGGGATGGCTTTTGTATTATCACAAATTTTAAATGTGGAGTGTTTCAATCAAGTCATTTCAATTCAGGCATGGAAGACCAGGAGTTTTAGAGGGAGATAAGAAATTGATCCTGGAACTTAGGATGCAATCTTCCCACTGTCCAGCCTCCTCTCTGGGATGGAGTGCAGAAACCTCATCTCTCTCTCTTCTGTGCGTTTCACAGTCATGAGCATTGAAAAATACACGTGTTCAGAAAGTCTATGTGCTCTTGCCAAGTTCACAAGGAGAGTGCAGCAGAATTAGTAAAAAAACAACAGAGGTCCATATCTACATACAAAAAAACAAACTCTCTCCCTCCATCCCAGTTCCTTCTCACCCGCCCCAGGCCTGGAGCTTCTTTACAGCTTATTCTTTCCCCTGCATTGCTCCTGGAGGCCCCAGCAGTTTCAAGTCCTCAGAAAACAAGAGCCATCACAGTCTTTGCAAGGAAGCAGCCCTAAGTGGCAGGTTTAATGAAGCATACTTACAGCTCTTCTGCACAGCACCTCCAGCATGTGCTTATGCACACTATGATGGTTTCCAGCTGGCTTTTCCTATTAGGCCAATATCAGTGCTCTGTACTCAAAATTTTTCACAGCGTTTCGGAAGCTGGAGAAATTAACTGCTGTAGAAAGTGGAAGGGAAGAATACAGCCACCTGATGATGCTGGGACATACCCATAGATTGACATAGCACGTGCCTTGAAGAACCATTGTTCCTCAGATGTCATACACTCCACACGAGACTACATTTTCCTTGCAGACATGTCTCCCTCCTCTAGGTTTAGATCATGAATACTTGAGTGCTGTGTTGACACCAGCCACCTCAAAGTACAGTTAGTTTCATGTTACGAGAGCTCCCACAGCTGATAGCTGAGTCCCCCTGTACTGCTGGAAAAGCTTCCATTCTGTGGAACCGCTTCCATGACTTCCCTTACACACTGGGATGAAGATCCCACAGGTCTTGATTGTCAGCAAGGTTTGAGAGTCTTTATTCCAGACAGGCGCATGACTTCCCAGTTTCACTGAGGCATGTGGGATGCTGACCAGTCTCACAAGTTGCTCCAGAGGCTGATCATCTCTTCCTGCACAACAGTCTTGGCTACACTGTGGTTGAGTGGTTGTCCTAGGTTACAGTGT
>WEIT01036381.1:9105-30108 GCA_013389985.1 Dryoscopus gambensis | reverse complement strand
GGAAAACCCACTACCCTGAACCAATAACTTTCCCCTTCAAAGAGATTAAAATGTTTTGGGCAATGTTGTTAGCAGTCAGGGAGGACTCTAAAGAATGCCTTCTGTTTCTTTTATTTCAATACACACAAAAAAGAGAGAGATTATTGCAGCAAATTATTCTCTCTTCAAAACTAAATGAAACATTAATACTGTTTTCAAGAATTACTGAGGCCATTCAATACACAAGTGTCTGCACTAACACCAAGCAGCTGACACAGTTAATTTACCATTTATATTTCGACAAGACAGGAAGAAAAATAATACAGATGTACACACACTCCTATGCGTATATATATATGTGCATACAAACATATATTGCAGAAGGCCAAAACAAAACCTCTAAGGAATCGAACTTGAGATACTAGAGCTTGTTATTTCTAACGTGGTGGTACACTTTAGAGATACAAACAATTCAGTAACTACCAGAAGCATCTGGCTAAACAGATGTTTCAATGCCGTCATTTGTAAACTGTAGATCAAAGTAAACTGTCTTGAGATTTCTATTAACTATTTACTCAACTATTTTTTTTCATTTCCTTTACACATCTTTTTAACTTTTACTTATCTTCTATACTTTAAGATGAGAAACAGTGGCTGTTTAAAAAAGAAATGCATATAAACCACTGTGAACAGAAGGGAAAAGAACATTATTCTAATCTCTAGGGGCTCAGAAATGAAGTTACTATCTTTACCTGCAACAGTTTTTATTCTGTTCTGAAAAATTTAAATAATTCCTCAATATTTTGATTTGGAAACCCTCCCCCCCAAACAGAACACAATACAGTGAAGGAAAAACTACTGCAGATTCAACTGTCTGCTTCCTCACAAATGGATGCCACAACATTCTGTGATGGGTTTGCTTTGCACTATAAAGTTGGTTTGCTATTACTTGCTAAAAATTGACTATTGTAATATGTCAATGTAATAATATTGTAAATGGTATAGTTTAAACTAGAGTTCATTCTCTCAGCTACATAATGTTAAACAAATTCTGGGCTGTTTGATGAACTTGGCTCAAGATCAAATAAAAATTGAAAATAAAAATAAAACTTCCAGCTTCAAAATATTTTAAGAATCTGATTTATGATTCTTAAGCTGCATTTTGGGCATGTAGAACTGTTGACCTGGAAGTGGTCAAGGATTTTAGAAGTGTCTTTTCTACAATTGCTATACTTTATTGATTCCAAAAAAATTGTAATAAAAATAAAATAGTTACAATCTACATGCATGTCTAGGTAGGATAAAATGAGATTTTAACTGAACATGTGACATACAAATATACTGCATATATCTATGATAAAATGGTAGGAGGATGGAGGTTTCCCTAGGAAAATAGGACACTAATTCTATGACATAGATAACCAGCAGCAGGGCTTCTTTTTCCATTCTTCCCTGCTTTATTGAAAACCATGACTAATATCTATATGAGAAAAAAGGGTTGGGGAAGCAGTAGTGTCATGTTGTAATGTCCTAAAACTTTGATGGTCAATCACATAACCTCTGTAATTGGACACTACAAAGACAGGAGCTCTTTTTTCTTCTATTTTGTTTTTTCTCTTTTAAATCTCAAGGTTAAATACTTGAGACAACCTTAGGATTAAGGGAGGGGAGAGAGGAGAATATCATCTTTGTTAAAAATTTAGACTATCTTAAGGCTCTTAGACTACTGGGGAAAGAAAGTTAGAATTCCAAACGCTTCCAATAGATCTTCTAGCAGACAAAATCCCATCTATCTCTTGTACCAAGACCCAAATCACTTTCTTGGACAGTTTTCAGAACTCATAAAGTTCTCATGTATAGACGTTTCAAACTATATGCCCCAAGCAAAAGTGTGCTTAGCTAAAACAACTTTCTCTGTAATAAATAATTTATAAACATACTGAAAACTCATTTCATTCATCAGTGTTTTAACACTCACCTAATGCAATAATGATAATAAAAATGATGAACTTTTAATTATAGATTATATAAACTGACAAGACTAAATTAGGTACCACTCCAGTGGTACCCATTTTCAGTGGGAACACAGTGCAAAGCCTCAGCCTTAAGCCTTAATATGTGTAAGAAGGAGCAGCATCAGGACATATCTATATAGTGAATAAAGATCCACGTGGATTAAGCACAGTGACCCCACTTTCCATGCTTCCAGTGGGCATCAGCTTAAAGCTACATGATCCTATTATTACAGAGTCAGACAAAGAATGTATTAGTGCATGATTGGGCCAGATCTAATGCAACCACAGAATTTTCTGACAAGAGCCACTTCATGCCCTGACAATGCAGAACAATCACTGACTATTTTGCTCCCTCTCAAGCAAATATCACTCTGGATTGTGAAAAAAAAATCGAAAAACAACACTGAAATATTTGACTGATTAGTGAATATTTTTACTCAAAACCCCAGACTAATTAAAATTGTTTTAGAGATTTTCATCATAAAGTAGCAAGTGAATTACAACTATCTTCCTAAATAAGAAACATCAACTTGTGTCCCTGTTCTCCACTGATATTGTTGTGTTATTTTAATAATGCCAACTGAAAATATACAGGGAAGACATATTAGGAAGATATTAGTGACATTTAGGCAAGGACTAGCTGTAAAATAAATAATCATTTTCCCTATTAAATTTCTACTACTTAAGAAATTGAAGTGATTAACTTGACAAATAACTCAGTAGAAAAAAATCTCTCCTAGCTGCTTTGGAGACATGCTACTTTGAAAAGTCGGTGCATTTAACTTCACTGTTTTTACATATCTGGAATGGCTGCCCTAATGATTTTTAGCAATCAGTGCTTGTCTAATTAAGATGTTCCAAGTCCTCAATTCCCCAAAGTCTTGTTAAAGTAGTTGACAAATCTTGAAAAATGGCTGGACAAATGTTGACAAATTCTGACAAATTTTGTCAAAGCTGGACAAATGACAAATCTTTAAGAACTTTCTTCATTTGCTATCTCCACCAGTCTGCCTAAACTGACTAATATCTCTTACCTATTTGTTGTTCTGTTTCCCTGGTATTAGCTGGTCAAAGCTATGGTCAAAGGATCATGTGAATTTGTTGTTCTGGTTGATTTTTAACAAACATAGCAAGAACAGTTCTGGCTGGCGGAGATTTCAAATCTCTTGAATATAGTACATACCAGTTCCTTTGCTAACATACGGAGGCTTGAAGAATTTCACAACGCCATACAAGTTCACTATAGTCCCATCTTTAAGATGATTCAGGGGAGTATATACGTATTTTGGAGCAACAGACTGAAAAGGCAGGGTACAATGAGGGAACAGAAGACAAAATTATTCAAACATTCATACAGAACTTTATCTTTTAACATCATTCATCCTCAGCATACTTATTTCATCTTAAAAAAAGAAATAAAAATTATCTATTTCTTTATATCTTATTCACTTTAGACTCAGAAAGCACACAAGACTTTTAATTTCTTTTTGTGATTGCATCTTTCTTACAATAAGCCATCCAGTTAATTCAAGTAAGTTTCAATACACGAACCAGGTGAGTAAAAGTCATTACAATAAAGAACAATGAAACACAATTTTAACATGTCCATCCAGAGGACTTTTTAAAGCACATACATAAATAGCTGTGTACTTCTGCTTGGCAGTGTTGCTGCACAGAATCATTGTCTTGGGCTGGCAGCGGGGTTACCTCTCACAGCCACTGTGCACATCTTCTGATTAAAATACTACAGTTTCTGGAGGATTAAAGAAATTAAGGACTACTTTCTACAGTTTCAGGACTATTCTCCTCTCATCTTAAGGTTGTAATATATGCTGATTTGACTCATATAAAAATTACGAGTTCTGTCAAACTGATTGATAACTGCGGTTTTCAAGTACTATACTGAAAAAATGAAACTGTAAATAAAAATAATATGAAAACAAGCTCTATCAGCATTGGTCCGGAAACTTTAACATCATGATAAAGAACATTAAAATTTCATAAACCAGTTCCTCTGCCTTTAAAATACTATTTCCTGTAGGATTTTAATGTAGACACATAAAGGCTTGTTCCAAGCAGTAATCAAAACAAATGTTAAGATCAGTACCTAAAGTCTGATTTTAAATCAAAGGAAATTTCATATTTCCTTTTTTTTCTACAGCACGAGCATACAATTTTATTTAGCACAATAGTTACCTTTCTAGTTCCAAGTTCCTAAACCAACATAAAGTCTGTCTGGAGATCGAGATAGGAACTATACTACAAGTATTGAAAACATACTACTTTTTTCCTATTTTACTTTGTGTTCCAGGTACATTCTTTGCAAAAGTAAAAGCTAAATGACTGCTGGGATAAGAGTACGGAAGCAAATTAAACAGGAACAAAACCAAATTCCACACATTCTTATTTACATGCAGTTAATCTCATGTGATTTAAAAACATCCCAAATGCAAACTCACCACAGATGCAGTTTCTGAAGCAGCAGTTGTTCCTGGTTTAGTGTAAATCTGTGGAGAAAAAATCCCAAACTTTCTGATTATGAAACTGAAGGCACTGCAAATATAACAACATTTGATAACTTTAAAGCAAATACAACACTATAAGAAAATACAAACCAGACAGACATTTTTGCTATATGAATCACCTCTGAATCTGGTAAAATATTATCTATAGAAGAAAAGAAAGTAATATTTACTGCAATTACACTCAGACAAAAGCTTCTTCAAAAAAATACACACATTTTCTAAAGTCACTTAGTTGAATATGTTAGGTCACATTAATTGAGTAGCATTTGAAAATTGGAGGCTACAAATTTAAAACTGCACTTGCTTAACATACACCTTAAATGGGTTTAGGTTTTGTCCATAAACATGTATGTACATGTGAATGCTTAGAGCAGATCTATTCTCAGCAACTTGTTACTTTCCTTTGGAGGAAAAAATTCACCAGAATGGGATCAATTTTATTTAAAGATAGTTCCTAAGCCTTTGAGCCTTTCTTATAAGCCAGACTTATCTTAATGTAAGGTCTTTTAAAGCACTAATTCTGGTGATTTGATGAAAAGCCAACACACCCCCACTTTCTGTGGAGAACACAGGGCTCAGCTGCCATCCCGAGGCCACAGCCCAGCCTGGCAGCCGGTCACAGGGCCCCGTGTCACAGCTGTGCACTGCCTCAGCACTGCCAGCTCCTGCGCGGGATCTGCTTTTGCTCTCCACATCAGCCGCATTCCTGAAGCCGAGTGAAAAGCTGTGATTGAGAAAGCGAAGCACATACAAAGTCTGCTCATTTGTATTAATGCTAAGCATCCAATGCATGTGTCACTGAACTAAGTGCCACAAGCTCCATTCTGTGGTCAGCGATGAGATAAACACCTCAGCACAACCTAGGCATCCAGGGAGCTGCACGGTGTCTTTGGGATTAGACTGTATGTCATGAGGTCCGCCAATACCCAGCTGAAGGCCTCATGTAGTTCCTAAAATTTAGGCACTTCTACTTTAGATGCACCTCTTCAGACTCAGGGCAGTTTTGCTTTCTGTGATCTTTAATGAAACATACTCTTTCTACCTACATATTGCTGCAGTGGGGTTCTGCAACCTTCCTGGGGACAGCTTCGCCCGTAGAAGAAATTAGGAAAGGCTCATTTTTTGTAGATATTTCAGCAGATCTTTATTGGCGTCCGCATGGTGGGGAATCAGCACACAGACTGCCCAAGTCACAAGACAACCCAGCATTCCCCTCGCAGGGGGACACAAAGCCACCAACCAAATGCAGACCTGGGCTACACGTGACCGGGGAGCAGGGGCAGGGAGAGCCTGTGCCATGCTCTGCACCCCAGGGCCCCTCCCCTCAGGGGAACGGGGCAGGGAGACCCCTCAACAACACATCATCATCATCAACAGATAATGAAGGTCAGCGGAACAGTCTGCACTATCATTTTAAATAATTTTGTTTCTCGCAGAGCTATGTGCCAAGTTTTAGTTACCGATGGAGGTCAATTCCAAAACAAAAGTGCCTTTCTGAAATTAAACAAAAATGTATTTTTACTTAAATTTAGGATTTAATTAGACACCAACTATGTAGATAAAATTAAACAGCACCGATGTGAGAATAGTAAAAAAGAACAAATATTTTACTCAGGACCAAAGGATACAATTCTCTTTATAAAATTTAGATTATAGCAATCCAAGTATTTGAAAGGCAACAATTCATGATTTGATTTAAAGCAGAAGAAAATCATACACCAGAGAAAACTAAAAATTACAGACCTGAAATCCCTCTTGCACCCTCTACCTTGTCTGCATTATTGAAATGTGTTATATACAAGAGTAGTTTAAACAGCTCTAGGAATCTATCTAAAGTCAACTAAAGTAAAATTCTTGCACTCAGCAAACAGAAATTTACTTGGAAAATAATTAGGTTAGGGTTATTATAAAATTACATGTGCACACACACAAACGTGTCTTGTTTCCTGATGAACAAGGTAAAATAATCTGTAGCATTTCAATTTCTAATAGATTTTATTGGGTTTTTTCTACTATAAAGCAAAATGTTAAGGTAAGTATTTTGGAAATTAATAAAAAGAAAGAAAAAGTGGGGTAACCACATACATAAATGGCTGATCCAGCGTCTTCAGACACTTCCAGGTGACAACCATGTCTACCATCCTCTCTCACTGTAGGCAATTTTATCACCTTAAATCCTGCAACTATGAAGGTTTCCTGTGGGGACAGAGCAATAAACAGAAAATTACACAGACTCTAACACATGCTCTATTTTAGGAGTATATGATGTGAAATTTCACCCCAAAGTCTCAAGACATTTAAGAAACAAAAATCCTGAACAAATTGCAAAAACTGCCTTTAAGTTTCCCAAATTAGTTCTTCTACCCATGGAATTTATATTTACAACAAATGCCAGAAAGCATCTTTCCTTTTAAATTCTGCTAAAATTTTCATGTTCTTGATGCTACTGTAACAGAGTGCTATTTTTGACAAAGCCTAGGGAGGAAGATTCACACTGAATAAGGCAAAAGAATCATTCCTCTTTGAATACATTAAAGACTGACTCCTTTCTGATTAGCTTAACTAAGGTAGAAAAGAAATCACATCAGATCAGCAGCAATAAAACATTCTTTTCTTGGAGCTTCCTTCTCACTGAATGACAGCTGCACTTTTAAGAAACTCTCCTATAAACTCTGTTTAGGCTGGATCAACATCTTCCTTAAGTGTTAAATAGGTAGGTCAATCAACAGGTAGGTTTCTGGTAGCAAAAGAGACACTGCAAACTTCTCTGGCATCACTCCTGAGATTCTGGCACTGAAAGCGATTCTAACTGTACTTTCACTTTGGTACAAATTTCCTCAGACACCATAAAATGAAGAAGAAAAGGAGGATTTAAAGCATGCATGATTCAAGTCCCAGCAGCAGCTCATGTTTTTAGCAGGAAGCTCACCAAATAAAAAAGAAGAAAAAAGAAAAAATGAAAAAGGAGAAGATAGAAAATACATTGAATACCTTTAAGTAATCAGAAGTAATTAAAAAAAGCTATCTGATACAATGTAAAGCTCCTTTATAGTCAGCTCCCTTGCTATCAGAACTGTATAGCAGGGCTGTGCCAGTGTGCTCCATTCCAATAAACACATTAGACTTGGAATCCTATTTCAAGCTTCTACCAAAAGCACTTCCATAAACTTCTACTGAGTAACTTTTGTTCATGTGTTTATTTGATTACAACAAATAAAAGAGTCTTCTGATTAAAGTTGACAGTTTTAGCCAAATATTGCAGTATGACAGCGTGTTTTTTGCTATTTCAGCAATCTGACAAGACTACTTTAAATGATTTAAGATCCAAAACCTTAATGTTTTGTGCAAGAAAAAGAAGGGCTGCTAGATTAACTGACAGTGATTTATGCAGTTATTAAAACATTGGGGGGAAAATTTCTGCAGAAAACATAAATTTAATCAGACAGTTTAATTCACAATGAAACTACTTAGGGCATGGTGATTTTCAGGTAGTGTCATAAATGGGAATACAATGTATAAGTTTGACTAAAAAGGAATATATTAGTCACCTAGAAGTAAGCCATACTCAAAGCTAAGTTAAAATGTGCCAAAACAATTAGCACACTCAGTATTCCTTGCACCTCTAACACACTGCCCTGCTAACATGAAAGTTGTTTCATTCTTTCCAGAAACACACAAATATAAACTTCAGGAAACTCCATGAATTTTGCCAAAACCTGGTGTTAGTACATGTCTTTCCTTTCACTGTTAGCTGATGCTATCCAGAATGTTCCTTCAGCAGCAAAATCAACCTTCATCTAAACAGATATGCCTTGCTTATACATTACTCCCATTTCAGCATTTTATTAGCATGTGGGCTGCCCAAGATTCTGGGATGTGGTTGCTGAGTCAGGATTGGAGCTCTGTACAGGTGACTTCTCTTATCTTGCTCTCCTGTCAGAAGCAGCTTCAGAATTACATAACTCAGCCTTTTAACAGGCTGATAATAAATGAAAATTTTTTTGAGTAGTATTAGGTCACTAGTGATTACTCTCCTGTAACACATCTGCCATATGTAACACTATATTAAAAAAAACAAACTGTGAAAGGACTGTGCAATTTCCATCAGGAAAAGACAGCACGAACCTCAAAATCTAGTTCTACAAGTAGAAAGAACAGATATATTCTCAGTTTTTTTATAAATTCAGTCAACTTTGACAGACTGTGACTTCAAGTTTCTAAACATAATATTTGCACAGTGCTTTGAGATTTAATGTTATATTAGTTTTCAAAATAGATTAGTTTCCGTTTCATCTTTAGCTAAGAAGATCTCGTAATTGGCTTGGGAATCAAAGCTATTTACATAAATTGGTGGATTTTCATGTCAACAGAAGTGTACTGCATACACAAATATCAGATTCAACCAACATTTCAAGTGGTAAAAAGAAATTCTATTTCCCTCATTCAAAAAATGTAATATATGGGAAAGACAGTATTTTTCCTGATGGTAATTCTGTTACAGAATGAGAAGACTCTCAGGAGACAACATGGCTACTCACATTTTTGGAAATCACCAACTCCTTCCCCTGGCTACTTAGCTAAAGTTCTTACACTATGCCAAGAATGATACAGAAACTGAAAAATACTAAAATCTGAAATGGTATGCAGCAAATAAACAGTATTGGATCTTAATGAAGTCTTTAATGGCTAAAAAATCAGGTTTTTGTCAAACTCTGCTAGCTTCAGAAATCATCGTTTCCTTATATTCATATTCTTCCAAACTGAAAATCTCATTTGTGACACTGGTAAGCACCATGAGGTAAGCACCATGAAGGTTCAGTTCACTAGGGAAGAACAAACTGGGGTTTTAGCACACTCTGGCTGTCTAAGGGTTGTTGCCTGTGGGTTGTAGTTTCCTGCTCAGCTCTTCAGTACTGATCTTTTTATCTCTGAATTGCTGCTCAGTGCCTTGTTCAAGATTTGTATTTTTATCAGGACAAAACTGATTTGTGCACTGAACTTAAAAAGATTCTGCAGCTTGCATATTTAGCAAATTAGTTCAGGAACTTCTAACCCTGACTTTCCTGTCAAAATTCCATGGAATTGAGAAATCTGTATAAAGACTGTAATTTGCCCAGAGAAGCTGTGATGTCCCATCACTGGAGGTATTCGAAGTCAGGTTAGACAGGGCTTTGGAGCAATCTAATGTAGTGAAATAAGTCCCTACCCATGGCAGGGGGGTTGGAACTGGCTGATCTTTAAAGGTGCCTTCCAGCCCAAACCATTCTATGACTTAGTGTGAATATGTATCACAAATGAAAAAGCACTATCATGAGCTCATAATGTATCATATACTAATTTGAATTTGATATTTGGCTAATACTGAAAAGTCAGTAAACTGACAGGCAATCTTATAAAAAAAACTGATGTATTTTTTTTTAATCTTGTTTGCCTTTAGTGGCAACACGCTGTCTCACGAACTCAAAGGCCGGCTTGTCTTTTACCTGGAGCTAATCCAACCAAGCTTCTATCTCTGACAAAGCAAGACACCAGCCTCAAGCCAGTAAAAAAACCCCTTATGCATAGTTTTGAAATTTTTAAAAAATCTTTTCGTGTAACTGTCTTTGAAATGAATTTAATTCTAAAATTATTTTATCAGATGGCAAAAACATTCAAAATATGAATATGAATGGGTGACTTCTCTATTATCCATATTCATGATCCTCTGATTACTAGGTAAACAGAACTGATAAAAATAATTGTTTTATTTCAGTATTAGTGTGAGAAAGAATTTACATCAGCAAATACTTTTTTTGTTCTAGTTCATATTTATAGATTTGAAGGGACTGAATGGACTATTTCTCATTTTAGGGATAGGTAGACTAAGACAAGACAAGAAGTCAACATACATCTGTAAAAAACAATTCCTAAAACGAGAATATATATGTATATATGTTTTGGTGGTTTTTTTACCCCACGGCGTATAATTTTTGCACAATCCTCTGCCATTTTTCCATATATTAAAACATTGATGCTGTTGATCTGGGAACACAAGTTATCTGAATCTAGAGGGGAAAAAAAGCAAATGTGATTCCAATCACTATAACCTTCTCGAAAACAAAACAGCAATGGAAAGACATTTACAAAACAATTTGATCTACAGAGTCAAACACTTTTCAGTTAATATACAAACAGAAAATGTGCTAACTACAGGTATATTGCTCAGAATATTCTTCCTAAGAGGACCATTTAAAATGTGCATGTTGTACACCAGTGTACAATTAAAGAGAAATGAAAAAGATTTCCACTTGGATAATTCAATGTATAGTGTTAGAGAGGCAATATTATCCAGTCACATTACCCCAGATCCTATTGTAGAGTTTATTATAAACGGAAGATATTCCAGGACATAGACATATTAATTAATAGCCTTCCAGCAGGACTGAAGCAGAAATTACATTTTTATTTTAAGAGTTTTCTACCTTTTACTGTTTCAGAAACAACATCAATGTTTAGGTGTGCAAGCTTATGTTTCCATGGAGAGCATGCATAAACTCCTCTCCTGAGCAGTCTCTGAAATCAGCAAGGCTCAGGGAGGTTAAGCACCCCTCTGAGAACCCTGAAGCCAGCAGGGAGACCGACTAAGGCCCCATCAACTTCATCCACCTCTGCTAACACCAGCCACAAGCAGCGCCACCAGGCAGGGCCTGCACACCCCAGGCCTGCTGCTCAGGCACTGGAGTCAGGAGGACCAGAGGGAGCACATGATGATTCTCCAGCCACTGTAAGGAATAAGCTGAGAATGAAATGGAAGGAAATGAAAAGTTCTTTGAATCCAACAGACTCCTGACAAATTACCTTCTCCACCTTCCTGATTGGAGGGGGTGATAAGCTTAAGACTTAAAAGGAATATATTATTTTTTTGTATTTTTTATTACATGATGAACAACTTAGGCCTTTCAAAGTGCTATTCTAGCTACTGATATTCAAATACTTGAGTAATCAAGTGAAATTTCCTTTTCCTAAATGCTTAAATTAAAACAGAATTAAACACAAATATTTTACTGCAAATCAAAACACCAACCCATATTGAATGTGCCCTTACATAGTATATGCTCTATATATTATGTTGTAATGATTATGTGTGCAATTTTCTTAGTCCTTCCTATGATAAGCAGTTTGAAAATACACTGTTAAAGCTATACATATAGCTAATACATTTCCAGGACAGTATTTTAAAAAAAATCATGCAACAATAGGTCTACAGAAATATAAAGACTGTATTGTTTCCATTAACTTACTGGCCTAAGTTTAAGATAAACTTTTTTTGCAGAAAATGAACAGTTTTAGAGAGTACTTTAAATATAAAATTCTACTGAACACTATACAAAAGCAGGTACTACTGATGTAGTACCATAAATTTAAAATGTATACTTAAATGTCGTACCTTGAAGAACAATCTTGAAAAAGTCTGTTCCATCTCTGAGTTTTGTTAATGGGTAGGAAAGAGTAACTATTCCCTAAAAAGCAAAAAATAAAATAAAGTATTGTGAACTAAGACTCAATGCCTCTAAGTTACTGAAATACTGATAACAGCAGAAACATCTGTAAGCTAAAAAAGGCAGAATTTAAGGATTAAGTGCAAATTGCCATCTAAATTCTTAACAAGAAAAAATCCCACAACTGCTATAGACAGCACTAAAAAGCAACATTCTTGAGATATAACCAGGGAAGTATTACATGTCAATACTACTTAGATGCTACTGACTAGATGATAAGCTTATATTAAATACAATAGTAGCTATGGAACTACACATGTAACCTTTATTAGTTACAAAAACAGCATAAAAGACTAGCGTTTTAGCACAAAACCTGAAAGGCATCTGAAGAGGTAGTGATCAAAATCTTAAAAGATACAGCAATTTCTCCAAAAATATTGGCAAAGGATTACAATATAAATATCAGAACAAAATCACAGTCAACATAGAACAGACGCATATGAAGATAAATAATCTTCTGGGGAAAAAAAGTACAGCCATGAGAAGAGTATTACAGAGTTTTGAAACTGTAGTGTCCCAATTATTTGGCAATAATACAAATGCTCTAAAAGACACGATGATTTAACAATATATTAAAAATACTCTTTTTATTATGATGCTGAAGTTACAATGAAGCAACAATCAGCAACTTCAGTGATGGTAACATCTCTTTGGAACAAACACATCTAGTTAGAAAGATGTTATCATCAACAGTACCAAAAATGTCAGTCAAGTGTATTCTTTCTCAGTATGGCAGGTAAAGCACTGTATCCTTCTCAATGGTAAAACCACAAAAAATGATTCAATAAAGAAAAATAAATATATTGAAAACAGACTCTATATAATGCTTTAAAAAACTACATAAAGCACAAAAATAGACTTAAGAGTTTTCTTGTAAAAAGAGAGCAGGGCAAGTCTATAAATGCAACTTCAAGAGGACAGTCGGGTAAATCAGTGATTTTACAGTACACATATTCAGTGGTAAGCTGGACTTAAATGCTAGCAAATGCGTCTTAAACCAAATCAGGATAAAATATGCAGCAGTGAATTATTACTCCAGAGGCCTTTCAGAGTAAAATTTATCCTACAACACACTGAGAAGTAATCCAAACCAAATTCAACAAGATTTTACTATCTGTTTTATAAAGAAATAATACAACTCCATAAAAGCTCAACATTATTTGCAGATGCTGATTTCCAAAATAATTTGATAATCAGGTCTCCTTACAAAGCTCATTAGTCTTCTGTGAAAAGTAGGAACTTACCCGTTAAAAACAGAAAGGTTTCTCACTTGTTTTCAAAATTACAACTTTGTTTAAAATTTCACTATATTTATACACACACACACACATATACATATATAGATACATATATATAATTGTTCTTGCTGAGATTGTCCCGAATTGTTCTCACAGGTTAATAAAAGACTACAGAATTTTTCTTGTAATAAAGTCTGCAATGAAACAGTCACCTCAGGAACACTCAACATTTACATATATATTTTTTTCTTAGTAAGAAATTTCAATCTGCACCAGCACACTATTTAAAAATGGAATACATTGATGTGATAATGACTGCTTTTTGACCATCTTTACTTTTTATCTTCCTTTTACATCCCAGTGTCTTCCAACGAGTTTTCAAATTATGGGACCACATTCTTTGCAGTAATGGTTTGGCCCCTCCACTTTCCCTTGTATCCCAAGCACCTATACTATAGTTCTCTTCCCCAGAGGCTACCCACTTCCTCATACTGCCCATCGCTTTCTCCACATGCTTGGAATTCTTGGGCTCCCAACTTCAAAAGAACCTACTTAGCAATACTTGCTCAAATTGACTCTTCCCTCACAAATCCTACACTGCTTACTGAGTTCAGAAAAAGCAAGCTTTTTCCAAAACCCTCCACATTCCATATGCCACTAGACTCACTCTCAAACCATGTACAATTCTTCCAGTGCATGTCTCCTTCCTTATGAGGCCTCGCTCCCTCAGTTTGGTTCTATAGCTGATTTGGCAGCTGATTTTCAGGTTTGGTTCAGATTTGCCACAGCAAAATCCAGAGGGCGATGAACTAATGGGAGAAGGCATGTCTTCATGTCTTAGTTAACAGATGTGATGACTGAGGAGGCACAAACATTGCTTGTACTGTTTTTCCACAAATTTGAAACTTGCAGTTTTCACAAGAGATGCCAGGAAGATGAAAACATGCAGAAGAATGAAAGGACTGAGGCACACAAGTCAGACAGAAGCATCCCAAATGTTTTTTGTTGCTTTTCCCAGAATGCATTTCACAAAAATCCTCCTCTGCCCTTCCCTCCTTGTCAAAGCAGGACCTGATCCCTATTTTGGCAGGTCTAGAGTGACAGTGTGCCACCACTAAGATAACCTAACATCAGTGCATTCTACGGTTCACTTCAAGCTCAGCCTGCAGAACTGGATTTTCCTACACATTTGATGGTGCATTAGCACCAGCTTTATCAGCTCTCCAGTTGTGCTGTTTTTATGCCAAGCTGTTTTAGCCACCTGCTAATCCATGTCAGCAGCAGCATGAAGTTCTCTCAACATAAGGCAGAAGTCTGAGAAAGACATTCCATGCACTTTCCATTTCAGAATCAGCTACAGCACTGTATGCTTCAAATCTATGTCTGGTAATAACTGCTCTGCTTTCCTAATGGAAACATTTATTTTGGCAGAAACATATTTCTAATTTATAATCCATTTTTGTCTCCTTCACCACTTCCTTCTGAACAAGAATCCCTGTTCTTCCATGTCAGGCCTGCTTGCAGACATACCTCTTCAAAGCAGGAAAGTCCATATATCCTGCAGGTGAACGGGGACAAGAAACTACACCCTGAGGAATAAACCCTGTTTGCTTGCAGCAGTGGTTATTGATGTTTCCATTTGTTCCTTTACAAGACCTACGGGAGGCTGGATCATTCTCAATGAAATCACCTCCTGCACCCCTCAACTGCTGCCTGCATCCAAACAGGGCAGTTTTGTTCCTTCACTACACCAAAGAGCACCACTCCTGCAATCAGTGTGACACCACAGTGAACCAGTGCAGAGTGAGAGCAGCAGAAAATTATCCTCTCTCCAGCAATATGGATGGCCTGCTGCAGGTTTCCTTCTCATGAATGGACTCGATCACAGGGCCACATAAGCACTAGAGTTGGAACTGACAATATACAGCTGTGGAAGCAAAAATGAGGTTTTTTGGATAGAGAAAAACATTAGATCATTTCGGCTCATATTTTTAAAATGTTTGTGCCATTTTTTGAAGGATTCAAGACAACTTAGGTTTTCTACAGAACCAGCTTGCCTTTATTTTTTCCCCTTGTTTTTTTGTCATTAATGGACTGAAAGCAAGCCTGAGTTAATGCTGGTTTCCTGACACATAAGCATCAGGGATGCCTAAAACAATTCTCAGACCCATAGACAAAAAAAGTTAAACAGGATAAAAAAAGAACATGCTGAAGAATTGACACTGCATTTTACAGAGAATATTTGTTTTAGGCATGAAAAAGGTATTTCTGCATTTTACTTGTATAGCAGGATGGTACTTCCAATCCGAAATATATTTGGGATTACTGTCAAATATAAGTGTGCACTTGGTCATCATAAAAAACCCTAATTGTGTCTTGATGCTGGTAGTTGCTACAAACAACACTTTTCATAAAACTGGATATTGCATTGTTTCATACAAAAGGAGAACTACTTTAGAAGTCATTACTCTGAAATCTGATCTTTAACAGGATTAAGGAGCTTATTACTGTTTTCTTANTGTTTTTAAGTTGCTCCACAGCTTATAAACTCTGAAAAGAGAAACTCCTATAAAATTTTAGTCTGATAACACAAGAGAAATGGGCAGGACTGTGAATCAATCAAAGCAATAGCAATATGCAATGAAGTTCAACAAGGTCATAATTTTCCACTGCTTAAAGATTTGCAACAGATCAACACAAAGACACAGAGATGCAGAAAGTCACCAACTGGGCTGGAATAAAGAAGTGCCTCCTAACGTAACAGGAGCTATTTCAAAGCAAGACAGTTTACTGGTCGGTTTACCTGAATGTATTTGTTGGTATGATCACAGCCTTCTTGCAAATGTTGCAAATTCTCCTTCTGCAAATGGCTTGGTAGTGGAGTCTCAGACTGCCCTTTAATGATCTTCAGCAATTGAACAGGCATAGCTGCTTTATCTAAACAAAAATCATGAAAAGAGTCCTGAAGCTGTTAATTTTGTTCAAATTAAGAGTTACTAGAGTTGCATCTTAACTCAGAATGGGAATATTTACCTATTTCATAACAAGACAGTTTACTTATGTAAGATTAAGAATTTTCAGAGGGATTGGCCTCATTTTTTAGTACAATAAGCAGCAAGAAGAAAGTAACATTTCTTTGGCAATAGACAACCATCCAAATTACTTGATTTTTCAAACATTCCAAAACACCATACAAGGCAATAAAATATTACATTACATATGAATAAACAGAAATACATATAAATGCAAACGGTAATGTAAACAATGTTAATATCTTATGTACAGAAATGCAGATAAAAACCACGCAAAGACTTTGAATGACTCCTTCCCCAGCACAAGGTTATGGATGGACAGTCTCCAGTTTTTTCCCCTATAAGAAAATTTGACTGCAAGAAATTAAAACATCTGCCATTTTAACTTAAAATGAACAAAATATACTTATGTACTGATTGAAGAATTTTCATCAATGAATCAAGAAATGAAAAAATAATAAAGAAAATAAGATGGGTATCTACAACAGATGCTAAGCATGGAAGGCACTGGGAACAAGCTAAGAAATGTATGACTGTGTCATCTATGGTCTGCCCTCACTGTGCTAAAAGTCAATGAAATAAATTATTAGTGATAGTGTTATAATGCTGAGAACAGGGGATAGGAAGAGTAGTTTATTGTAGTGAAGTTACGCATTAAGAGAAACAGAAAAAAGTGATCTAGCAATAAGTAGTTATTGCTGTATTTTCTCATTACATTGTCATCTCATTTCTTCTGGGGGTATCTTTGTCTTTGCTGTATAATTTTATTTCAAGTGGGTATCTACAGAAAAGCCACAACATTATCAATCTTCTGTTTTCAGTAAGTTTTAATAAACTAAGCAAAAAATGTTTTCTGTTTTCTGAAAACCCAGATAGCAGTATTATAGCCACAGTCCTAATTTCAAACTGTTTTAGCAATTTTTACATGACAGCAATGAACAAGAAAGTATTTCCTATACTTTTGAATGGACACAAAATCTTGGTATTATACTCAGTAAAAGCTTAAACTACATTTCAGTTGCAATTCAAAAGAGCTTTTTTAGTGCTAAGCAGACCGAATTCCTACAAAATATTCAGCTGTAATGAAATGGAATTGGGAAACCATTGCAAAATGGAAAGACTGCTGGATCCTAAGTTATAAACATAAGTCAGCGCATATAGGTGCAGACAGCAACATTACAGACATTTTAAAAAGTATCTTATTCTTCAGCAAAATCAAAAGTCCACTTTATTGTTACTCCAGTATCCACGGATATCAGACTTCATTAATAACTCATGACTATTTCTCTTGTTGTGAGCAAGCCTTCTTTCTCCTTCCCCATTTTCCAGGAAACTCCCCAGTGCTGTTACTCTTGTCTAACAGATATAAGCAAGAAGTTAGTCACTCATGAGATATCAATAAAATACTTTGGTCCGAGGATATCTCAGCTGCAATGGCTACACATAGAACAACTGGCTTTTGCTTTTTCTTAGCTTCCAATTTATGTGAGAAGGAAGGAGGCAGAAATAATTATGAACTGACTGCAATCCCCATTCTCTGTCCCCTGCACTGCTCAGGGGGAGGAGGTAGATAAAGTGGGGGTGGAGCTAAGCCCAGAAAATGGGAGAGGTGGGGGAAGGTCTTTAGATTTGTTCCTATTTGTCATTATCCTACCCTGATTTGATGACTAATAACTTAAATTCCTTTGTTTGAGTCTCTTTTGTCCATGTAAATTGTGAGTGATCTCTTTGTCTCAACCCGCAAGGTTTAAGTTATATTTTCTCTTCCCTGTCCTTCTGAGGGGAATGAGAAGAATGGCTTTGGTGGACACCTGGCGTCCAGCCAGGGTCAACTGATGGCAGCACAGAGCTGGGAGGTACAGTACCAGACAGGTTTCCATTTCTGCTTGAGCTGAAGAAGTAAAAGCCTACTATGAAGGTGCAGATGCTGTTCTGTCTCTGTCAACTGCTTTGACTAGTGAGGTATTAGAATTTCTATAAAATGTTACTAAGTGAGACTAAAAACAATGCCTTTATCTGTATGTTTTCAAACACAAACCAGGACAGCACTGTCATTAGCTTACTAGGATTTCAAGTCTCTAGTGGAATGAGCACCTAGAAGATTTACACAGCTTTTCAGTTCAAAGTATCTACTTCACACTTTATTCTAGCAGACTGAGAAGCTGATCTAGTCCACCTAGAAAGAGTCAACTTCAAAGTTAATGAGCAATATTGATCTTCACCCAGCAACAATATGATGAGCCAAGGAGATATACAGCATAACAGATTAACACTTTTTTTAATCATCCTTTTCTCTGTCACACCACTCGAGCAATTAAAAATAATTTTCTGTTTTTGTTTTTTTTTTATTTCCCCATGAAGATGTCTTAACAACACAGAGCATTTTGTTATAATTCAAATTTATGTAAACATTCTAGTAGAAAACAAGTGGGGGTTTTTTCCAGCTCTTAAACTTCTGTATATATAAAACTAAGATCATGTGTTCTAATTGCTAATAATCTCTGAAGCTCCCAGATTCGTGCTGTCTGCAATTAAAAACTAAAGATATGAATATCCAGCTCTAAGAGTTACAAATTTTCCAAAACAAACTGATAGAGCATAGGCTTTCAAAATCTACATGAAGATATTGTTAGTGCTGTCCTTGGTGTTCCCAACTCTCCTGAGGAGCAACTAAGTGAAAATAAGTAAGTCTGTCAAGTACCTTTGTTGTTCCCAAAAGCCTGCCTAACACTGACAGGAATCATTCCAACTTGAGCCTAAGAAGCCTGTAAATGGTGTAAACAGAGCTGTTCATAAGGATGGATACTGAAAAAGAAACCCAAAAAAACCCCCAACAGAGACTGCAAGAAAGGCAAACAGAATCATGGGACACTCCTTGAAGAGGAGGGAGACACAACACACACGCACAGCAGCAGGAAGAAGCCTGTGAACTACAAATACCTTTTGCTTTCCAGTAATTAAAGTGACAAAAATAAGCAGAGCGAGCAACCAAAGCTTAACAGCTTTAACAAAGAATGATATGAAAGGATATAGACTGTTTAAAGGAGACTATAAACTGTATATAGGATGTAACCCACAACTTAACACCCGCAAAGTGAATGCGATATGCATCACTCAAGTGAAATAACACTGAAGATGGCTATGGTCTTAATTCTTATGTGCTGCTCTGCCCTATCCTTGACATTCTGCCTACTAATTTTATAGACTCTAAATTTCTGACAGTGGAACAATCTACCTTAACACTATTCCTCTGTAGTCTCCCCTAGAACACAACTTTTCTTCAAGAACTAATGAGATACTACCTTTGGAGCAGAAAAGCGAAAAAAACCACATGAAGTGAGAGGCAAACTGGAAAATTTAGTCCTTTCTCTACAACCAAGAAATACTTCAGTCATACACAAAAATTACATGAAGAAGATAATGTCATTTTGGGAAAAGGATGTTGTGGCAGTCAAAGCCATGAAGAGATTCCTTATCTATCAAAGCTGCTGCTACTTGCAGAGAGACAAAACTCATTCTCCAAATCAGAGAATAAAACACATTACTGTGTAGACTTCTGGGGAAAACCTCACCAAAGTTTCATGCAGAATGAAGGAATAGCCAAGGGCATCAGCATCGTATTGATGTGGTCAGTCACAGTGGTAGATAACTGAAGCCCCTGTAAACACAAATACTTGTCAGTGTAATACTCAGGCTAATTGTGCAAAAGTTAAAACACTTATGAAATAGGTTAATACTTCATTATAAAAGCACACATATGTGTAGACACAGCCATACACTTCTATATTTTATGCAAAATTTTATCATAAAAATGAACATTTCTGGCTTGAGCAGAAACTCATTTCTGGCTTGAACAGAACTACCACAAGCCCAATCTGCCATCACAAGAGAAAGCTTTTGTCATACAGCAGTCTTACTGAAATCACAAGGATCACCAGTGAGCAAAGCATGTAGTCTGTCTAGAATTTTTGCTAGAGTCTGATTTTGTAATCTGTTATTTCCTTTAGAAATCTCACAAGGTGAAAACATCATCTCAGGCTAACAAAAGGAGAAATCAAGTCAGTAGCATGACACATTCCCTTAGCTGAAACACTTCAGCATGCTCTTTCTGCAGATCTTCAGGCACTCATCTTTTTTGGGAAGTATGTCCTAGGCTATCTTCACTCTTGATCACACAGGCAGTATTTAGTTTCATTAGAGTACAACTAGGTTTCTTCAAACAAACAAAATTTCCTTCATTTCAGATTAAAATTTACTCATCTGACATTGTGCAAAAGAGACCACAATCAAGCATGACCGGAGGAAAAGGGATTCTCACACAGCCATTATTATCTCAACAGCACTTCAGCTCTAGAAAGCAGCAACCCACTGAAAAGCAGAGGCCTCAGGAGTACAGGGCTACACTGCAGAGCCCACACTTCACACGGTATGAACTAATCACTTCACAAAATCAGTCCACCAGCTGCAAAAAGGCGGGATCTTTAAAACCAAGACCTTAGCATCAGCGCAGCCGCATTACCAACAAAACTCCCCTTTCGGTTTACTTATTGCCGGGAAAGAAACTTCCAAACCCGTGGGGCACTGTGCGGGGAATCGGTTCCCAGAGCAGAGCCTGTGTGCAGGGCATCTGCGGGACGGAGGGGAGGTCTCACAGCGGGAAGCACAGCCAGGCCCGC
>WEIT01036378.1:3388-15678 GCA_013389985.1 Dryoscopus gambensis | reverse complement strand
CTCCGGACACTACCATGTGGCTCTGGCAGATGCTGAGCTAGCACAGAGCAGACCATCTGTCAGCTCTTCAAGTACCATGGACACAAGTACACACCTTGGTGTGTAAGGATGAAAAACCACATGCAGAATTGCCCTGTGTCTAGATAATAATGCAACAGTGATCTCTCACGCACAGATGAAATGATAAAATGAAACTTGAAGGTAGGAAGCTATAAAAATAACTGGAGATATTTCATCAGCTCAACCAGCTCTCCTGGACTGGGAGTGAAGACAGACATCTGCCTTGTGAAGCCATGCGCTTGAAGCTTATCTTGCTGTCTTGCCTCTTTACTAAGAAATTAGGTTTCTGTGCATTTTATTCAGCAACAATGGCTCCAAATTGACAATATGGTTGGTCCTTTAAAAACCTGAAAATCAAAGAATGGCAGGTGGCACGCAGAGCAGAGGAGAACCAAGGAAACAACCCTCCATAGCATATACATTACTACACAGTATCAACAAAAGCTTTATTATTCCTTGAGGCTTAAACTGGAGGAAAAATTCTGCCTGACAATTGTTCTCTGTTCCAATAGACTGTTTCTCTCACAGCACTGCCCCTGCCAGGTTTTGGCAGGTGTTTTCACAGGAATGGCCATTTCTCTCACTAGTCACTTTAAAAAAAAATTCCATATTCAGAAGACCTTCTCATCATACTATCTACAAAGCCAGTGAGGCTGTCACCTGAAACTCAGATAAGGTTAAGCTGTGCTGATCACTTGACTGATTCTCCTTCCAGAAAGTGCTTAAACAAAATTTCACATCGTTTTGAAATAACTTGTTGCCTGATGACTGCTTATGTCACCAACTCTAAGGGTCGGGATGACTAGATTCTTTGTGATTCAGAAAGCTAAAATCTCCCCAGGTATTTTCTTTCCACATTTTCTAGTCTGCTTGAATGAGATGGGAGTGATAAGGCTTTTTTAAAGAAGCACATAAAATCTCAAACCATCAAGAAATATGAGATTCCACATTACAAATCTTTTAGCTTCTCATTTCAATTCAATAATTTTTATAAATGGGGAAAAAAGATAATGGAGGGTGCCTGGGGAACAGAAAAGCAGCTCTTCTGCCAAGTGGTACCAGCTGGTTGATAATTAGACACTTGAATAGCTCCACTGAAGCCCCACATTCTTGCATTATACTACACAAACTGTTCTCACTACCCTCTTTCCACCTGTATACTGATAATTAAATGAGCAGCATGTAGCTCTGGGACATATCCCATAATCCTCTGATTACTCTGATTGTTAACATCCAAAATGCTTTACTCAAACCTCTGTAAAGTCTATACCTGTTAGGGACTGATCAGGTTACCGTTGTTAAAGGCTAGGTGAAGTATGAAGCCCAACATGCAGTAGAAGCCAAGAGAATCTGGTTTTTTTCACCTACAAAGCACCTGGACACAGAGACACATTAAGCGAGGTCACTAAGTCAGGCTGAAGAAGAAGGCAAGAGTTACTGCAAGGCACTCTGCAGTCTCACCAGCGCAGCAGAAAGCCAACTAATTTGGCTATCACTTTCCCCAACAAAAAGTAACCACGACAACTAAACCAAAAAGCACAATTCTGTCTGTTTTGTATGCAGAGTGCTCCCTAACACAAGGGAATGAGACACACGTACTTACTCTGCACATTACCACAGCAGATATTTGCTCTGTTAATTGATGGACTTTTCAACAGGTCAGGCTGAAAGGTACCTTGCTGTGCACTTCTGCAGGAAGTCACTTTGGCCTCAACTCTCATTTGTTAAAAACTTGCCTAGACAGTTTCTCTGGGGATTTCCTTTGCTTTTCTTCCATGATATAGTTCAGCTATGCTATACATAACCACCTTTCTCAAGCTTCTTGGACCCTGCAAAATTCTAAGGCTAGGACACTGAATAGAAGTATGCCTAGGTTTAAGTATTGTTTCACAGCTACCCTTTTTATTTTTTATTTCTTTGAGATGATACTAACTTAATCAGCTCATCAGGATCCCAAGGTTAGCACAGAATGACGCCAGCCCAACTTGTTAAAATAAAACCAAGCTAACTCAAATATGTACTTGAAGGGGGGAATTGTAACAACCAAATACATCTTGAAACAGCCTCAATCTTCCTATAAAAAGGAAATCCTAGCAAGATCACAAGAATAATGCACACAAAGGTTAAAGCCTAGAAGTTTTTTAAATGTACATGTCCTTGCCAAGACTTCATTTCATAGCCCTCACTATAACACTTCTGTCTCAGAGCTAAAGGCTGTTAGAGTGTTATACAGCGATTTAATTTTCTACCCAGGAATCCACTTTTTCAGCAGGGGCAACAGATCTCACCTGGTATCCCGATACACTTCTCCTAGGAACCATAGAAGAGACATTTATTTGTGGATCATCAAGTTTCAGAATATATTTGGTCTCTATCTAGTTGAGCTATTTTTCTTACCTCACAACTTTTACCACTAAGGAGACTGAATGCAGGGAGCGCCTGCATCTATCTCTTACCTGGATTGCAAATAAATAATTTCTATTATAATAAATTTGTCACTGCAACTTTATTCTAACTTCCTACTTAGGTCTTTTCTGTCATCCAGAGAAGCAGGTTAAAATGCAGAAATAGAAAAAGACTACTGAAATATGCCTTTAGAAAGTGTAGCATGACAACTTATATAACAATTTCATTTCCCCAAGGAAATCTCAAGTGCGTGAACAATAGAAACTGTAGAGAAGAGTGACTGCAATCATTAATGTAAAAGGACTTACAGAATCATACATTTATTTAGAACACAAAAGAAAAATAATGTAGTTACCTCCACAGAAGTTCAAAGCAGTGGCATTAAATCTGCTTTTATGTGAATTACGTAAAAATGTGGGCCTAACATATATATACATGGTCTAGAATTACAGCAAAGTCATATTTAAGGTTATATACACTTCAAATGCCTGTACAGTTGCTTCTAAATAAAAATTATTACAGAAGGGCATTGGAGACAGAACATAAATCTGGCCAATATACAAGGTCTTTCTCCTTCTGTGAATCCAGCAGCTTGGTAATCATGACCTTAATATAAATGTGGGCCAAATCCTGTCCTTACGTGCACATGTAGAACTCAGACAGTGAGAAAAGCCTGATTGCAGAAAACAGCTAAGCTCAGTCAACTACATTTCCCATACCATGTATGTATTTTTAAGATCTGCTCTATCTTGAAAATTATAAGCCCTTTCAAGACTGTAAAACAAATGAAACTCTAATTAAAAACCTTACCAGTGTTCCACACCTCACACATAGCTTTATAATACGTGCTCGGAAATGTACACGCAAAACAAAGGAAAGAACAGGTCTTGGATACAAGACAGACAAAATATTTGGTGACTTCTGTGCACAGAATCAGAAACTTTCAAATATAAAGTAGCATAGAACCACTTTTAATAGCACCCTTAGTATCACCTATATACATGCACAGGCTTGTAGCTTGCTTTTATTTTAAATGCTTTTTTTCTCCCTCAGTTAATAGACCCTTCAGGATATAAACATTACAAGAAGGCTGCCAGTCTTACCTGTCCACAAGGAGCATTTTGCAAGGATATGGTGAACATTCCAGACGTGCGGCTCTTTGCCAGAATGTATTGGCAGGTGGCTTGGAAAGTGTATTTGCGCCCATCAAAGGTCATGAAATGAGTGTCTCCTGAAACTGAGCATTCAGCTGAAAAACATAATAAATAATGCATGCAAACATGTAGTAAAGGCAGTATACTCTCCACAGTTGCTACTGCTGCAGAGTTCACACACTCTGATACATTCTTGAATTTATAAAATTGTATTTGTATTACAACAAGGTATTAGCAACACAGTTAGGAACTTAAAATTTCCTTGCTTTTGTTGTAGAATTCCCACCTGATGCCAGGCCAGGATACCTGAGCAGCTCCTCCTCCAGGAGGTGGCAATAATGTGTGTCCCCCTTATATTATGCATATTTGATTTGTGGCTCTTAAAACTGATTTTCAGGAACATTAACACAATTAACTGATAAGCCAGACCATTTTAATATTTAATCTACTGACTGTGTAGATTGAAATAAAAATGCAAGTTACATAGTGAAATATCATATTAAGATCTAAAAGTAATATTTTACCTGAAGTAACAACTGAGTTATCAAACAGTTAAGTATTTGAGACTTTCACATACCCGGACATGTAAGATTTGTACAGATCCACTTTCCTCCAATGCAGGTGCTGAAATCAAAACAAAAAGTTTTCATACTTTCATTTTGTGAATTATACCCAGCTGTCCCTCAGTGGTTCTTCCTGGATTCCTTCTCCATGGAAGGAGGACCAAGTGTCTTGAGTCTTACAAAAGGGTACAACAGAGTTATTGCAGTCTTTAGAACGCCTGGAAGCTTGTCATGAGGACACAATCATGTGAAATTTCATCCATGCATCCAGTAGCACTATCATTTCTTTTTAGCTCCTTAGTAGCCATCAGAAAAGTTAAGGACTAATAACGTTGAAAAGAATAAGCACAAGCAATTTGAATCTTATGACTTTTAAAGACAAAATTGTTGTGGGGAAAAAAGAATTGCACGTCAGCAACTTTTTTCAGTTAAGGTGATCCAATAAAAGGCACTTTCTCATCCTACAAACTTTTCTTTCCAATTTATAAGATTAACTTAGAAATTTCAAAACAGCAGCTTGTCACAATTACATCAGTAATTTGTGAGACAAATTACTTTATGTCCAAGTGAGACAATACAAACAGAAGACAAAGTCAAAGTAGGTCTCCTGTTAAGATTTTGAATTCTAGATTATTTTTATTTTTAAGGGAGAGTTCAAACTGAAAACAGCACTAAATATAGTATTCTCTGCAATATTTGTCATTTTCTCTTCTTCCACATTAATACTTCAATAGTTTATCTTTTCCTTAATTGCAAAACATACATAGAACAACAATTTTTGTATGTAGAAACCGTGAGTACTTATCAAGTTTATCCCATTTCTAACTGAAATAGGCCTTAAGGAAGGCCTGCAATCATTAAAGGATGTGGTTCACAATGTAATAAGAAAAATTACTAACCAGTTATTACATTCTTCATAAACCACTGAACCCATTTCAAAGAAACTTCCATGGTAGTCACAAGGACAGTCCATAGGCTTGACACACAATCCATTGTCATAAATTAAGCCTAGAAGAAATAAAATAACAAGAGAAAAGTGAAACATCAATGCCAATGGCTGACAGAGCACCAATAATTATATTCAAGAACAACACAAATGATCATGTATGATAATAAACCCCTAACCATTTGTTAGTCATTTTCACCAAAAAAAAGTACATTTGAATTATATTAAGTAAATTATGTTACAGGCACCAAGTTACTAAATTTCTTTAGATACACTAAACATAGTGCAAGTAACAAATATTTAACACTGGGTAAGAGGGAAAGGAAACCTCACACACACAAAGTAACAAACCCAAATATACAAGCCATGCTGCTTTGAGTACTTTTGGCTTATTTTTTAACATTTTTACAAATCTTTGCCTCTATGGTCCTTATTTTACTGATTTTTTTTTCATTATTACTATAATTATTATTATTCTTTTTTGATCAGAGAACCAGAAGCACAAAAGGCTTTACCGAACCATAGGAGGCATAATTTACCACAAATATGAAAAAACTTTTAAATAATCTGGGTACATATAAGAGGCAGGACTTTAAGATCCATGACATAACTTTCTCTGTCCCCTTCTAGATAGAATTATGTAGCCAAGAGAAGCCAATTACTAGGTATTGTATATCAACATCCATTTTGGTGACGAGGGCAGAGTTTTGCTACAGGCCACACTGCTGAATACCTCACTTGTCAGAATCATACAACAGTCTAAGAACCTCAGTATCAAAACCTGTTTCTGGCCACAGGAATGAGTTTTATTTATGTTGTGGTTTTGAGCTTTCCTAAGCACTCTAACCAGGAAAAAAAATAAGACAAAATAAACCCAAGCCACCAAAACAATCCTCCCCCTACCAACAAAAACCATTCAGCAACCACCACAATCAGGAGCATGGCTGCCCTGTAACAACAGAGCAAACCCCATTTTTCACTGAAATTGTGTAGCTCTACAGCTAGAATGTGGTTCTGTTCTGAAACCTATTCCTACATTTCATAAGAAGGAAAAGGCTCTTGTCTGTTAGGAAAACAAGGTCGGTTGTCTCCACTCTGTTGGCACTGAGTCTATAAAGAGCTCCACCGAACGCTTTAATCTAGTCAGGTCATATAGGGTGTAACTTGGGGAGGAATCTGAAAGTTTTACAGAATCAAATATGGTTTTGAGAAGCAAAACTCACCATCTGGGCAGTAGCACCCATCAATGCAGTGAAGCTCACTGCCAATGCACTGTGATTGCTGGTGACACGAAGCAGGGCAGCAGTTGATGCATTCACTGTAGGTCAAGGGTTCAGCACAGGTAATGGCTGAAACACAGAAACAGGCAGAGAAATGAAAAGGTGTAGAGGTACTTCCACAGGGCTTGAATGGATTGCGTATGTTTCCTTCAGGTATTTATTTTCTGGTAAATCAGTTGAGTATTTGTTCTCTAGATAAACATTGTCTAAAACAATGGGCTTTCCTAACACAGAGAATTGATACATATTTATATATTCCCATTCTCTCCATTAAAGGTGCATTAAGAAGGAATGGTCTTAAATTACACTTTCTCACAGCAGAGCTATTTAGATACTCAGACCATCACCAGAAGTGGTCAGAACACCCATTAATAGAGATTTTTGGAATCACATGGTCAAATCATCTGTCATGGATGACAAAGCAGTTTTCGTCCTGTGTTCCAGGCAGGCAAACAAATTAGATAACCTCTTTGAAACTTACTTTAGGTGACTTGTAAGATGAAGTCTTATGCAAGTGCAATTTAAATTTATTTTTAATGCTTGTGACACACATTTTATATATCACAAAGCCACGAAGACTTTGACAATATTTGAAAAAGTAGCTGCATGAAAATAAAAATGGTTAATCACCTTAAAGAATCACATTGTAATAAGCTTAGTGCTTTAAATAAATTCAGTATAAATCACACGTATCAAAGAGGCAATCCATTGCATTTATGTAGCCTTAAAGTGAGTTTGACTCACTTATTAGCTTCATTAAGGATAATATGAGTCCAAAATTGGAGAAAGGCAAAGAAATAAAACTACGAAGGGCACAGTTCTCAAAATGCAATGATCAAGCAGCATTTCCAAGTACAAGCACACGGGCATTACCACACTGCTGGAAGTGCACACGCCATCCATGGAGTGGCTTTCCTGCCTGGGCACATGCTCTGGCATACTCAGTGAGCGCTCGACACCAAGTTGCATCATCAGCTGCTGACCTTACACAAATAAAAAGTGACACATTATTTTGTACCTCCATTCAAACATACACTCATAACCTCATGAATGCTCCTGCACTGCGTTCAACTGGGCCGTTCGAATCTACTTTAACAATGTTCTAAAGTATTGTGCTGTCAGACTAGGTTAGAAGTCTTAAAAGGATAAAAATCTTTCTGCCACACTTGAAGAGAGGTCATCAATATAAGTATCAATTCATTTGAGACCTGACACTATTTTCCTGAATAAATCCACAAAAGCCAGAAATGCAGCAGTATAACGACACTTCAATAAAGGTCTTGATTTTTACAGAAGCAATAACACCCTGCAGAAAACTCACAAGAAGGAAGTGTAAAATTTCTACCAGTGAGCAACCAGGGTACAAGAAATGGAAGTTATCTTCTGACCTGCCTTTTTTTTTTTTTGTAATCTAACTAGTCAAAACTGCTAGGACAAGGAGTATAGCAGGTTATGACTGTTAGCGTAACTTCAAATAGTAATCAAATTCCTCTTTTCAGTGGATTACCATACAGTTTGAAGAAACCAAACCAGCTCATTCACTATGACTTTTCATTATAGCAAGAAGGTTTTAAAATAGCAGAAAGCACCTAAGGATGTTGCACACTCAGAATCAGAACAGATGACATATTCAAGGGAGGTAGACTAACACATTAGGAAAATATCTGGGCCTGACTTTGGTCATCCTTATACCAAAGAAAACAGGAACAACTCCCCAGCATTCCACAGCAGTAAAACTAGAACAAGTGAGAAAAGCAAGAGAACAGAACAATGTTAGATAAAAACTTACATGCAGAGAAAGCCACAAATCTGTTCATTTAACATTTATAATTAATTTTTATGATACAAGGACTGTGCTTTCTTTATAGTAGCCAAGAACATTCACTTACATGCAGAGATCGTTTGTGCAGCTTGCCATAAAAGAAAGAGGACTCACATACTCATGACATTGTTTAAATGGGGGATGTAACAGGATATTACACAGAGCATATGCCCCCTGAAATGAAAGAGACAGCTGTTGTAATGAGGTTTTCAAAAATAAACATAAGCAGAATAAAATAGAATCCTGTGGAAAATCAGAACAGACATCTGTCTGTGTGCAGGAATCACTTTCCTCTCACCAAATAGAAGCAGTGTTTAGCAACATACTGCTCTCCATGCCAGAGTTTCCATAATATTTGAATCTTTCATCCAAGGTCACACCAGTGGTAGTAAAATATATCCCTTCCCCAAAAAGAGCACATATAATTTTGCAACTAATCCAAGATGATCTGAAAAAAGCCTTCATTTTAATTAAATTACACAGTAAAAGGCAAGAGAAATAAACCATAGCTGGCATCAGCCTTAGTTTCAAAGTACTTTAAGGGTTATATCCTGAAAATACTAATTAAAAGGAAAAATTAATTCAATGTCATGGAAAAAAGCAACAATAATTGTCTTTTTAAACACTGGCAAATGAATTGTGCTCTGACTCTGGTTTTGCTTCCCTGCTTCTTTCATCCTTCCTAAGGGAAGGAATGGGTAGTAGTTCTAGAAGAATCTCATCTTTTACAAATTGTCACTCATTCAGCTTCATAGTCAAAGACTTCTACTGGCTGTTATGCAGACAGTATAATACTTGAAAAGATCAAGAATTAAATTCAGAAGAGAAGAGGGGCAGCGAGGTGGAGGGGAAGTGATGAGAGGATAAGGGAAGATCTGCAGCAGTAAGCATTTTAATTAACCTCTCCCAAAAAAAAGGTGCAAATATTTCCAGTCTCCTTCAAGGCTTAAAAGTTGTCAAATTATTCACTGAACATTCAAAATAAGTCAAATTCTTGCTCCAATTAGAATCACCGGCTATGTCAACAATCCTTTTGTGTTGATCCAAACCTGCAGAGATTCATGGCTTTGTGTCAGGCACGGTGGTTCATTGAGAAGAGATTTATCCCAACTGGGCGTTCCTTGCGGAGGATTTTCCTGCCAGCTCTCTACGAATTCTGTTACATCATCTGTCAGTTTTCCTAGACAAGACATACACATAGAGTCACACAATGACTTGGAAGAAAAACAGTGTTTCTGTAGGATTTCCCAGGGAAACCTTTCAATAATAAAGAACATCAAGAAGAGAACACCTAACCCTTCCTATTAAGTGAATCAGCTGAAATCAATCCGGTCCTTTCAAGAAGCAAAACATACTTTTAGAAGGAACTACAGAGGTGGGCTTTAGGATGGCAGAAAGCACCTTGCTCAGGCAAGGAAGGGCTTTAAGGGAGAAGGACTAAACCTGCCTTAGTCAACAACAGAATGAAGGAAAGAAAAGCTTCAATAAATTGTATATAGATAGGTCTATGCTGTTACTTTATATAAAACTCTCAACAGGGAGTCTAAAACTTAAGAAATTTGAGGCATTCATGGGTCACTGCAGTGGTATAAAATGATTGTCTGAATTAGCCAAATACAGGTGTGACTCTTATTTAAGTAGAAATGTCCATAGTAGGGTTAAATGAACTAATCCATCATTATTATCCACCTTGGACAGGTGGTGACATTGATTACTGCTTGGATTACCCACACATGCATATCTTGCCACATCTTTATTACTACTGCTCCCCAAGCTAAGTGAATAAAGCTCGTGCACACTGAATTCACTTGTGCTACAAACAGCTTTAAGGGACTGAGACACTGAGAAAGGTGAGAGGAGAGAGGAAAGTCTCTGGGGAAATGACCCCTTGATCTTGGTATTAATCTAGTGATTGATCTTGGTATTAATATAGTGATTAATATAGTGATCACATCTTGATTTAGTGAGCAAATTATTAGTGAGGGTGATGACTGCTAACAGTGTCAGACTGTTAACCAGTGCTAAGCTGGTGCTTTCTGAAACTGAGTGGAATGCATGAACAACAGAGGAAACCACATCCACTCTAAGCTTTGAAGGAGTGCTCCACAGAAATATCCTCAAGTTAGAGAGGAGGAGCCAACAGTTAAACAGCTCAAAGCAATGATTTCCAGAAGTTTTTATGGCCTAACTTGAGATACGTTTCGAGACCTGATATTTTTCCCGTTTGTTTTTTTTTCCGTACTCATTTTATAGATGTCTTCACACACTATTTACTGAAAGCCAAGACTTTTGGAAGTGTCTGAAGCTGACACTGAAGGATCACTGGTGAAATCTGAAAGCGTTAGCACAAGAGAAATGCCAGATCAAACAGGATTTGACAGTTTTCATTAATTAGATTTACTAATTATTGATTTATTTCCAGTAGCAATGCCTCAGGCTTCCACAGGCTGGAAAATTTCTAGAAGGGCAGTGAACACTTAAAAACAGATTTTACATTTCAGGTCCCAGGAAACTGAAGCACAAACACTGTTGTAGGTAACTAAGACAGCTTTAAGATCTTCCTCCCTAAAGTCCCATCTATATTGAAATTGGTCCTCTTCAGTAAATATCATTTAGCAGAAGTATTTCCATATCATATTTTCCATTTCAAAAGTCGCCCATCTTAAATTCAATCAGCATTACAACTAAATACTAAGTAACGTGTAGTTTACCTGAAAAAAAACCCCACCACATTACACAACAGGAAGTACCTTAAATACTCACCATAGCTAGTTTCCATATCATCCTGCAGAATGGCATTATTGTTTCCACACAGTCCATGGGTTTTGCCGAGGTACTCTGGTGCCATTTTGATGTACACTGCAGATGTACCATCCCAAGCCAGAGTAAAGGCATACTGGTGCCTGACTAGGAAGTATCCAGCTAGTTTCTGGATGTGCAAGTTTCCAGTAACATAAGGTAATTGTACTCTGGAATGACACAGAACCAAATCTAATATTACATTAGAAAATGTAACCATCAAAAATAGATAACCTGCTGATGTAATGACTTCCTCATACAACTGAAAATCCCTGATGGAAATACTGCATAACTCCACTAAACCAGATGAAGTTGCAAGTAACAGCAAAAATCACAAATGCCAATGATTATACTTAATTCTATATATCACTAATTTAGGTATCACCTTCCTCAGACAGCACTTGGTAAATAGAGGGTAATTATTGCAGACTGTGGTCTGGATGCCTTTTCAGCCTACAAAGGACTAAGTTTACATTTTTGTTATCAAAATGGTACCATGATATTAACTCCAATGTAACTAAAGCAGTAGAAACATGGCTGCAATTACCCAAGTCCTTTATAGGTGACTTCACTGCTCATCTTTATCTGTTCATCTCCAGAAAAGAATAAACTAATTGACCTTTTGCAGGAATAAGGAGAAGAATGGCATTCAGGATCATTATTCACCTGTCAAACAAAATCACAAAGTCAATGTTTTATTCAAATTCTTTGTAATTCACATGTAACAGAACTAACACCCCCAAATCTGCACTCAGCATGGGAACAACAAGTTTGCTCCCCCTCTTGTGGGAAAAACTGACCGGTGTCTTCATAGCCATGGTCACGGAGTGGTCTTTTCACAGCTTTGAGTGGCCAAAGCAAGCTTTGGAAGGACACACATCAGTCTTATTCCATCTGTTTACATTTTATGCTATGGTAACTGATAGCCCACATCACGTTAAAATTATATCTACATTACATTATGCAATCCCCTATTATCATCTCAAATTACTTTTAATCTCTGAAAATTAATACATTATTAGCATGTTCCAAACAGCTCAAAGGAATGTAGAAGTACCATTCCTCACCTGTATGGAAAAGCTCTGTTCATCTAATTCAACGTGTCTCACAAGGGCATATGTGGACCTCCCAGAAAAGTAATAATAGAGTCCATCGAAAGTTTCAAAATTATATTGGCCGCACGTCCTGCATATATGATCTCTTTCAGCACCTGTGTTATACACTAACAAAAGGAGCGTCACTTGAGACCCACCAATGGGT
>WEIT01036376.1:0-11660 GCA_013389985.1 Dryoscopus gambensis | reverse complement strand
TTTTTTTTCCGTTGCCACTCTCACAAAGTTGTTAACAATTAAGTTTTCTGGGCTTTAAACGTGAGGTTGAATAAGTTAACAGCAGAAGAGTATGGATTCCATCATGTTTGACCCAGTTTACCCTGGTATGAGCTGATATCCCCAAGTCTTTCCCACATTTATCAAAAATGTCAGCATTTTTACAGATGAGGAACAAGACAGCTAACATAATTATTAGTTGATCTAACAGTAAATGGAGCTTGCAATCAGTAATGGGTGTATCCCAGAAGCTCCCTTAGCCCTTTCAGAAGAGGTGTAAAAGTAGATAATATTATATTACTCAAAACATGACACAGGTAATTGTAAGATTAATTGGAAACTTGAGTTGTCTCATCCCTGCTGAATGGAAAACATCCCATTTGCCTTACCAGTCTTTGATCAGTATGTCTATCTTGGCAGAGACTAATAAGACAACATAAAAGCAAGTAAAAGTTCATATTATAAGTAGTTTCTTTAGTGTTTTTGACACTTGTGAAACAAAGGGAGCACTAAATAGTGATAATCATGTCTTTTCAAAGAGAAACAGCCATTTTTTTCTCATGTGTTACTCACCTCAGTCTGGAGAGTAGTGCAGTATACAGTGATTCTTTTCTATGGAGAGTCATTTAAAAGTTTAAATAACTGAAGGTTCAGAAACTACACATAAAGTAGTATGAATCATCATAGCACCACTTTAAAATACCACTTTCTTTGAAATCACTGCTTTTATTAAAAACAAGGCGATCAGCTACTTACTGAATATAATGGTTTTTAAAATTATGTAAACTGTGCTGATGGGATGTATCTGATTAATGAAAACTAGGTGAATGGAAAGTTTTGAGGCTGTTAAGTGGCTGTAAATGTCAGTGCAATATAAGGTCTGACACCCTCAAGAGGTAAAAAAGAGCAAGGATTAGGAAGATTTATACAACACCGTAGGAGCACATTCTGGTGAACTCCTACGGAATAATTTTTCTTCCACTTACGGAATAAATTTTCTTCCAATTTTTCTTTTCTGTAGAAAATTTGCAAAGAAATACTCTAAGCATCCTACATGTCTGGTCAACATGGACCAAGAAAAGGACCCAATATGTTCCGAATGTCAGTAGCAGTGTTCCTTCTAGGCCTCTACATGTAATACTGTCCCAAAAGGACATCCCAGGTGGAGCCTCTAAGACTGAAGTGAAATGCCATTTCTGTTAGCAAAGAGTGTACCAGCCTAGTCCACATTTTGAGGTCTATGCTTCTCTTAAGTGGCCTTACTGAGAACATATTTGTTAAGTTGTCATATGGTCAGACTGAGTTTTCAAGAGCGAATGCTTTGATCCAGCTATTTGCATCTTCTTTCAAGGAACAGATATTATTCCCACTTTCTTAGCATCAAAAATAAAATTACTGTGTCCACAAGGTAGGAAAAAATGAAGCCCACTAGTCTGCAATGTCCATCCAAGACATATTTGGTATATTTCTCTCTGCTTAGGCAGCCAGGGCTGCATCACTGAGCAAGTAACTCAGTGGCCAGTGTTTATTGTTTGTGGTAAATTTAGAGGAGAAAAAGAACTTCTCCACCATCAGATACACTCAGTAATTATTCTAAGATATATATAAAGAAGAGCATATACACAGAATATCAAGTTAGTGATAGTCTTTCAACGTAAGCAGTATTGGATGTGTTACCTTTTGGAGACTGTTCTCTTATTACTCGATGACCTTATCAACAAGCACTTGGATATCATCTAATAGTAGTTTAGATGGTGAATGAGAGATATTTTTGTGTATATTGCAACGATTGGCAATTTTTTATTAGTACCCAGAGGAAACAGACATGATGAAGAGAGTAGCAGGATCCCTAGCAGAAAACACAAATGGTATTTCTCAAGTGAAGCTATGTTAAAGCAGGGTAGCTTGTAACAACAAAACAATGACAATGAAATATAAGTAAAAAACAAAATTCAAAAAATGTATCTGGCACAAAGTAATTTGTTCCCAGATGTCCTTCCGCTTTGGAACCCAGGATAGAAAAGATCACTTAAATTCGTGATCAAAAATCATCAGCTATCACACACTGAAACTCATGCTAAGAATCTCAACAAGGGGCTAAAATCCAGTGTTTAGGTTTTTATTTTGCTATCCAGGCTCAAATGATCAGCAATTACTGCACATTAATATGCAAAGAGCTGTTAGAAGGGCAGCACAAACAAATCATCTGACAGAGTTTGTTGCCACATTCCCTCTCACACTTTTTTCATCACCTCTATAAAGAATGCTGGAAAACATTTTTCATGAGCTTGTATTGTCTTATATGTCAAAGATTTACATTATTTTATTCTGCTTATAATCATTTGGCTTCCCCCAAATTTCTTTAACAGTGTTACTTCAGGAATTAATTTAGTTTAGTGTTTTTTTCTAACTATGACCAATCAATAACACTTCACTTAACACATTATGTGAGCACTGCATTTTGGTACTCCTCTGTTTGCAATACAGCTTCAACTATTTGCCTGCCATCATTAATACAGCAAAGTCTAGTAGCTTATAGGCCTCTTTCTTATGAACTGTGTTTGGAAAGAAAACATTAGTTAAGAAGATTTCCACCCCTTATAGAAATAAATATCCTTTGGTGTCTTGAGCCATACTCAGTTATGTTAGATATTTATTTCCTCTGTTGTTGTGGCACAACCCTGGTGAAGAATGACCAGGGTACGTGTCAGTAGCATTTGAGGCATGGCAGTGCCTGCATCCCATATTAGAGCTCCGTTCTGTTAGGGGCTGTAGAAAACACCTGTGGTAATAACTCTCTCGTGAAGGGTTTTCAGAGTGCTGGCTGAGAAAAGAGGGATGTATTACTACACTTTTGGGAAAAAGAAGCATTGGAAGATGAAGGCTAAAATTCATAATTGGCCTCAGATCATATTTGCCCTGAGGTATTTGTGGAGGCTGAGAAGCATGGGTGGGTTCAAGAGACAGACAAGTCAGAGAGCCAAATATTGGCTTACACAGATTACTTGTTGATGTAAAGATACTTTAGTGAGCTCTTCATTGAGGCACAACATACAATTCTCGGAAAGATATTAATTGGTAAATTTTATTTCCACTTCTAACCTTCACAAAGATTATGTATCTTTTCTATATGTAGTCCTTATGCTCTACACCTCAGACCCAGAAGTCTTAACAAAACCACAATCGTATAGCTCACAAGAAAGAGAAGGTAAGCTGACTTGACAGACACAACCTATTGAACCTTCGAATTTGTAAATGTAGACCAGAAATTATATCACCCCAGATATGCTGAAGGCACTAATGCAAGCTAAAGTTACAGCCAGTTTTTCCTTTCTTCTATCAGGAAGAATGACCAGTTTTGAACAAAAACACAGGAGGAAAGGAAAAGGAAAAGGAAGAGTGTGTGTGCATGTGTGTGTGAGAAACAGACTTGCAAACTCTCAAGCTCTCTAGTGCTTTTCTAGAGCACTACAGCTATCAGCAATTTACCCTTGGAAAAGAAGCTGTCAAGTAAATGCCTTCCTATTCACACCATGTGGTACGTAAAGATCCTGAGATGATCTGTGCCTCATGATTGAGCAGACAGGTCTCTTCTCTGCAATCAATGTTGATGAAAAACTGATTTTTGTGGTACTGACAATCTGATGGTACTAAAATAAAATCTCCTAGACTCTCTGGTAATGAAAAACTCTATGTGAAAGGAAGGAAGAGTACAAAAAGGATTCCAGACTTCTATTGACCTTTAAAACTGTAGAAACATTTTTTCCCGGTAAGTAAATAGTTCTTCTTTTTATTTTTGCTTCATTAAGCATACTTTGAAGGATTACAATGTGCTTTACCACAGCAGACCAGATTGCATCAGTTGCTTCTGAAGAAGATAAAAAGCCTTGTCAGTGGAGTGTGGAATAGAAGACAGTCAAAGTGAAATCAGGTTAAAGTGTCATTCACCTCACTGAATCAAATGCTAACAAAATATTGACATATTCTATGATGTCTGACGTTTTTAGATTTTCATTTTGGGACAGAAGTAGAGATGCCCATGGTTGTTGGGTGGCAAATATTCAGTTACATGTATGCCACTAAGTGGTGGTATCTGCAGAGAAATGTAAGAGATATTTCTTCTATCTTGCTTGCTTTGGCCAGGACACAGCTATTCAGATTTATGATGTTGCATTGTCCTTGGCCTAGTGGAGATGGTTCAAGTCTGCCTAGTAAAAGTTATAGAGTGAGATAGTTATTCCTTTATGTAGCAGTTTCGCAATAACTTCACTGCATCAACCTGTAAACAAAACATCAGCTTATTCCTTATGATTATCACCTCCCTTACATTAGTAACTCTCCTCTCTAGTTTCCTAGTTCCATGTTAAAACATGGAATAAATCTTTTATTCTGAGGTCCATTTCAATGTGTAAGGGTTAACTGAATTTACATCCCATCTCATCACATTTAAATTTCTAATTAATGATAATTAGAGAGTAAAAGAGGTAGACATTCTCCTAAAAAAATTAAAGAACCACAATTCCTGAAAAGCATCATGAATGTCACAGGAGAAAAAACCCAATAATAATAAAAAACCCCATCTACTTCTAATCCTTGAGTTTTTTAAAGATGAAGTCAATACAGTTTCCCTCCTACTTAGACTATCAGTGCTGGAGGAGATGGAAATAAGTGTCCTGCTTTCACTTACCAGAGACTTGTACTCAAAGATAGCTCATTTGATATCATTATAGATTGAAAATGTGTAAGCAAGCTGCTTGCAATCTGTCGAGAAACAAAACTGGGGGCAAATTTTTAAGAACATGGAGGTTTTTTCACCTTAAGTGAGGATCAGGCAGATCCTGTGTGCTCTGTGACAGAGGTAGAGGAGGCTGAAATCGCACTGTCGGCCTATGGGCAGCACACTTCAGGGTTACAAAAATGTTGGAATTCTAGGAAGTACTTTGGCTTGAGAGCCTAAGAGTGGATAGTGGAAATCACAATCAATTTGTTTTTCAGGAAATAGCCAGTCTGATTCATGGGATGAAGCCACCGACAGACCGCGCATGAATTTGGGCGAGAATTCATAAAGATGCTGTGAAGCAAGGAAGCTTTAGCAATTGTGGGGAAATTTCCCTGGAGCTAAAGAAGCCTTAAAAATTTGTTTCAGAAAAAAAATAAATTGCTGAGTGATATATTGAGTAAGAATTTAAATTTACTGAACAAAGGCACCCAGAGGCACCTATCTGGGAACATCTGGTCCAATTCTGGAGGAAGGGAAGGCCCCTTAGCTCAGATGGCTGTGCTATTTCACTTTGTATTAAATATAGCTGACATAAGACAAGGTGAACTGTGATTCAGAGTAAGAGCCTTTAGTTCTAGAATAAGGGTTCTGACCACTGAAAAAATCATTTCAATCCATAATCTCACTGTTTTCACAAACTTGATGCCTTTGAAGCTTGAAAAATCTTTGTCCTCGTAGGTTAAAAATACAGATGACAAACAGAAATCTCATGGAACTAATCCGGTCAATAGAGTAAATAAATTGTTAGATGGAAAGAAATATACCCAGCTGGTATAAACCCCACAAAAGAACACAATTAAATAGTCAAAACTGAGGAAATAAAGTACCTTTGACTACGTCTGTAATTCCAAGAGGCCATATCACCTTTAATTTTATTATAAAAATAACACATAAATACACAAAGATATTTTACTTCATTGGTGTAAGTCACTGTTATACTGCTTATATATCATTTTCTCTAGAAGGCAGGAAATATTAGCTCATTATCTCAAAAGTTATTCCACGTTAAATCCCATAATGAGTAACTCCAAATTTGAAGCCTATATTACTTTAAAGAGTCTTTTGTACATTCCTCACTAAGGAAAAATGTGTGTATTTGTCACTTCAGAAAAAAAGTCTTTGAGGTATACATCACTAGAATTAGAATAATATATAAAATTTGAAATGCTGGAAGCTTGCTGCAGATGTTGCAGCACTGCTGCTCGATTGCAGTGCCGGCGCCCCATGGGCTGCAGCCTGGCCAAGCTACACCACAAATAGCAACCATTTCTTTTCAGATGTTTGGTAGCCAGGCTCTTTTTCAAGCTCCTTTTCCTTTCTGAACATCAATTCACTGCCTTGTCTCTAAACAGGCATCCACCAGCTTACACAGTCACAGATGGTTCAGAGACCAATCTGCAATTTACCATAGGAAAGTTGAGCTGATTTAATAATGAGCGCGATGAAATGTCAGTACAACCCACACTGAGTGGATTAAGGAATGGCCAACTGACAGCCCTCAAAAGCATCTGTCAGGGAGGAAAGCATCACGGAACAAGGATTATTTCTCGTAGCAATACGCAGGCTCTTCAATGCAATTCTTACCAAAAAAATTCACTCCTTAAACTTTTTGTCAATATTTCAGAACTGAAATCTGTACCTGAAGAAGGTCTAAGGTATAATTTAAATATGAAACCTAAATTATGATACAAACCCCTAGGCTTTAAGAAAATCTCACCCTAGAGCTTTCCAAGCCACATTTTAACTTCAAAGTTTCCAAGATATGAAAGATATATCCTTTTTCAAAATAGACCCCTTCTAACTACTCTGATATCTATTTTTCACTTCAACTGCTCAAGCTCCAGAAGTCGGTACAGCTAAGACACATCACAGCAGCTACAAAAGGACACATAAAATGTAGTTGCTGCCACTCACATATGCAAAACTGATTAAAAGTTGTTTAATCCTCATGCTAGAGCTGCTCAACATCACATGTAAAAGAAAAATTGGAACTTTAATGATTTGTTATAATAAATACCTCAGAGATTTTTCTGACATAAGCCTATGTCAATGATTATTCGTAGCTTGACTATTTTAGAGGTTTGCTTTAAGCAAGGTGACATGTTAGCTGTAGATAATGGGTTTTATTTTTGATATCTGTTCTGTTTCACTTGCTCTCCTAACTGAAATCGAGCAAATATGACTTCTCATGCCATTTGGGGGTTTTTTAGTTTGGTTTTGGTTTGTTTTTTTTAACTTTCAAAAGCCTCTTACACCTACTTTTGTAAAAGGTTGCAAAGTAATATTCCCTAAATCCAGGGTAGCAAAGTCTCACTTATATCTAATTTGTTTTCAGAGAAAGTTTGCTCTACTCTTCTCCCTCATAAAGGACAAATGGTATCCCACACAAATTAACTCTGGGCATACTTTTCTGTTTATTATACCCATGACCTTCAGAAATGGATGTTTGATTTCTATAATTAATATAATTACGAAATAGGGGTTTTTTTTTCTTCTGATTACACTGATATTTTATCTGAAGTATCTGAATGTAAGCCATTGCCAGAATACATTCTTTATAAATGGTATATTCTTTTTCAATAAACCTATATCTATATCTTCCCATTTTTTATTTTTGTGTTTGTTATCTCCCTTAAATAAGGAAAGGCTAACCAGTTAATGATATGGTTTTTGTGTGTTTCATAGGAAAGAACAAACGTATAACATATAACTTTTATTTTTATCACTTAAACTGTAGGTTCTTCATCCAGGATGCAATAGGGACTTCAAAAGTATGATTTACTGTCTGTCACTAATCTAAGGATCATAGGAACTTGTGATTTTCCTCAGATATTCTGAAACTGCAGTTAATAAATATTTTAAGTACAGTTTTGTCATGATGAATAAAATTAAATAAAGCTATCCCAAATAAGGCTTAGAAACAGAAATTAAGGCAGTATTATCACTTACACTGTCCAAGAAGGGAAAAAAACTCCAAACATACAGTGAAGAAATCAGAGAAAAGAGTTCACAGAATCTTAGAATCAAAGAATGATTAGGGCTGGAAGGGACTTTCAAGACCATCTAGTTCCAATCCCCCTGTCATGGGTAGGGACACCTTTCACTACATCAGGTTGCTCAGGGCTTCATCCAACCTGGCCTTGAACATTTCAAGGCACTGGGCATCCACAACTCCCAGGGAAACCTGTTCCAGTGCCTCACAACACTCTGAGTAAAGAATTTCTTGCTAACGTATAATCTATTCTAAACCTGTCCTCTTTCAGTTTAAAACTATTGCCTCTTGTGCTGTCGCTATCTGCTCGTATAAAAACTCCCTCTTCCTCTTTTTTTATAAACCCCCTTCAGCTACTGGAAGGTTGCCGTGAGGTCTCCTTGGAGCCTTCTCTTCTCCAAGTTGAATAACCCAACCCTCTGTTGCGGGAGAAAGTGGGAGCTTCAGGCAAAGTTTATTAGAGAAGCTCTCCCATTGAATCATGAGGTGCAGAAAGGATCCCCTTGTAAACTTCTCAGAAAGGAGCCTAGGGGCAAATAAAACCAATCTTAGCCTCAGACTGACAATGGTTTAAGTCTAAGAAATTGTAGAGGTTTGATTGAACCTTTGAACAACTTTGTCTTGCAGAGTTGATGATGGCGAACCATTTATAAATGAATTATTTATTATGATGAATGACTAGACAAAAATATCTTAATTAGAATTATTTACCAAACCTTATAAAACCTAAAAATACTAGTATAGTATAGTATAGTATAGTATAGTATAGTATAAGATACTGCGCTATATCAAAGCAATTATATTAAAGCAATGATATTAAAGCTAGTAAAAAGAAACTATTATTAAAGTAGAGATTGATGTAACTCACCCATACCAAAAGCTTTACAAATCTAGATTGCCTGTCTTCCCTTGTTGACCATTGCCATCACCTCATCACAGAAGATCACGAGGTTGGTCAGGCATGAGTTGTCCTTAGTAAAGCTGTACTGGCTGCCTTGGATCACCCCCTTGTCTTTTATGTGCTTTAGCACTGCTTCTAGGAAGATCTGCTCTTCCCAGCCACAGAGGTGAGGCTCACTGGTCTTCCTGCCTCCCCTTTTTAAAAGGGAGTGATATTTCCCTGAAAAACATGATGTTTATTGAGCATTTCATAAATGTTTCCCTTATAGCTGTTGCATTCCTCCAAGGACTACTTATATATCCTATCAAAATAGCTACATGCACTTTATACTGCATGTATGTTAAGCTTTTACTGAATGGGTTAATGATTGCAATGTCTGTCTTCAGATTCTATATAACTATAGAACAAAAAAAACAGAAAAAAGTCTATAAAAAAGGCAAGCAAGAAATATTTCGTAATTCACTGTATTAAGAGTAGCACAGACAGCAATACTTTGGGCAAGTTCTTACTGTGTCCAGGATCTTGCAAGTAGGTCACAGTTTGATACAACGAAAGTAATCTCTGTTCTGTGCCTGAGGCTGGACTCTGGTTGTTGATTTAATGTCTTGTTCAAACTTGATGCTTACTATTCGGGAACTGGAAGCATAAGAAGGGACCAGAGCTGAAAGATTTTCAGCATCTTCTACTAGTTTCTTCAGAATTCAGTGAAGAGATCTACTTTCTGATAAGATTGCTTATAATTTGAAATGGCAGTTTGTGATTTATTGCCAGGAATAACATTGATTAGTTACAAAATTTTTGACAGATATTTTTCAAGATTTCTTAACTTGTAGTAAACTGAAGAGGAGACAAGGAGAGAGATAAAATAGGTGCTTATTTTGCACCTGGTTCAATATGTGGTGAGACTGTTTCATAGTCCCCCTACAGTTGTGAGCAGTCAGTGCTTAGTTTTGGTGACTGATCAGTGGTATTTATGCAAAACTGCTCTACTGCATGTGATGTTGCCATTCTTGCTGGCACAAAGTAGAAAGCAGTCTAATCCTGTAAATCACATTTGTCATTTATAGTGGTAGGATTATTCTGACCATACGTCTTCTGACCATACATATTCTGACCAGACTTGCAATTTTTGTCCAAATTCTAGTTCTCTTTTGGCCCTGTTTTTGGGAATAGGATGTCTCTAGCCACTACCAAAAGCGAACTACAGATGACTCTGTAGCTATTTCTAACTCACAAGTATTTCGGTGATGCATTTGGAAACATGGTATCTCAGCTTCTGTGACAGCCAGGCTAAGCATAGGGATGAGAGGCTCTCAGCTCCAGAGCAGGGAGTCACAAAGCTCTGAAATATTGTCTGCAACACTATCAATATTAAGGCCTGCCCTTTAATCACATAAACTGTGAATATGGCTCTCCAAGCTCTACTTCAGGGAAGTACAGCCAAGTCCCAGTCTAGGAATGGTGCATATTCATCAGACTGAAATATTTCTGCCAAGCATTTTCATTTGTTTGCTTCACAACAGCATCTAAGAAAAAAGGGTTAGGGTTCATTTCACAGAGGATGATGAATAAACACAGATGATCATGTGTGAGATGTCTAAACTGCAGTTACAATGAAGACCTGCTCAGCACATCACTAGTGAATAAACCCCCAGTATTTACGTCAGGTTCTCTTGGCTGTCTTGCCTAGATCTCCATCTCAAGGGAGGGTAGACACATGGAGGCAGATAGCTAAACTCAGATGTTTTAATCCCCCCCTCCCAGTGTAACCTCATGAAACAGAGGGGAAAGAGCTATAAAGAAACATCCATCATGCAAAACTACCACCAGCCAGTTTGATGTGTCTGAGACAAGCTGTGTCAAGAGCAATAAAACTGCAGCCCCCGTTGCTGCCCAGTCAGCAGGCCTCATCCAGAGCCCTAACGTCAAAGGGACTGACTTTGAGAAAGCAGTTTTGTTTTCCTTCCTCTGTTCTGTTGGGACTCCCAAATCCAGTCCAACTGTGAAGATGCCTTTATGACTCAGACAATTTTCTTCAAAAAGGACCCAGATTTATTATGCTCATTTGGTTATTGTTATATTAAAAAACTGAAGAAACACTGAATCACATCCAGCCCTGGCATAAGTACAGACTTCCCCAAAATAACCACTTGGCTTCCCTCTGCAATTCAGTATGCATCCATTCATCAGTAGGCTTTGTCTGGTAGCCAGTTTGGCGCTCATGGGCTAAATGTTTCAGGCCAAACCAATTCTGATTATTTGTTGTTTTTTCAAATCAGCTGCTGTGAGACAATATGAAGTAATTTACTAAAGCCACAGTGTTCTCGAAATACTCCGGATATACCCCGGTCACTCCTAAAACCTTAGTAAAAACCAAAATAGAAAAGAAAAACAAACAAAATCAGATTGCCTAGAAAGCTGCTTTTAAAAACCAATCACTACTGATAACTCAGTGGTCAGGTTTTATTTTTAAGACTTTTCCATTATTTGGAACTGAAAAGAATGAAGACCTATAAAATATGATATCCAGGAGCATTTTTTCCTGTCTGTATAGGGAGAAATAACTTTCTTGCTTTTGTGTGTGTGTGTGTGCATGAATTTACAGTGTTCTGTGAATTTCCAAAAAGAAGCTCCATTTGGTAAGTAATATCTCTCCATTTTCTATAAAACCTGGATATAAATATTCTCTGGGAATATGATATGAATTAGAATTAGATAAAAATAATTTAAGAAAAGAAAAGGTTTATTCTCTGACACTGTTATTGCAAATCTATCCTTTTTTTTCAGAAACTACAGCTTTTTAGCCAATCCGTCTTTTCTGCTTGAATCTAAAATTATTGCTTCTTCTTACCCAAAAACATTTGACAGTTATCACTGTTGCCAGTCTTGGTGTCCTTGATTTCCTTAAGACCTAGCACCCTTAGATGTGTCTAAATATATATACATCTATATAAATATATATATATGTA
>WEIT01036373.1:0-22654 GCA_013389985.1 Dryoscopus gambensis | reverse complement strand
GGAGCCCCCCTGGGCCCCGCGGGAGCGCGAGGGGCTGGAGGAGAACGCGTGGCCGTGAGGGGTCGGTGGCCGTGACAGCTTCTGGCAGCCCCCGGGGACATCCCCGAGCTGCTGCGGGAGGGTGGAGGTGGCACCTGCGTGGAGACGCCCGGCCAGGCGATGGACACGGAGCTGCGGCGGCCAGGAGCCCTTCCCTTGGTGACTGTTGGCATTGGGGGGGGCCTGCAAGGAGCCCCCGGCCCCAGCCAGGCCCGAGGGGCGCCGGGGGTGTCCCCGAGCCGTGGGGAGCAGCTCCTGACCCAGGGTGGTCATGCTGTGGGCAGGGCAGAGCTGGCACCTGGGAACGGGGCTGGAGAGCACCCAGCTCCTCTCATCTTGGTCTCTTTGTCCCTCCTCGTTCTTCTCTGTTCCTTTTCCTCCTCTTGACCTCCTCCTCTTCTTGTCTTCTCCTCCTCTTCTTGCTATTCTTGTCAGCCTCCTCCTCAGCTCTTCTCGTATCTCTCTTTGGGCTGCCTCCTGCTTCTCTTGTCTTCTCTCCTCCTCTCGGCCTTTACGTCCTTTTCTTCTCATCATCTCCTGTTCTTGACCTTCCCCCTCTTCTCGGCCTCTTGTCATCACCTCCTCGGCCACTTTCTCATCTCTCCTCTCCAGTCTCCCTTCTCCCCACCCCTGAGGTGGCTCGGGGACGTGCAGTTTGTCACCACAACCCCTATTTCAGGGCAGGAGGGGTCACTCTTCCCTCTCCAGCCCCCAGCCGGCCGCAGCACTGCCCACAGCCCGTGTCGATGTCCCCGGGGTGGGACAGGGCTGTGCCCCCACCCCCGCGGCCCCGCATGTCCTCCCCAGCCAGTAAAGACCAACGGAGCTGAGCCCACCCTGTGTGGTCATCTGTCCAGGGGCATTCAGACCCCCCCAGGCCCGAGGGAGGAGGGCTCTGGGGGTCCCAGGAGGGGTGGGAGCAGTGAAGAGCTGAGGTGAGGCCAAGTCCCGATGTCCTGCACCCCGTTACAGCCACTGGGGCCCCTCCAGGGGTTTCCTGGAGCCCGAAGTACCCCATGGCCAGGGACCTTCACCTCAGGGCTGCTGGCCCAGGGGGACGTGGCCACGCTCCAGACCTGCTGCTGGTCACCACCCTGCTGTGACTGGGGGTTCCAAAGCGGGGTGTCCACTGTGGTCCCTGGACACCTGCCCCCTGTCTCCCCTGCAAGTGGAGCTGGGGTCCAGCCCCAGAGGGGTGCTCCAGTGCTCCATGGGATGTCCCAGAGCTGCTCCAGTGCTCCATGGGATGTTCCAGAACAGTGCCAGCGTCCCACAGGGTGTGCAGAGCAGCTCCAGTGCTCAGCCACGGTGCCAGCACCCAGCAGGAGGCCTGGCAGGGGTGCCAGTGCTGGGTGGGATGGCCCAGAGCAGGACTCCGTGGTGCTGCCCATCCTTGCCAGGGACTGTCGCCCAGCCCACAGGGACCAGCAGCACCTCCTGGGGACCCTGTGCTCATCCCCAACCCCAGGAGCAGCTCGGGGCACTCAAACTGGGCATCACATAGGGGTGCAGGGCCACCTTAGGCCTTGGTGGATCCATGAGAGGCTCCGGGAACAAAGCCAGGAGCTGTCCAGGCCCATCCTGTCCCCACGGGGTGAGCGGCCCTGGGCCACTGGCCCGGCCCTGCCCTTTTGCTGTGTCAGGCCTTGCCGTGCCAGAGGCCACTGGCCCCAGCGAGGGCTTATCTGCCAGGAAGCTCCCAGGATCCTGCTTCCCTCGGGATCACGGGGTCACGGCCACCCCGGCAGCGTCCCCGCGGGCCGGTGTCACCTTTGTTCAACATGCCCTTCAAACCAGTGAACATTACAATATATTTATCTTTCATATATTAGAGATTTCCTGCTTTGAGGGAGGGGGGACCCATGGCTTGATTTGGGGGGGGAAAGGAGCAGTGGGAGCCCCAGGGGAGCACCCAGGAGTGCCGGGGGGGAGCAGAGGGAGCCGTGGGGCTGGGCAGGGGGAGAGGGGACGCTCAGAGCCCTCCCGGCCCCGTGGCAGGGGCTGGAGGGGGCTGGAAAAGCCCTTTTTAACCTGCACGTGAAGTACAGCCTCAAATTCGGGATCCTCGAGCCCCTCTGGGAGCTTTGGGAAGGGCTCCCATGGGAAGGAGACCCTCTGTCTGTGAAGGGCTCAGCCACGGCGCTGCTGAACCAGGGGACAAAATCAGGCAGCGAGAGAGGGGCAAGAAGCCAAAGCTGTCTCCCACCTGCTCCAGCCCCAAATTTCGGGACTCCAGGGGGGATCTGCACCCACGGCACTTTGGGCCCCCCCAGCCAAGCCGGCAGCGAGCCCCCAGGGCTTGGAATGCTGAACCCACCACCAGACACCGCTCCAGGAGAGCCAGGGCCAGGAGCTGGGGGTTTTTCGGAGAGCAGCCCCCCCACAGCAGCTCCGAGCCGGAGGGTGACCCTGGGATGTGGAGGGAGCAACACCAGCGAGGAGGACACGGCCTCCCTCCCGCACGGATCGCTGCGGGGACACGGGGACCGGGGACAGCCCCCCCGGGAAAGGGACAAGCCCAGGGGCTGCTGCCTGGGCAGGAAGGGAAGGGGACATGCACACGGATCCGGCCCTGCTTCCTCGGGCGGGAAAGGGAGGAGAGGACAACGAGGAGGAGGAGGAGGAGGGGCTGCAGCAGCACCTCAGTTCTTCAGGATGGTCTCGTAGGCTTGGTAGACGTACTGGGACACCTCTGGCGCTCGGCATTTCAGGGATAACTGCGGGCAGAGAGGGAAGAGCGGGGTCAGGGAATCCCACCCGGCGCTGGAGAGCCACCAGCCCCAAAGCAGAGCCCTGCATGCTGCAGCTCCCCTCCCACGGGGCAGTCCAGCTCCGGATTTCAGCTGGAAAAAGGTCATTAAACCCCTGCAAGCCCTCCCGGGGCAGAGCCATCCACATGCAGCACAGGCAGGGAACAGGCAGGGGCAACACTCCAGGTTTTGGGATTGGATCCGATGCCTGGCGCTCCAGGGTGAAGGGCTCCCCAAAAACGTCCTCCTCTCCGAAGAGGAACGAGCTCCTTCGGGTGTTTGCTTAAATACGAAATGATTCCAAAACCAATTAGCTCCTCAAGCAGGGAAAGCTCATGGAGAATCCTCCGGGATAAGGACTGGCAGCTATCCTCATCCCCAGTGAAACCAGGAGGGCAGTGGGGACATCCCAGCCCTCGGAAACGTCCCCTCCTCGTACCAGCCCTGCCGGGAAGGAGAGGTAGGAGGCACCAGGAGACCGGCAGGGCAGGGAAAAACATCAGGGGAGGCAGGAATATCCAGGCAGCAGCCAGGGAGAGCCCAAAGCCAGGNCCACCACCAGCACCAGCACCACCACCGGGGAGGTGTCTCCAAGCTCGGAGGGGGGAAGGCAGGGAGCTGCAGCCCCGGGGCCGGGATGTACCGTGAAGCTGGGATTGCTGGGCTGGATCCGCAGCTCTGCCAGCACCCAGATGCCGTTGGTGAGCTTCAGGGACTGGTAGAGCATGTCCTGCCCCTCCACGTTCCTCTTGGCTATGGTGTAGACATTGTTGTTCTGCAGTTTGCTGGAGACGGTGTCTTCGGAGGGAAGGGAGGAAAAAAACACATCTGTTAGCTCAGATCCATCATCTGCAGAGACAGGAGAGCCCAGAGGAGCATTCCCAGGATGCAAGAGCACAGGGAGACACCAGCTCCTTCTCCGGGGATAGGAGCACAAAAGACACAAAGAGAAAAGAATTCCNGGCGGGCCGGCAAGGGCGGGCGGGCGGCGGGGACGGAGACACAGAGAGAGGAGTCAGGGTGACACGGCTCGTCCCACCCCACAGAGAACAGGCTGCCAGGGAGGCGGGCAGGGGACAGGGACAGCAGCACGTCGGGATGAGGCGTGGATAGATCCCTGCTCAGGGCATGCTCCGAGGACAGGGTTTAATGGAGCTGGGTGGGTTGGGACCCCTCTGTGTCCTTCAGCTGCTCCCACAGGAGCGGTGTCACCCTCCCCACGAGAGAGGGACAGCGGGGCTGGCACCACCACCAGCACCAGCACCACCACCGGGGAGGTGTCTCCAAGCTCGGAGGGGGGAAGGCAGGGAGCTGCAGCCCCGGGGCCGGGATGTACCGTGAAGCTGGGATTGCTGGGCTGGATCCGCAGCTCTGCCAGCACCCAGATGCCGTTGGTGAGCTTCAGGGACTGGTAGAGCATGTCCTGGCTCTCCACGTTCCTCTTGGCGATGGTGAAGATGTTGCTGCCCTGGAGTTTGCTGCTCACGGCATCTGGGGTGGGAGAGAGAGGCTGAGGGGGCTGGGCTGACCCCCTGCTCCCCTTGGAGCTGCTCCAGCCCCATCTCCTCCCCTCCTTGCCGTGGAAGAGGTTTGGATTGGATATTAGGGGATATTTCTTCCTGGAAAGGGTGGTCAGGGTGGCACAGCTGCCCAGGGCAGGGGTGGATCCCCATCCCTGGGGGTATTCCACAGCCCTGTGGATGTGGCACTCGGGGACAGGGGGCAGTGGTGGCCTTGGCAGTGCGGGGGACTGGTTGGACTCAATGATCTTGGAGGTCTTTTTCCAAACAACTCTGTGAGTTTCTGATCCCAGGGTGGGCACAGCAGCTGCCCCCAAGGCAGGGACATCCCCACCAGGCAGAGTGAGTCGGGATCACAGAATCATGGAACGGTTTGGGCTGGAAGGGACCTTAAAGCCCATCTCATCCCAACCCAGCAAGGCCCTGCAGGGAGCCAAGGGCAAGCAAAGCATCTGCTCCTTCCTGGAGGTCCAGGGTGGGCACAGGGGGAGGAGACCTCAGCTGCCCACAGCCTGGGCTAACTGGGATGAGCTGGGCACCAGCAGCCGGCCCTGAGCTGAGCCAGGCCCTTCCCAGGGGGTGGGACCCACCTGCATTGAGGGAACAGTCTTTGATCTGGAACTGGGTCTCGTTCTCGTTGGGAATGTCCTTCCAAGTGGCCAGGAACATCTGCCTCTCTGCAGGGAGCGAGGACACCAGCACTGAGGGAGCTGCCAGACTGGGCAGCCCCGACGGGGACACAGCACAGGTGACACGGCAGCAAAGGGATGTCACCCCACCAGTCCCTCTAGAAGCTCCCCAAGGCCAGGCTCAGGGCAGCCGCCTGCTTTTGGGGGCTCAACCTATGGGATCAGGAGGGTTCCAGGGGCTGGGATGGCACCCAGGGACAGGTGACAGAGCCACCCACACCCCAACCCACCCATCTTGCCGTCCTCCACGAACAGGATGTGCAGGGGGTACAGGGTGCTGAAGTAGAAGACGTCGATGTTGTTCTTCACCGCCACCTGGGGTGGGAGGACACGGGGATTTCAACACCTCCGACCCACAGCAGGTTCCCAAAGTGTCCCCTCCCGTCCCATCCCATCCCCTCCCACCCTCCCCTCTGGAGCCACGTGTCACTCCAGTTCCTGCTGTCACACCTCCCTCTGGATTTCTCCAAGGGACCCTGCCCCATCCCCAGCTCCCCAGGAGGGGACACCCGCGGGTTGCCCACCTGGAGGTTGTTGAGAGGGTCCATCTTCATGACGGAGCCCACGGTGTTCAGGGGCAGGGAGATCTCCACGGACTGGTTGGGGGCCAGAGGCGCGTGCACCTGGAGAGGAGCTGCCGGGGCCAGGCCGAAGCTGTGGGGACCCCCAGGGAGGGCAGGGGGTCAGGGTGGGGACAGCAGGTGATGGCACAAGGCACCGTCCATCCAGCCCTGGAGCTCCCTGCCTTCGTCCAGCAGCACCCCAGGAGCACCCAGCTGCCCCTGCACTGTCCAGGACTGGTTCCTGCCCCGCCCAACCTGGGGCAGTCCCAAAATCTCCCCCCTCCCTCCTACACCCATTTGTAGCATTCCTGCAGCATTCCCTCAGGGCTTTTGAGGGAAAAGGAAGCATCAGTTCCCCAGGACAAACGCCAGGCCAATGCTCAGAACCTTGAGGAGCGGCCTCTTCAGCCAACTTCTTAGAGGCTTTGGTTTGATGCTCATCACCACCACAGCCATCAGAGAGAGAAGGGTCATCACCAGAGGCTGCTCCCAGCCCTTGCAGCTCCTTCCTCAAGCCCTTTTGCACACAAAACCGCCCCGGGCGGCGTCTCCACGGGTCCCAGGAGGCCCCAGCCCAGGCGGGACTCACCTGTTGCGGTTGAACTGGATGGCGAAGTCGGACATGACCTGCAGGGCTTTGTTGGTCAGCACGAGGTCCATGGAGATGGAGCCCACCTGGCGGCTGAAGGTGCCAGAGATCTCCAGCCCCTTGGCTTTCATGGCAGGGAGCCAGACCTGGGCGAGGGCGACAAGAAACCCTCAGGGTGTCACCCAAAACCGGTGCTCCCCCACCTCCTCCAGGGGAGGCTGTGCCGCGGGGAGCGGGCAGGGGGGTCCGTGCCCCCCTTAACCCCGAGCTTGGCTGCCCCACTCACCGTTTTGGGGGCCACGTAGGATCCTGAGAGGGTCCCCACCCCACCGGTGAGGTCGAAGAGGTCGCCCAGGCCGCTGCCGAGGGGTGCCCCCACGTTTGTGGGCGCCGTGGTGCCGGGTGCTGGTGTGAAGCTGCCACTGCTGCCGCCGCCCATCTGCGGGGACAAGGGAGGGGTTACAGGGGCCACCACGGGGAGGGGGCCAGGAGGACGATGAGGAGGAAGAGAAGGATGAGGAGGAGGATGCAGAGAACGAGAGGGTTTGGGCGCGAGGGCACACTCACAGCAGGGCTGCCTCCCGCATCGCTGCGCAGCTGCAAGAGAAGAGAGGGGCATCAGCCGGGGCAGGGCTGAGGGCACCGGGGTCCCCAAAATGTCCCCTCCGGACACTCCCTGAAAGCAGCAAGGGTCGGGATGCCCCAGCGGTCCCAGACCAGGAGCTGTGAGGGGCCGGGGCTGTCCCCAGAGGGAAGCGAGGGGTCAGTGGGGCCTGGGGGGGCAGCCGGGGGGGCACGGGGCTGGAGGGCTGGGCAAAGGTGATCCATACCCCTTCCGACTCGTCCCCCATCTCCAAGCAGAAGCAGGCAAGGTGGAGAGAAGAGCCAGCCACATGCAGAGAGCAGCCAGGAGAGGAGAGACAAAAAGAGAGAGAGAGAAGGGGAAGGAGGGGACAGAGGTTAGTCCTGACACATCCGTCTGTCTGTCTGTCTGCGGCTGTCCTGGAGCCAGGGGACAGAGCCACGCCTCATTCCCAGCCCATCACCGACCCCTGAGAGCCACAAGGAGCCAGGGCAGCACTTGGAGGGTGACAGAACAGCCAAGGCAGCGACGCTGCCTCCCCTTGGGATAAACCCGCTGGGTTCCGTGAGCCTCGGAGAAAACCCCAAACTCCGTTCCTTCGGGGAGCCTGGCACCCCCAGGGCAGCTGCTCCCACACACGGAGAGGTTCCCACCCCACCTCACCCCGAGGCCAAAGCACGGCCTGGGCTGCACTCCCGGGAGGACACGCTGTCACCTCGGGATCTCCTGGCGCAGGGGACACCCCACAGAGCACCCCGCAGGCTGCGAGTGGGCGCACCCTGGCCCATCCCCGCAGCAGTTTGGGGGTCAGAGAGGGGCCCCCAAGAGCAGCCACTCCTGCAGCACAGCACGTGGAGTGGGAACATCCACGCTGACTGAGAGAAAAGGCATCGGGAATGGTGGGAATGGGTGGGTGGGACCCCACCAGCTGTTGGATAAATGAGGGTGCAGTGCCCCTCTGTCCTCACCCACTGCAGGAAAGGACCAGCCCAGATGTCCCCAGGCTGACAAGTCTGTCCTACCCCAGGACACCCCAGACCGGAGCCAGCATCGAGCCCAGCGCGATGCCGACGGGACAGCCTGGCATCGAGGAAGCAGCGCGGGAGCTGGCACGTACCAGGCTGTCCAAGCCGCCCCCGAGGAGGTCCACGGCGCCCATCTGCACGGAGGAGGTGGCCATGGGTGGCCCGCTCACCGGGGGGCCCAGGTCCAGGTTGAGCAGGTCCCCCAGCAGGTCCCCCTGGGTGGGGATCACCGAGGGCTGATCCGCTGCCGGGCCCCCCGACGGGGCCGTGTCCGGGCTCTCGGCACTCTCACTCCTGAAGGGAATGGCACGGGGAAGATGGGAGAGGGTGAGGAGCTCCAGCTGGGACAGGCAGTCCCACTGCAGACAGGGGCCGGCCCAGTTGGACCCTCCATCCCATCCTGGCTCCCGACACATTCTCATGGAGATCACCCTCCACTGGCATCGCTCCTTTGGCTTTTTAAGGACAGTGTACCTCCCACAGAACCTCCCTTGGGGATGGGGGCTCGGCTCCAAGCCCAGCGGCCCCACAGCAGCCCCACAACCATTCAGCTCCGCATCCACCCCCTGCACCCACAGCCCTGGACGTCCCAGCACGGCGTGGGGACGCAGGAATACTCACGAGCCCGTCCGTGGGGGCAAACTCTTGTGCACGACGCCCCTGCTGCCCTCCACGAAGGCGCTGGGGGGTTTGTGGTACACCGAGGCCAGGGTCCCGATGTAGCAGATGAGCTCGTCCAGCAGCGTGGGCTCGATCAGATCCGTCTCCTCCGAGATCAGCGGCTTCTCCGCCAGCACCACCTCCTTGGCGGCCACGGGGTCCGTGGAGAGCAGGCGCCAGTAGATGTACCCACGATCCCGCAGGTCGGGGTTGTCCGAGTCCTTTGGGAAGCCATCGGGAAGCTGCAGCTACTACAGAGCTACTCGGAGCAACTGCAGCTGCTACAGAGCTGCTCGGAGCAACTGCAGCTGCTACAGAGCTGCTCGGAGCAACTGCAGCTGCTACAGAGCTACTCGGAGCTGCTTTTCCCTTCTAAGCCTCGCTGGGAGGGGTCACAGGGATCAAAGTTACCGAGGCTGCGCGGTGCCTCCAGAGCCATGGGGGTGCCCACACTCTGCAGGCTTTCGACTGTCAGCATTCCCAGAGGGACTGGGGACAGGGGCTGGAGGGACAGGACACAGGGAATGGCTTCCCACTGCCAGAGGGCAGGGCTGGATGGGATATTAGGAAGGAATTGTTCCCTGGGAGGGGGGGCAGGCCCTGGCACAGGGTGCCCAGAGCAGCTGTGGCTGGCCCTGGATCCCTGGCAGTGCCCAAGGCCAGGCTGGACATTGGGGCTGGGAGCAGCCTGGGACAGTGGGAGGTGTCCCTGCGGGCTGGACAAGAGGATCCTTTAGGTTCCTCCCAACCCAATCCATTCTGAATTGAGCTCCAATTCCCTGCCTGCTGCACCGTGACCACGCCATTCCCGCTGCCCTGGGGCACGGGAAGCCCTGGGAAGCTCTCCCGGGTGTTACCCACCTGCGTGGCCAAGCTCAGCACCTGCTGCACCAACTCCTGCGTCTCCGTGGGCTTCTTCAGGAACAGCTTCACGATGGCCGTCAGCAGCTGCAGCTGGACCTGTGGGGACAGACAGGGTGAGGGACAGCCAGCTCACACTGGTTTGGTGCAGGAACACATGGATTTGATCCAGGATCTAACCCCAACCTGCCTTTCAAGGGACCGACGGCACGGTGACCATGTCAGTGGCAGTGACACATCAGGGCACCTCGCCCGGCCCCATTCCAGCCCATTCCCACACCCTCAGAGACACAGGCTGACCTCGACACTATGGGGCAGGATCCTGGGAGCAGGTTACACGGCCCCACAGGGCACAGGCCAGAGCATCCTTTGACTTCCACATGGATAAGCAGCAGGAATTCCCCTGTGACAGTCCCTCCCCACCTCTCAGGGAGCCAGGACTGCTGGCTTGGCTATTCTGCATTTGCAGACTTTGCCCTGGTCACTGTCACTCGGGCACAGGGTGTTTTGCACAGTGTTCCAGAGTTGGAGACCCTCCAGAATTCCACAGGCAACCCCACTGGCCTCAGTCGCCCCGGGGAGACGGGGCAGGCACGGCTCCCTCTGCTCCTTTTCCAGCTCTGTGGGACACCCAGGGGACTGCCTGGTGCCTCCCCACCACGGGATAGGGAAGGCGCTTGGGACAACACCGTGGTGGCATTTCACAGAACAGCTCGGGCTGGAAGGGAGCTCAAAGCCCATCTCATTCCACCTCCTGCCATGGGCACGGACACTTTCCACCATCCCAGTCTGCTCCAAGCCCAGACCACATTCCCGGGCCACATCCTACACGCAACCCTGCCGTGGGACATGGCTGCTCTGAGCACCTGCACGGACGACGCCTCGGGAAGGGACCAGCTCCCTCCCAGAGCAAACTGTCCCCTGCTCCACTCAGCAGGAGCTCTGTGACGGTGTCCCCCTGAGGGACCAGGTCCCCCTGGCACACCTGAGTGCTCTCGTCATGGAAGCCCTCCAGGAAGCTCTCCAGCAGCTCGTCGGCGTTGTCGATGCGCTCGGCGTATTCCCCCACGATCCAGATCATGGCAGCCCTGGCCTCGGGCTCATCCAGCGAGTCCAGGTTCTCACAGAGCGTGGCGATCACGCTCTCGTACCTGCCCGAGGAGGGGACGAAGGGCAGGAGGAAGCTCACCCAGAGCGGGAGACCCAAATCCTGACCCACCCTAATTCCAAACCACGTCCCATCGCCCACAGCAGAACTGTGGCCAAGGGCACCCTGCCTGGGGCTGCCCCCTCGCCCCACAGGCAGTGCCCACACATTCCCAACTCCTGAATTCCCCCTGTTGGTCTGATCCGCTCCCCTCTGGAGCAGCCCGGAGCCACCGGCTGCTCCTGCAGAGCTCTGCTCATTCCCAATCCAGCTCATTAGTATTTATTACCACTATTAGTCCCCCACTTCCTGATTACAGAGCTGCCTATTCATCCTGGCTCAGCTGGAACATTCCCTCCCCTCTCCTCCTGCTGCCCTTGTTGCAGCACCAGGAGCTGGATGCAGAGCCAGGGACGGTTTCTGCTGACGCAAGGGACCCGCACATCCCTGGCAGCTCCTCTCTGTCCGAGTGCCCGGAGCTGGGGCTGCCACCACGGAGCCCTCCTGGCACTGGGGACAACCCCTGGGGCGGCACCGACCCCTCGGAGCGGCCAAAACCCAAAGCCACCTGCGCTGGGGGCTTCATCCCACCGAGGGTTTGCGTTCCCCCAAAGCACAGAGAGGCGGGAAGAGCTCGTGCAGGACTGGGAGCATCCTGGAGAAGCCCCACGCACTTGTTGGGGTACTTGCGGAAGATGTCCTTGATGACCACGATGGCCTCCTGCACCACGTAGTTGACCTTGGTCTGGATGAGGTCCAGCAGGGTGCTGACACAGCGCTCGGCCGATTGCTGCCGGACGGACTCGGTCACGCGGGGCCGTGAGCCCCTCGCATCCCACCCCAAACCCTCCACTGCCACTCCCAGCCACCCTTATCCCCCCCGGATCCAACCCACAGCCCAACGGGGGACACGTGAGCGCGGTCTCCCCTTCACACCCAGGTGTGGCTCCTCCTCATCCTCGCTGCACATTCCCACAGGCCCCTCTCTCCTCATGGGAACATCCCAGCCCTGCAGAGCCACCTTTCCAGGGAGGTTTTTAATAATCCCCTTCGGAAAATTATCCCCACGGGGAAGCCAAGCCTCCGAGCAGCCCCTCGGGAAGGGATGGATTCCTTCCCAGCCTCTTGCAAAGCAATTGGGACATTCCCAGATCCTCAGGAAAGGATCACCTCCCTCCCAGATCCTCAGGAAAGGATCACCTCCCTCCCAGCTCCTCAGGAAGGGATAAGCTCCCTCCAGCTCCTCAGGAAGGGATCAGCTCCCTCCCACCTCCTCAGGAAGGGATCAGCTCCCTCCCAACCCTTCAGGAAGGGATCAGCTCCCTCCCAGCCCTTCAGGAAGGGATCAGCTCCCTCCCAGCCCTTCAGGAAGGGATCAGCTCCCTCCCAGCCCCACTCTGGTCCCCAACAAGCCACTGGTATCCCCCACTGCATTCAGAACTCCTGGCTCTGTTTGAGGCAGGGATCCCAAAGCAGCTCCCTAAAGGATTAGGGGATGGAACACCCTCCTGACACCCCTGTGGAACAACCATGGCTCATCCCCAGGCCTGGGAAGGCTCCAGCTCACAAATTCCTGGGATGAGACACCCACCACGTGCTGGCAAGTGCTGCCCTGCCCAAGCCCAGGTGCCACCAGCCCCCACCGTGCCCCGGCCCTCACCTCCACCTTGATGGCGCAGCGGCCGATGGCTCTCACCGCCTTCCTGACAAAATCCACGTCCACCTCCGTGGCGTATTCCTTCAGCTCCGCCAGCACCTGAGGGACGGCAGGGCGCAGTGAGAGCCTGGCAGCAGGGAAAAGCCGCCAGGGCAGCGGGGCAGCGACCCAGCACGAGCGGGCTGGCTGGGACGGCCGCTCCCGGCCGCATCCCGCAGCGCTGGGACTGGGGTTCCGATACCCCCGGGTGCCCCACGCCCAGCCCCTGACCTGAGCTATGTTGGCCTGGGAGGCCAGGCGGATCATGATGTCCAGCTTCTCCAGTTTGACGTAGATGGGGTCGTTGTACTTGACGAAGAACACCTTCATCTCGTGCTTCAGGATCTCGGGCCTGCGGGCAGCGAGAGGCAGCGTTAGGGGGGGGGGACGGGCACTCGCTTCCAGCACAATCCCGGGGTTTTGGGGGCCTGCTCAGTGCCGAGGAGTCCGAGTCACCGTGATTGTCACCCGGGATTCTGTCCCTTGGCTCCCCTTTGCTGGCACGTAGGGGACAGAGCACAACCTTGTCACAAACGCGGGCCAGACGTGAGGCAACAGGGGCCGTTTGTCCTGCCAAGGCTGGAGGGGATATTCCAGTGGGAGCAGGGACACAAATCCAGACCCCAGGGCTAGGCTGGACCTTTCTCACCAGCTCACCCTCTCTCTAAGCCACGGAAGAGCTAGGCCAGGTCCAGCTCCAAGCTGCCTTCCACATTCCCACTCCCAGGGACACTAATTGCTTTCCACCTCTCCCAGAAATTGCTGCTATTTTTAAGAGACGACCACGGCGCCGACTGGGAGGAGGACAAATCATCTGACTGGGCTGGGGCTCTCCAGCTGCCACTCCTGCTCCAGGCACACGTGTGGGGCCTCAGCCACCTCCTGCCCACCGGGATTTTAGATCAGCAAAGAGACACAAGGACTCTAAGCACTTGCTCCAAGAGGATGACTGTGGAGAAAGCAGCTGGCAGCACAAAAATCCCTCCCTAGACACAGAGTGACTGCTCCAAAGCCTCACAGCTTTTGGCTTTGCCATCCATTGCTGCACCCAAAAAAGAATAAATTAAACTAAAGGGAAGATTAAACTGGAGATCCAGCTCAGCTCCCTGCTCGTTCCCTCACCTGACTGACCCAAGGCCAGCTTGGGTGCGACTTGGAGCACCCGGGTCTAGTGGAAGGTGTCCCATTGAGTGGGGGTGGGATGAGATGAGCTCTAAGATCCCTCCCAACCAAACCATTCCACGATTCCACGACTCTCCTTGGATTTCAAACAACAGAGAAGAAAGCACCCCAGAGGATGGGTTGTGCAGTCAGAGGGACTGAAGCATCGGTGGCAAAGAGGGGACACCTGCACACCCACCTTTTCTGCACGATGAGGTTGATGTTGCGGAGGGCCACGTACTGCAGCTCGGGCTCTGCGGACAGCAGAGTGACCAGAGGCGGGGCCAGCTTCTTCAGGAGCGTGCCGTAATAATCCAGGTCCTTGGACAGCATCTCCATGAACTTCATGAGCACCTTGACGGCCGACAGCACCACGGCAGAGTTGGCGTGGGACAGCCGCGGCGTCACCCGCTCGCAGATGCTGCCGGGGCGAGAGGAGGGAAAGGAAATGATCCCAGCCCTTCCTCCTGCTGAAAAACTCCTGCCAGCATGGAGGAAGGACTCGCAGGAAAGCTGAGCAGCTCTTGGGACCTTCCCAACGAGGCTGAACTGGCTCTTGAATGCCCCAGCGAAGGTTATTCCCCAGGCCCTGCAGAACCCTCTGGCGGTGACCCCGTTTCGGGCCTGTTGTGCCCTGCAGCCACATTTTAAGCAGCTCAAGGAGCACGATCCCAGTGCCAGGCCTCGCTACGGGACCAGGGCAGGCTCCAGATGGCCATGCCCAAGGCACAGCTCCAGCAGATGCCCGCTGTCCCACCTCCCGCAGCAGGGTCAGGAGGATGTAGAGGAGGAGACGCTCCTCAGAGGAGAAGGGGCAGTGCCAGGCCCTGCCTGTCCCCTCACCTCTGTGCTTCTCGGTCATCCTTGGGCATGTAGTTGGCCAGGCAGTCCAGGATGAAGATCTGGCCCCACTCGGTGCACTCGTTGAGGGCCGTGAGCAGCTTGTTGATGGACTGGGGGTTGAGGTCCAGCAGGTTGCTGCTGGGGTGAGACTCCGCTATTTCCGACAGCGCCGCCACCGCGTTGGCCACCACCTGCCGGGGGGACGGGACACGGATTGGTGACACCGAATGTGGTGTGAGGGGGCGAGCTGGCTCCTCACCACCAACCCCATCCGCGTCTGGCCTCCAGCTTCTCCCTCCCCGCAGCAGCCGTGAGGGAGATGGACGAGCCATCACCACCGGCACGCTCCCGCCGCCCACGCCGCGGCTCCAGCGGCTCCCACGTGTTCCACAGGAGTCAGCCTTGGCTCCGTGCCCAGCTCCCCTTCCCCAGGCAGCTCCGAGGAGCCCCAGAGCTTTGCACACAGCTCCTGGGCTCGACTCTACGCCCAGGGTAAGACTGGAAAAGCAGGGAAGGCTGTGGGAAGAGAAATCCCAAGGAAAGGTGGTTTTAAAGTTCCTCGTGCCCGGGGAAAGGGAGGGAAGGCAAAGCCCAGCTGCCAGGAAAACCAGAGGCAAAAGCCACTGGCTGTGTGGGATCAGAACCAGGCACCAGCTTCCCTCTGCCCCGAGGCAGCCACAGCAGCCTCCTTCCCACTGGGAATAGAGGAATAACGCGCTGCCAAGGCATGGGAGAGACCCTCTGCCCAGGAGACAGGGCTGTGGGGCAGGGAACACGGCCTGCAGTGCTGAGAAGCAAAAATTCCCCAAAAGTGGTTCGTTAACACCAAAAAGAGAGGCTGGGAGTGAGCCTGGGAGGAAAGGAGTAGGGTGCGAAGGCGATGGGAGAGCGGCCACTGCCACGAAGGGATGAAGGGAAGGTGGAGAGGGCAAAAGACCATCACCATGGGGTTGGAGTCGGAGATGAGATCCTTGAGGGTGTCCAGGAAGCCCTGGTCCTCCACCAGCTGGGCGTTGATGTCGTGCAGCTTGGCCACGCAGACGGCGGCCGTCTTGCGCACGTAGGGGTCCTCGTCCTTGAGGCACTTGCGCAGGGGCTCGCACAGGTACTCCGTGATCTTGTCCACGCGGATGCAGCCCATGGTGCGCACGGCCAGAGCCCGGATCAGCGGGTTCGGGTCCTCGCAGTCCTGCAGGGAGCAGAGGGGAGGGTGGGGATCCCGGGCTCCTCGGATCCCACGTGTCTCTGGCGGGTTCAGGTCCTCCAGGAGGATTTGGGTTCAAATCCTGAGGTTTTCACGCTCCGCTCTCAAGTCATCCGAGAGAGGTTTCTCTCTTGTGCTGCACCCGCTGAGTTCTAACACCACCAATCCTCGCTCCCAGAACTCCTCATTCCCTCCAGGAATCCCACATCCTCATCACTTACACCAGGTAGCTGAACCCAGCCTGATGCTGGAAACACATATGGGGATTATTACGTGGGGTTTATCCTCGCTAAAAAGCCTGAACTCCCCCTAAAGCCCACCAGGCCTCTCCACTGGGTGATTTGGCAATATCCTGGCTCCTAACACACTCTTCAATTCCCAGCTCCAACGGGAAGATCATGAGGGATTTCTCAGCACACCAACTCACATGACGGCTCTCGATCTCGGCAGCTGCCCACACCCCCGGCAGAGCGAGTGGCACAGCACGGCTGCCAAAAACTGCCTTTCTGCATTACTGGACAAACTCAATCGGTTTCCTAGAGCTTGGAGAGCCCCTCCTCCAGCAGGGAGAGGCTTTGGAAAGCTGCCCACGCTCCCTGACGTGCGGCTCGGCGCGGTGACCCCGCACGCGGTGTCCCCCATCCCCTCACCTTCACAAAAGTGTTCACTGCCATGATGGCCATGTCGGGCTGGCTCTTGGCGTAGTTCATCAGGTAGAGGTAGACCAGCTTCTTCAGCTCCAGGTTGTCCGTCTGCATGCAGTTCACCACGTCCGGGAACAGAGCGCTGGAACGCAGAGCGGCTCCGTGAGGGCAGCACATGGCCATGGGATCCCCCCTCCCACGGATAACCTGCTCCTAAAGCCAGGGGAACCCTGCCAGGAAAGGCTGGGAGAGCTGGGGGTGCTCACCTGGAGAGGAGAAGGCTCCAGGGACACCTCAGAGCCCCTGCCAGGGCCTGAAGGGGCTCCAGGAGAGCTGCAGAGGGACTGGGGACAGGGGCTGGAGGGACAGGACACAGGGAATGGCTGCCACTGCCAGAGGGCAGGGCTGGATGGGATCTTGGGAAGGAATTGTTCCCTGGGAGGGGGGGCAGGCCCTGGCACAGGGTGCCCAGAGCAGCTGTGGCTGCCCCTGGATCCCTGGCAGGGCCCAAGGCCAGGCTGGACACTGGGGCTGGGAGCAGCCTGGGACAGTGGGAGGTGTCCCTGCCCATGGCAGGGGTGGATCAGATGGGCTTTAAGGACCCTTTCCCACCCAACCCATTCCATGACTCCATGAGCTGAGCCCACCCTGCAGCAGACATGGCTGCATTGCCCATCCCCAGTGGATTTTTTTAATGGATCTGTATCAAAACCAGCCCCTGACGGACCAAAACTGAGCTTTCCTACATGGCTTTGCTGCATCCCTGCTCCAGGGCACATCCACCACCCTGGGAAAAAGTGCTGGACAATTCTCTCAGGCGCAGGGTGGGGTTGTCGGGGTGTCCTGGGCAGGGCCAGGAGCTGCACTGAATGACCTTTGTGGATCCCTTCCAGCTCAGGATATTCCATGATTTTATGCACCATCACGGGACAGTGCCCAAAGGAAGAGCCCCACTGCCCTGGGGGCGCCCTGAGCACCAGGGATCCGCTGGGATGGAGGGGAATGGAGTGGAGCCTGCACAGAGCTGGGGCTTCCCCTCCCCACTCATCCCGGAGCTGTGGGACACCAGAGATGCTGCTTCATCCAAACACAGACCAATCAGACAATTAAACCACCCCGGGGGGGCAATCAAGGTCCCAGGGCTAACACAGGGGTTATCCCACCCTGGCAGATGTCCCGTGGCTCCTGGAAGTTTCTCCACCTCCGCAAGCCCAGCCAGCCCTGACAGGATCAAACCTGGGGCCCCCCTAAATCCAGGGAGCTGGGCTTTGCACTGCTGCCACCCACCTGGGCTGGTCTCACCCGGGCTAAACCGGGCTTTGCTGGCACCTCCCCGGGAGCAGTGAGCTCAGCAAACTGCTTCCCTGCAGCCTAGAACAGGCACACACCCAAAAAATGGGCTGACACAGCCCCAGGGTCATGGAATGGGTTGGGAATCACGGAATCTTAAAGCTCATCCAGTGCCACCCCTGCCATGGCAGGGACACCTCCCACTGCCCCAGGCTGCTCCCAGCCCCAATGTCCAGCCTGGCCTTGGGCACTGCCAGGGATCCAGGGGCAGCCACAGCTGCTCTGGGCACCCTGTGCCAGGGCCTGCCCACCCTCACAGGGAACAATTCCTTCCCAAAATCCCATCTAAATCTCCTTTAGTTTAACGCCATTCCCCCTTGGCCTGTCACTATCCGTCCATGTAAAAACCTGTTCTCCCTCTTTTTTTAAGCCCCTTCAAGTACTGGAAGCTCCTGGCACATCCACGTGATCTCCACGTGGTCCCAACACGGACACGCCCTGCTGCTGCTGCTGCTGCTCTGGGAGCCAGGGATGCCCCAGTTCTCCCGACCCTGAGTGTGTTTTCCCTCCATTTCTTCTCCAATGCGCCGTGAAATCCAAATTGCTGATGCTGCCTGTGCTGGGACGGGTCCGTGCAGGAAAAGGCACGGAAGGGGCCACGTGCAGCTCAGCCAGAGGGGAAAAGGGAAGCAGCAACAGCAGCTGCCTGACCTTTTGGACTGCAGAGGCTGTAAAAGGTTTATCAACATCCAGGCCCCGACGGCTCCGAGGGGGTCCTGCTTGTTTTTAGCAACACACGAAGGAAGTGGGAATAATCCCAACAAACTGAGCTGGCAGCCAGACCAATCCTCTTTCAGCCAGATTACAACCAAAGCCAGGAGAGCCCCCACCTGCCACGTGGCCACGTGGCCACGAACTGCACTCCAGGAGGTAGAGCTGCAGCCAGGAGCATACCTGGGTGAATCCCGAGGGGAAAAGCAGCATGGAAACCCCCCTGGAAGCAACAGGGGGAAAAAGGGAACCCAAAAGCCACCTAGGTCTGGCTTGGGCACCAGGGAGAATAGCGAAAAGGTCCTTCCCCCAGAGGGTGCTGGGCACTGCCCAGGCTCCCCAGGGAATGGGCACGGCCCCGGGGCTGCCAGAGCTCCAGGAGCGTTGGTTCCCAGGGACAGAGATTGTTGGGGTGTCCAGGCAGGGCCAGGAGCTGGACCCATGATCCTCACGGATCCCTTCCCACTCGGGATATCCCGTGATCCAGCCCCAGCACACACCTGACGTCCTTGCCGACAGTCATGGACGCAATCACCTTCTTCACAGCCTCCTTCTTCTTCTCCTTCTTGTCGCTGTTCAGCTCAGCTTTCAGCTCAAATATCTCCCCTGGAAAAACGGGAGAAGTGCGAGCTCAGGGCTTGGCGGAAGGGGCACCCCACCCACCGTGTGCCAGGGATCCTTTGCCACCCCTGAAAGGGGGGATTTAACTTCCCAAACACCCCACCGAGGCTGGGGCTGCCCTGGGGGCTCAGCTCTCATCCATGGACACGGACAGAAGCCTCCCGGTGAATCCCTGCGGCTCCTCCAGCCCCACAGCGACGGGAGATGCTGCAGGAGCCAGCAGCACCCCACGGGCCCAGGATGGGGTTATCCAGTGGGTATTTTTGGCTGTGGGGTGGTTATCCCGGCCCCTGGAAGCCCCCCCCTTCCCAGGGATGACGGCAGATGGATTTTGGGCACTGCTCCTCAAGCCCATCCGAGGGGGGGTGGCTCCCAAATCCCTCTCTGCCTGTGGCAGCAATCCCCCAGCCCGGGGCACCATCTCCTGCCCTCCTGAGGCCACGCTGAGCTCCTTATTCCCTCCTGGGCCGGCAGACTGAGGAGGGAGATGCCACATGGCTTCTCTGCACATTAATTCCTTGCTCTGGAGAGTGCTTAAGGCCCCGAGCGCTGCCCAGGGGAGCTCCTGAGCCGCTAAAGCCGATCACCAGCTGCTGCCAGCCCTGGCCGGGCTCAGGGGGCTGGGGACAAGGTGTCCTGACCCCACAGAGGCCTGGCAGAGGAGCAGGGTGTGGTGTCAGCCGCGGCATCCCACGGGGGCTCAGGGCATTCCCACAGGAGCTTCCCAACCCTCCCCGGCCGGTTTATAGAGGTGTAAGAAGCAGCTGGCGATTCAGGGATGAATTGTGATATTCCTGCTCCTTCCCTTACCTTTCTTGGTGGTGGTGAAGTACTTGGAGTCCGTCATGGTGGTCTCCAGCTGGCAGCACGGCCCTGGGGGGAGAGGCAGAGCACAGAGCTTCAGGGTTGATCATTTCCTTGCTGGGATTGTTACGGAGAGCTCCGGGAAGGAAAAACCAGGGGAGGGAAAGAGTTTGGGATCTCGTGGGAAGAGTCACAATCCCTAAGAGATCACAGCTCCGCGATGATGGGCAATCAGCTGGCTCTCCAAAGGGGATGTGGAGGAGGAAGGGAATCAGGGAAGATTCCAGGGCTGCAGCCCTGGCTTTGCTCATCCCACCCCGCACAGAGCCGGGCAGCAGGGGCACAGTGATCCCCCCTGGATTCGCCTCCCCTCATCCAAAAAACGCTTTCTTAGGGAAAACTCACGCCCAGCCCTCCCTCACACCTACACAGGGAACAGCTCCGGGCTGGGGAGAGGAACTGAGCCAAACTCGAGGCTCAGCTCAGCGGGACAGCGCAGCCGAGGGGCACGGATCCGCCAGATCAAAGGGAGCCTCTTCCACACACCATCCCTGCTCCAGCAGGGCTGCTTTAAATTCCAAGGGTGCGAGGTTTCCGCCCAGCACTCGAGGCTCCATTATATAATTCAGGCAGTTTAGGGCAGATTTAGGGCTTGGCAGGCTGAGGAAGGCGATGTGCAGCCCTTGGAAAGGTCAGCGGGGATTTGGCTTTTGGGGCCGGTTCTCCCAGCTTTCCTTCGACAGGAAAGGAACCAGAGGCTTGTCCTTGAAAGCCTGCAGTGGCCTTGCCGTTTTGGAGGGGCAGGAGCACGGGAAGCAAAGCCAAGTGGGAGAAAAAAAAAAAAAGATTTAAAAAAAGAGCTTGCGGATGGGTTTAAAATGCAAATGAGCATCTTGAAAGCCAAACGCAGCAGGAGCACAGAGGAACTGTGTCCTCTGTTCCCTGTCCAAGCTGGAGAGGGATCCCCAGCAGGGATAAAAAGAAAATCTGGACGAAATCTGGGGGTTGAGCACGCTGGGCAGAGCACACGGCCTGGCAGGGAGCGAGAGGGAAGGAGTTCGCGTGGGTTTGGGGCTGCTCTGGGGCCGGCAGTGTGATCCCGGTGCTATTCCAGAGGGGAAGCCTGTCACCAGGCTCCCACAGCCCTGCCCCTCGCCAGACAGGACACTCCTCCCTGCCTCGGTTACCTGGGATTGATTCAGAGCCTTTTTTATCCCACTAAGTCGATGGCTCTCCAGGGAACAGCGGGAGCTCCGGGCTGCGCCGCAGCTCTCTGCGCCTCACTGCAGATCCCGTCCTGCCAGACACGGAGGGAGGAAGGAAGGGAGTAAGGAAGGAAGGAGGATCCACTGCAGTCCTTCCAATTCCAGGGCCTGGCTCGCGCTCAGCCCTGCTCTGCAGAAGTGCCTGGAAAGCAAACTTGAAGCCGAGCAGGGAATTTCCGCGGGCAGCTCGGAGCCATGAATCACACCGGCCGCTTCCCTGCGGCTCCCCGCTCTCCCAGAGCCCGGGGCCAGCACAGCCCGAGCCTCTCCCGCCCACAACCCCCGCAGCGTGTGCTTCAGCCACCCCAAACCACTGATCCCAGAGACGACCACCCGTCCCCCCCACTCCTTCAAGCCCTGCCGCAGCTCCGAGAAGGAAAGGGGCTCCTCCAGCTCGCGAGTGCAGGCGCGCCCCTCGCTCCTCGCAGCCTTCCCGGCGGGAAGCGCCCCAGGGCCTGCAGCGGGGCGACGAGGGGATGCAAACGGCGGCCAAACCCCAGCGCCCCGCGTGTCCCCCGGGGTGACGAGGCAGGGCCGGCTGCCAGCGACCGCCGCAGGTGAATTCCCACAGCTCAGCCCTTGGGCGGGGGCCAGCGCTGCTGCCTGGCTCTGCCTCGAGGGATGCAAGCGTGTGGTGCAGAGCTGGGAGCTGAGAGAAGCTGTTTGCTCCCTCCAGCAGCTCCCACCCAGCTCCCTTCCACGCCGAGCTCCCAGGGAGAGGCTGAGCAGAGCAGCTCCTCACCAAAAGCAGGATGCAAGCAAGGAAACGAAGCAGCTCCACCGCCCCCGACCTTGTGGTGGCTCAGGTTTTACCCCATCCCCGTGCCAAACTTCTTTGAAATGGGATTCAAGGAGTTTAGCGTCTGTAAGGATCTGGCAGCTGCTGGAGGGGAGCACCCAGAGCTCCCCAGAGCTCAGTTTGGGCTCCTCAGGTCTGGTTTTTGGACAGGTTTTGGTAGTGGCACAAACCCACAGCCTCTCATGGCAACTGCTGGGGAAGGGGGGCTCTCCAAAGCCTCTTATCCCTGATTTTTTCACTCCAGAGAACTAAATTCCACAGCTCCACACGGGCCAGAGCAACGCTGCTGCTCTCCTGAGCCTCTCAAGCCCCCGGGGCAGGGACACGGCAGAGCTCAGCCATCCCATTTTTGCCCCTGCCACACCAGCGGCTCCCAAATCCAGCTGTCCTGGGGGAAGAAGGGGCTCCTGAACCCAAAACACAACACCAAACACATCACCGTGATTCCGGCCAGGGGGTTCCTGGGAACGGCACCAGTGCCAAAGGAGCCATTGCTGGTGCTGCTCATTTCCTCTTACGGAGAGTGGAGGAAAACTAATTTCTTCTGCTATCACCCTGTTTTAGTGCAATTCCTCCATCCTTGAGGGCTGAGTTGCTGCTGACCAGAGGCTTTCGCAGAACCATGGAATGGTTTGGGTGGGAAGGGACCTTAAAGCCCACCCAGTCCCACCCCTGCCATGGCAGGGACACCTCCCACTGCCCCAGGCTGCTCCAAGCCCCAGTGTCCAGCCTGGCCTTGGGCACTGCCAGGGATCCAGGGGCAGCCACAGCTGCTCTGGGCACCCTGGGCCAGGGCCTGCCCACCCTCCCGGGGAACAATTCCTTCCCAAGATCCCATCCAGCCCTGCCCTCTGGCAGTGGGAAGCCATTCCCTGTGTCCTGTCCCTCCAGCCCTTGTGCCCAGTCCCTCTCCAGCTCTCCTGGAGGCCCTTTAGGCCCTGGCAGGGGCTCTGAGCTCTCCCTGGAGCCTTCTCCTCTCCAGGTGAGCACCCCCAGCTCTCCCAGCCTGGCTCCAGAGCAGAGGGGCTCCAGCAGCTCCGTGGCCTCCTCTGGATTCACTTTCAGCTTCCACCAACACAGACCCACTGGGATGCAGCCTTTAGCCACGCCCAGGACATCCCAAATCCCTG
>WEIT01036371.1:323069-361104 GCA_013389985.1 Dryoscopus gambensis | reverse complement strand
TGTTGTCCTGCCTATTTATTTCACCCAGGACGAGGCCAGCAAGCAGCAGAGCTCACTGCCCAGCTGCAGCATCTGTCCCTGCGCGTGGCAATCGCTCAGCAGGGCTGAGCCCGTGACAGGCTCCTCAACCTCGCTCCTCGCTCCAGCAAACCCTGATGTGTGTTCCCGTCAGCAGGGGGGATAAAGGAGGTGTGGCTCAGGTGTGACACACACGGCAGGCAGCAGGCACTGCCCAGCAGGAACAAGCTGCCGTGGCCGCCTAATGATGCTTGGGGAGGGCTGGGAGAGGCTCAGCCCAAGCCGGGGAGCAGACAGGGACCTGCCTGCTCAAAGCCCTGCCTCACACCCGGCACTGGGCAAAGGGGCAGCTGCCAGAGGTGTGACAGGCACCCACGGCCTCCCTGCTCCTCATCACTGCCAGGGCTTGTTCATAGCTGTGAGGAGCAGTTTAACTAAGCAGCACAAGGAAAGGTCCTTCTGCAGCACTGGACTCTGAAATAAATGGGCAGGACAACAGGTCCTTTTGGATGCCTTTATTAAGTGATCAGCTCGGATGGGGGTCCGAGGGGTCGCGCACAGCGCCGCTGCTCCCAGGATCAATGCAGAGGAGGAGGAGTGCAGCTTTGTCACGTTGAAGGGCAGAGCTGGGCCTTCTGTCCTCACAAGAGTGCCTAAGAAAATATTTTGTTGACTCGAAATCTACAGTCCTAGTCTGTGGTCAGTTCTCTAGGTTACGGTGACCAAAAATTTTTGAAAAAGGGGTTTGGGGGACAGTCCCCCTCCCTCCCAATCTAGGGACATCATNGAGTGATAATAAAGGAGTGAGTGGCAAATATCATGGGCTAACAATTACAACCATAGAGTAATGAACAATTATAAATAAATAATTAAAAAATGGTTAACAAACATTTACAACCATCATAACAGTGAACAAATATTATTAATCAACTATTTTTGGCTCTTGTTTATCACAGACTGCACACCTGAGGCTGGAGTGAGATGCTTTTGCAAAGATGCCCTGTGGGGTGTAGGCAAAGACTCCAAATTTCAGCCATCTGATCACTCCCGAAACTCATAAAATTAAACAATGGCTCACAGAGAAAGGTGAGAAGTGAAAAAGAGCCACTGGGAGAAGATACTTGTATCTGTGTGACCCTGAGGAGGATGTAACTGGCACTGATGGGACGTGAGGGATTGTCACTGGCTTTTACGGGGCCACTTTGTCGGTGATCCCAATTCCTGAGATCCATCCCAAGAGCAAACTGGGTTAAATACCCCACAGGTTAATTCCTAGCTTGGAGTAAGGACTGTGTGAATCTGCACCCCTGCTGCACACAAACCCTTGTGCAGGCTGGCAGCCACACCAGGCTGTGCCTTCGGGAAGCGCTGTGTGTGCAGCTGGGAGAGGGAGAGAGCAAAGCCTGGTCCTGGTGCAGCCAGGCTGGGAAAGGCTGTGTAAAACAACCCAGCAGCTTCTGACCCACGGCTGTCCCCAGGCTGAAACGCAAACAGCAGAGTCCAGCAGGTCCCCTGTCACTGCAGAGCTAAAAGGCACCGAAATAATGTGCAATGAGAAAGAATTTACTTTATGTTTTTACAATTTTTTTTGACACCTGGCTACTTGCTTCCACTCTGGAGGAAAGGAGGTGGAGCTGAGAAGGAGCTGGGCAGGGTCTGGTGGTCCCAGGGGCACTAGACATGGACACTCTCCCACAAAGGTTCAGAGGAAAGAAGCTGCTGGTAAAAATGTGGGATTTCATCCTTCTTTCCTAATGCCCATCTGCAGCTCGAATGAAAGCCAGCACTGCCTGCGCTCCCAGTGAAGAGGGACCTGCTGCCCTGCACATCCCCCTTGTCAAGGGCTTCACCACAGGCTTTCATTCCCGCCATGACTTCCAGTGGGTCCCACAAACATGTTTGACCCCTCTGGATCGTCACAAAATGTCGCCTTTGAGCGCTGGCAGCAGGAATTCAGCCTTTGGGCTGCACAGCCTTCACTGCAGAACTGGACACGGGCCAGCCACAGAAGGAATTGTTTTCAATTTGTTTGTTTGTTTGTTAGAATTATTTTTATTTCATTTTTTTTAGAATCTGAGTGATTTTATCCACGCCAGGTGGCTGTGTGAGGGAGACCTGGGTCCCTGCTAGCTGAGCCCGTGCAGAGATGAGATGGGATAAATCAGAATGTAACCTTGGTGCATCACAGCCCTACCCTGGGAAGTTTCATGTCCCAAGGGGACATCAGGGTCACCTCATCTCCCCTCCACACCCCAGACATCCCTGTGCTCCTATTTAAACTGGGCTGCACCCACAATTAACACATCCAGCTATTATTGTTAATTGCATGTGGCGGAGTAGCCTTCATTCATCATTTTAACAAGGATGTTCTTTGTTAAAAGAGCCCATAGAGTTTATTTATAGCCTGGATGAGTTTATCCTGTGCTTTTAGCTTCAGATCCTACTGGACCTCTGGTGTTAAATCTCTCTGCCTTATTTTGGAACCACTCGTCCTTAACCTCCTCTTGGCTAAGTTCATCTGACTGAACTTTGGGAATTAGTCATCTTTATCTCATTATCGAGCGTCTCCTCTGGTGCATTCCTAAATGTCTCCTCCAATTTAGGGGAGCCCTCCTTTGGCTGTGGCTGTTACTGAACACCTGTGCCTGGGGCACTGCTCGGGACCCTCACTCCAAGGGCTGATTCCCCTCACGCCTTCCCTGTCTCGCCGCTTCCCCGCTCAGCCGTGTCTCCCCTGCAGCCTTCTCCAGCAGGAATGGCTCCACATCCATCCCCACTTCAGTGCACGTGGTTTCCCAAATAAACCAGCCTGCTTCCCAACAGCAATAAGACCTCTCTGTCAACTTTTTGCTACCTGAAGCTTTCCTAGAATCACAGAACGTCCTGAGCTGAGAGGGACCCGCAGGATCCCCCAGCCCAGCCCCTGGCCCTGCACAGACCCCAACAACCCCACCCTGGGCAGCCCTGGCAGCGCTGCCCAAACGCCCCTGGAGCTCTGGCAGCCTCGGGGCCGTGCCCATTCCCTGGGGAGCCTGGGCAGTGCCAGCACCCTCTGGGGGAAGAGTCTTTTCCTGATCTCCAGCCTGACCCTCCCTGACACAGCTCCACCCATTCCCTGGGTGCTGTCCCCGGGAGCAGAGGTCAGTGCCTGTTTTATATTTTGTCCTGGGTCATCAGTACAAATACTGAACAGCACAGAGCCCATGTGCCCATCCTTGCAGGACCTCGTTCCAGCATCCTTCTGACCATGGGCAGGGATTCACAGCTCAGAGTCACCCCTGGGAAAGTTTAAAAGGGCCTGGAGTGACAGGACAAGGGGAAATGGCTTTAAACTGAAAGAGAGGAGGTTTAGATGGGATATTAGGAAAACATTCTTCCCTGTGAGGGTAGGGAGGCCCTGCCACAGGGTGCCCAGAGGAGCTGTGGCTGCCCCTGGATCCCTGGCAGTGTCCAAGGCCAGGTTGGACAGGGCTTGGAGCACCCTGGGATAGTGGAAGGTCTCCCTGCCCATGGCAGGGGGTGGGATGAGATGGTCTTTAATATCCCTTCCAACCCAAACCAGTTGGTGATTCCATGATTCTAAGTTTTCCATCTATTTAACATGCACCATGTTGGACCCATTACACTCTAATTCCTTAATTGCAATTAATCTTATCAAGGAAAACATTATCCTCACACTCATCACAGTGCTTACAAGCAATACACAGTCCCTTTGCAAAGCCCAGGCATGCAATTACTAAAACCATTTATTTTATAATTAACCATTTAATTTGTAATTAATAAAGCACTGAAATAACCAGAGGAAAAATTTTGGCAATAGCTGGAATGCACCTTCCCATCCCAAAGCCCTTGAAGAGTAACTCTCAAAGCTCCTTGTGGACTGAGGAATCCTTCCCGTTGGTTCATCTGATTTGATATCATTTCTGGAGACCAATAATGAAGTTTTTATTCTGTGAGTACCCCAGGAGGGGACTTGCCCCAGCAGGGCAGCTCTACCTTGCAGGCCTGGACCTCCTCATCTCCTTTCTTTCCTTCCCAGGAACTGCTGAAAACATTTTTGTCTCAAACCCCTTCCTGGAATACCCTGCTCTGCCTGTCTCACCCTGAAGGAATAAGGAACATCTCATTTGGGGCAGCGTGGAGTCAGGAACATGATCTGCTCCCCCTCCTGCTCTGGGAGGGCTGGAAGGTAAAGATCCACTGCAGAGATTTTGGGATAGGGAGGGATTTTCTCGGGGAGAGGATCAGCAAAACAAAGACGAGGCTTTAGAAAACACGTTGCTACTTTTCAGCTTTGTGTGCACAGAGGGAGCACAGGAGCAGGGAGCTGTAGGCACTGGGTTTGAAGTCTGACTGACAGCAGGCTAGAGATGCTGGAATAATAGGGAGGCATTGTCAGTGTTCAACAAGGTCTGGAAATCACAGGAAGCTGGAGGAAAAGGAGTGGAAGCACATAAAAAATAAAAGGATACAGAGGAGCACCTGAGTGATATTTCACTCCCTTGTGGCTGCAGTGAGAGGGTGGATTTCTGCAGAGTGTATTAAGAACATATTGAGACTTTTGAACTGGAGGGTGATTCTTTAAATTTTAAAAATTTTTAATTTTTTTATTCAAGAGAAAAATCTCTACTGGCCTTGACTTGATACTCCAGCTCCTGATGCCTTGACTGGAAGTCCGTGCAGCAGAGGAAATATCTGAGAGCCACACCTGTTGCCAGAATGCTCCAACTTATTAGCAGGATCTCAGCAGCATCCCTCTGCATCTGCACCAGTGTCAGAGGGAGACAACAACTCCATTGATTTCAATGATCCTTTGCAGGGGGGTGCTTAATGCCCAGATTTGTCTCTCCCTTGCAACGTTCAAAGCAGGTTCATACAGTGCAGCTTTAGCATAAATGTATTCCAATAAAGGTAATGAAGAAGAAATCTTTATTTCCTCCAGTGCTTGCCTGAATTTCCTTCTTGGGCGATATCCCAGTAGGAGCCAAGGCCATGGACCAGCTGGAAATCAGTTTTCATTCCCCACACTGGCACCACACGACACTAAAAGCATTTGGGGCACTCTGAAACAGGTGTAAAAGCATCACTGTCCAAACTGTGGACTGAATTTATGGAAATTAAACCCTTCCTTGTGGGTGACGAGGTGCCTGAGGGGAAAATCACTGGAGGCTGGGAGAGGATGTGCTGAGGAGCAGCCTGCCCTGGGTGTATCCATGTTCCCATAGTGACCACTGACCTCTGAGACTGCGTCCAAGCAGGGTGGAGCTTCATCCCATGGCTATCCAGGGGTGCCCTTGTGTCTCATCTTCATGTACAGAGAGATGCCAGACCTGCCCCAGCCAGGGCACGGGGCTGCAGGGGAAGAAATACAACCCAAAGAGCCAGAGAGTGGAACTGCTGTCCCGTGCCTGCAAAGAGTGTTCTGGATCTGCCCTGGCTGAAATGTCCCTGCTCCACCCTCGATGGGCTTTAGGTTCCTGCCTTTGCCTCCAGGGGAGCCCATTTCCTGTGATGCATTTGTTGCAATCTCCTGTGTCCACCAGGTTCAGAACCAAAATCAGCCAATAAATATTTGCCTGTTGGAAGGCACAAACCAGCACCACTGAGGAGAAACCTCTTTGCTGGATGAGGTTTTGAACAACCTGGTCTTGTGGAAGGTGTCCCTGCCCATGGCAGGGGACTGGAACAAGATGAGCTCTCAATTCCCTTGCAACCCAAACCATTCTGGGATTCCGTGAGCTGCAGTCCTGGTAAGTGGGATCCATCCCTGTGCAATGCCCACAGCAGCACTGGGATCGTGGTTTCCTGTGGTCAGACAGGGCAGGCAGGCCTGCCCTCCTCTGTGTGCTGGGCAGAGGCTCTGAGAAAGTGTGGAGAGAGGCCGGCAAAACTCCAATTTACCCTCTCCCGCTGGATCTTTGCACCAGACAGGCCTGGACGGAGCCACAACCTGATGTGTCTGAGGGGAGAGGGCCAGGAGCCAACCTGCCTTTAGGCCTGCAGCTGCGCCAGCACCTGGAGGGGCCTTCGTGCTCTCCCCTCCTCCCCTGCTTGCTGTGAAGTGACACCACTGTCCCTGTGCTGCTCCTGCTGCTGCTCCTGGAGCTCCCAGCCCACAGCATTTGTCTGGCCTCGGCTGCCAAAGCGCTGGGGCTGTGCAGGGCACGCAGGGAAACTGCTCCTGACAGCGAGGAGCCAGGTGCTGCTGCAGGCAGAGCGCTCCCCGAGCAGCCCAGCTGGGCGCTTTGTCAGCTCATCAGGCTGGGGAAGAGCCAGTGATGGATGAGAGCATCCCTCGTGCTGCCGTGGCTGTGGTGGGACAGAGCTCTGCTCTGCCTGTGCTGGGTTGCAGAATGAAACTGGCCCAGCCTAATTGCAGTTCCTGCCTGGGCTGCCTTCCTCTCATTTCCCGCTGTGAGCCAGGCCTGCTGTGTTCTCCAGGAGCAGCACCACCTGGGAAGCAGCAAGCAGGACCTTCCCCAGGTATTTCCATTGCAATAGCCTTGAAAATGTAAAATAAATCATGTTTACTGAAGCTGCGTGATTAGAGAAATGGGGGCACACCTGCCTTCCTGGAGCCATCCCTGGCATCACCCCTGGCATCACCCCTGGCATCATCCTTGGCATGATCCATGCCATTATCCTCGGCATCCCGACCCCATCACCACCAGGGCACAGACCCAGGGAGAGACTCATTACCCGGAGTCTCCTGGGATCCCCCTGTACCCCAAACAAACCTGCTCCAGCTTCCCCTGATCCCACAGCAGCTACAAAAGGGATTGGGCTGATGCCTTTGGGGACTGCCTAAATGCAGAGGCCAGGNTGATCCATGCCATTATCCTCGGCATCCCGACCCCATCACCACCAGGGCACAGACCCAGGGAGAGACTCATTACCCGGAGTCTCCTGGGATCCCCCCGTACCCAAACCTGCTCCAGCTTCTCCTGATCCCAGAGCAGCTACAAAAGGGCTTGGGCTGAGGCCTTATGGGACTGCCTAAAAGCAGAAACCAGACAAAAGTGGTTCTATTTATTGAAGGGCCTTCAGGTACGTTCAGGACAGACAAAGCCCCCCAGGGGCTACACCCAAAAATGGACGATGGCTCACGGGGTTTCACACTTTGATACGTTTGGGCCATTTGCATATCGGGGGTTGATCCTCAAGTTACAGCTTCAGGTAATGAAGTCATTCCCCCCAAGTTTGCCCCCACTAACCCACTTTTGTTTACATTTCTGGGGGCCTGAGGCAGTGAGGTGTCCTGGATTCCAGGCCTAGAGAGGAATTGTTTTGTCTGACCAAGCCGGGAGAGCAGCAGCCAACACTCTATATGGAGTTCAGAGTTACACCCTAAAGAACTGCAGGATCACAAATACGTGAAAAATATAAAAGCTAAAATCCTAAGGCATCGGGGCACACAGCTTGAGGCAGACCCCCAAGCTTGCCCTGGCCCCCAAGGCTCCCCATCATCCAGGACTCAGTGCCAGCACCTTCACGTGCAGGGGACCATGAGGAGGTGACAGTGACACATTCACTGTCCCTTCCAGCTGTCCTCTCCCCCAGCCCCATTGTTCAGTGCTGCAGACCCCTCTCAAAGACGTGTTGGCTCCCTGGCAATTACTCTGAGTGACAGAGGCTTCAGAACTATAAAACATCTCCTTTAGTTTCCTCAGTGGAAGCCTAATTGAGGGAACAAAAAGAGTTTTGAGGCATGAGAAACATCAGATAGCGAGTTCCCAGGCTGCTCCCTCCTCTCAGCCTGAGCACTGCCCGCAAAGCAATCCTTGCTGGCATCCAGGTGCAGGATCACACGGCCAGGTTTGCCTTTCCACATGACCCCAGGCACTTCTCATTATCCCGGCATGAGGCAGGATCCCCCGGAGCAAGGGCTCACACATGCCAGGACTCACTCACCTTCTGCAGTCTGCCTTCAAAGAACCTGCCGAAGAGGCTGCAAACAGCTGCTTTGGAATGGGTTTTCCCAGTTTGTACTTCTCTTTGAAGGGAATGCTGGCACTGAGTGGTCTGGTGCAGTTTTTCTGGTGGGAAAAGAAGCAGGGCGGGTTTGCCAAGGGAGGCAGGGGCGGTGGGAGATGCAAAGCTCTCCCTGAAGCACTTCTGTCCATGGGTGGGAACGGAGCTGGGGAAGGGGCTGGAGCCCCAGGAGCAGCTGAGAGAGCTGGGAAAGGGGCTCAGCCTGGAGCAAAGGAGGCTCAGGGGGGACCTTGTGGCTCTGCACAAGTCCCTGACAGGAGGGGGCAGCCGGGGGGGTCGGGCTTTGGGAACAAGGAACAGGGGCAGGAGAAGAAATGGCCTCCAGCTGAACCAGTGAAGGTTCAGGTTGGATATCACGGAAAATTTCATCACTGAAAGAATCGTTAAGCATTGGAACAGCTGCCCAGGGTGGTGGTGGAGTCCTCATCCCTGAAGGGATCCAAAAGACGTGTGGATGTGGCACTTTGCAATCTGGTTTAGTAGGAATGCCGGTGTTGGGTTGAAAGTTGGACTTGATGATCTTGGAGGCCTTTTCCAGCCTTAGTTATTGTATGATCCTCAGCCCAGCTGCTTCATCCAAGGACAGATCAGTCCCGGCTGCAGCGGTGGCTCCTGTGCCAGGATGTCCCTGGCTGTTGGTCAGCGAGCACTGGGTGCCCCAGACAATGAGATGGGGTGGGAAGTGGTGAGAGTTAAAAGCACAGCCCCAGCAATCCCATCTCTGTTTCCTCTCCTTGCTTTCTTCAGCTTCGAGGTGCCTCAGGTCATTGTTTTCAAGCTTTCCTTTCCAGTCTGGAGTCTCATTTACGAGGCAGTAGCTGGAGTTCAAAGCGATGCCTGCGAGCGAGGGGTGCCGGAGCATTATGGAAAAAAATAATAATCAGGAATCAGAGGAGTAGTGAGGAAGTTGGCAACTTGCTACAAACCTGTGCTAAATTCAGGCCACTCAGCCTGAGGTGTAAACAGCCCTATCTGATTGCTGCATCTTCATTTTCTGGTTTTGATCTTACCTTATTTATTTCAAGCAAGATAACAGGGAATGTGCCACGCTGAAATGAGAAAGGTCCAAACTCAGAGCAAACTGCTGTCACAGCCCCTTGTGAGACCAGGAAACTGTGCAACAGGAAAGGGCTGCTCCTCTTGCTCAGCACTGGCCCAATTTTCAGCTTGAGCTGCATAAAAATGCATAAACATGCAAGAAATAACCTGCTGTCATTAGCAGTCCTATTGCAAAGCTCCTCGGACTCACGGACTGGATTGTCTGCTCACACAAACCACACTTCAGTAAAATGTTTCAGTTAAATGTCAGGATTTGTAGTATCTCTCCCATTTTCTCAGGAGCTTTGTTCATCCAAGGCCAGGTTGGATGGGGTTGGAGCAATCTGTTCTGGTGGAAGGTGTCCCTGCCCGTGGCAGGGGGTGGAATGAGATGAGCTTTAAGGTCCCTTCTAACCCAAACCATGCTGTGACCCTGTGATTATATCAACACAAATGAAAACAGAGACAAAGCTGAGCAAATGCTGAAGAACAACTCGGCAGGTTTGACTCCTCATGATCAGCTCAGGCACTGTTTGCAAGAGCTCAGCCATCAGCTGTCTGTCCAGGCTTCCCAAATCCCGTGATCACAAGTGGACTGGCACCTGAGCAGTCCTGCAGAGCACGGCTATTTTCAGCTGCCACACACTGTTCCCTGGATTCTGAAGTGTCACTCACCGAGCAGGGGGCCGGGAGGATTTGAGGTGACGCTGGGCACCAGCCAGGCTGCACAGAGCACAGGCACCTCCTGGGAAGCTCTCTGCCACCCTGTGGGGTGGGCAGGGCTCATCCTGGCTCCTTGACAATGCCAAATACCGTGGGTAAAGGAGAACAGGAGGTGCTTACTGATACTTTGATCAACTTGGTTAAATCTAGAAGGATTTGCTGGAAGACGTTATCTATGGATAAACTTTGAACCAGAGCTATGAATGCATTATTGCTTTATTCTCAGCCAATTTACTTCTAGCTTGGGCTTTCTAAATTCACCCTGACTAAGGATTTTAAGCAAAGGAGACAGTCCTAGGTTTCCTGAGCAATGATTTGTTCCCAGAATTGAGGTTACCAGCAGCACAGTGCAATGCTCACAAATTTTAGAGGCAGGACCTCACGGTAAGCTCTCAATTGCCTTCAAACCTCCCAGGCAGACACCTTTTCTCAGGGCAGTGACACCTCTGAGGCTGAGATACCTGCACAAAAACCTCATATTTGCCTGGTACTGAGCATTATAACCGGAAGAACATGCAAGGTGTGGTCATGAAAACTTCATCTTTGCCTGGCTGATGTTAAACGAGTCACGGAGAGTCAGAAGCCCAAATGTCTGTGTTAGACTGAGCGGGCCTTGCTAAAGCATGAAAGATTGTTTGCCTGCCTAGAAATGCAGTGTGTATGGGGCTGTGTGTATGTTCAGGTAGGGGAGAGATCATAAAAATAGGTGGCAGAGAGAACAAAACACTTAAACTGATTTAGAGCAGGGAAAACACAAGATGGCACAAGTAGCATTTCAAGGATGCTCTGTGAAGTTGAGAAACGAATGATTCCTGCACTGCCTTAAAGCCACAACCCCCTCCCTGGAAAATACTGAACAGCACAATTGCACCATAAATCGCTGTGCTTGCCCAAGAAAGGTCCCTGAGCAGTAGCTCATCGGGGTGTCAGACAACCATAGGAGGCATCCTAAACCTGTCTGTGCAGATTGTGTTATTTTACGCACCTCCAAAAGCCTCAGATAAGGTGTTTGCTCTCAGGAGACGCTGCCTCACGGCTCCCTGGCCTGGGTTTGCTGTGCAGCTCTCTGGGCCCTGCACTCGTGTGTTGTCATCAAGTGTCCTGAGAACACGGGACTTGTACCAGGAGCCACAAGGTGCACTGGATGGTGCTGCTGCCTGATTGCTTGGTGACATTCTCACAGGGATGGGGGGGTGAGAGCTTGTGGATGGGTGTGGAGGACACACAGCAAAGCTGGGGCTGCAGTAAACATCCCCTCCCTGTGCTCAGCCACCTCCTGACATGAGCTGAGCACGCTGGGTCCCTGCCAAGGACAGAGAAGCTGAGAAGTCCTGGTGTTGCTCAGAACCCAAAGCTTTGTGTAACCCCAAAGCTGTGGCTGCAGTGCTGAGCTGATGCCTGGCCATGCTCCAGGAGCTTGCCCTGCGTCCTGCTGGGACCCCAGAAACCTGGCATGGAGCCTGCTCACAAATCTGTCCTGAATGTGCAGCCAAACCCTGGTCTAATCCCCTCCGGCAGTTCAGGTCTTCAAGAGGAATTTGTAGCTCTGATTTCCCTTCCATTTTTCAGCCTTGGGATGGATCCCAGGGTGGCAGTCAGTGGGAACAGCCCTCCTGACTCATGCTGACACATCAGCTCCAGGCTCTCCACTGGACCCCTCTCCTCTCCTTCTTCTGGTGTCCCCCACACCCAGAGCTTTGATTCCTTCTTTGCAAAAAATGTGCTGTACTGTTGATGTGAATGAGATCCTCAAGACTGCAGCTGAGCCAAACCATTATTCTGCTTTCCCTTCTTCCTTCACATCAGAGTCTGGCTTCAATTAAACCACACCTTTCCCACTGCTCTGTGTGGTGTGGTTGCTCCATTTAATGAGAAGTGTTTTCCAGTTGCTTGTGTTGGAGCACTGAATCCCCAGTCCTACTGCAAAGCCTTTTCAGTGTCTTCCTCACACTCTCCAACAAGGATTTGGATTTGAGGTGCTCCTGCCTTCCCCAGCTGAGCGCCTCACCTCTTCTGCAGGGTGCTGCGGGCCCTGATGGAGGCTGGCACAGAGCACGTGGGGCTGTGCCTCAGCTTCTGGCAGGGAAACCCATGGAAAACACATTTCCGAGTGCTCTGGCCAGTGCCCGGCTGCAGGGCCATCTGTTTTCGCAGTGTTTCACCTTTAAGGGATTTGCCGTTGCCACAGAGCTGTGTTAACTCTTGTGTTTTAGCAGTGCCTGCCTGTCCCAGGCGATGGAGGGGGTTGGATGCAGCAGTTCCCATCCCAGCAGGCGAACAAGTGATGAACAGGGCTCCCAGTCCCACGTGCTCCCAGCAAGCACCACATTCCCTGGGCTTGCCCCCCACAGCCACTCCAAAGGGTGGAGTGGCAACCTCAACATTCCGCCTGGATCCAGGCAAAGGCGGCCTGGCAGACTGCCCCGTGGAAGTGCCCTGGCAGATACACTGGAGCCTCCAACACCAAAATTCTGTGTGTTTACTTGGAAACCGAGCACAAAAGGCACTGCTGCCGTAATTGCCAGATTCTTCTGACTTACAGGAGCGCTCGGTGTTCGGGATACTGCAATTACCCTCTGTAATTAGCTCCCCTTCAGAAGATGCACTGCCTTTGTGCCTCGTTTTTCCCTGACCTCGCTCCGCAGCTTCCCTAATTGCCTCTCTGGAGCGCGGAGCCGGCAGGGCAGGGCTGCAGCAGATGCTTCCCGAAAGCCCGAGCTCAGCACTGCCGAGGCACTCGGGGTTGTTAATTAGGTCGATAGCCCAATCACCGAGCCGCTGGGTAATGATCAGTGTCTGCTGCAAGGGCCACAGCCCGTGGCCGGTGTCTGCCAGCTCCCAACATCCCGCCTGGAAAATCCTCCGGCAAAGGGCACCCAGACCCCCCGGGTCTGCATTAGAGCTTATCAGGGGCCAGCGTTTGCAGGGAGGCATGTGAAAATGTCAGCACAGATGGAGATTAAGCTGTCTTCACCTCACGTCGAAACTGCCATCTGCTTCTCTCCTGCGCAGCTTTAATCAGATTTTCTCCAGAAAAAAAAGGAGCGAGAGGGATGGGGAGGGCTCTGAGCACTCCCTGGACCTCCTGTGCTCATGTGCAGGGGCCTGGGGAGCTGCAAAGGGTTTGGCTGGACATTTCCCATGGAAAGGCTCTGTGTGGCTTCCTTTGGAAAGGCAGGAGTGGGCAGCAAGGACTCACATCCCGCTGGAGAGTGGGGAGAAGGAAAGCCATTATTTGAAAAAGAAAGCAAAAGTGGACCTTGTCCTCCAACGCTGGATTTGTGTGTTTAATCAACCAGCAGAGCCAAGGTTTCAGCTGATGAGGTTTTACCAGGAGCCTGCTTGGTTCCCCAAGTTGATCCCACCCCTGCACTCTCATGAGCAACGAGCTGAGGCAGACAAGTGGGTAACAGAAAAACCCCAACTAATGGGAGAGTTGGACAGTTTGCTCTGCAGTCACGCCACAATTTCAGTCTTGCCTTGCCTTCTAAGCCCAATATGTTCAAAGCTAAATATGCTACCGCTAAGTTGAGGATAAATCATTTTAGAGAACACAGTGTTTTTGTAGGGACACGACGACTGGCTGAGCATTAACCATATGTGTCCAAAGCCTACGAGACAAGCTGCTGGAGGAGTTTCTGACATGGCTCACAAATCACAGCTTGTGTGGAGTGAGCACCTGATCCGCAGTAATCTCCCAGACTTCGCTTCAGATCTGCTCATCAGCCAGTTGTTCCCACCTGGAGTTCCTACAGCTGACCATTCCTCTCCAGGCAGACTTACGCCTACCAAGCAGCATCTCTTTCTTGTTTCAAATCTTCGCCAACTCAGCTCTGAATCTGTGCAGTTCATTTGTGAGTCTACTCATCCCCAATCCTGGCAGTCCTTTCCATGTGGAGGTGTCAGCCAGCTTGAGAAGTGTTTTCTCCGTTCCACCATCGGGACCATTAATGAAAGTGCTGAAAGCTCAGTCCATACTGCAAGCATCTTATTTTGACAGTAATCTGTCAATGATTGCTCCATCTATAATTTTCTAACCAGTTTTGCAACTACCCAATAATATATTCACTTAGATGGTATTTTTCTAGCTCATGGAAGTATCAGAGGAGACAGTGTCAAAAGCCTGACTAAAATCAAGATCTATGACATGGTCTGTTTCTTCTCTATCCAGAAGGCTTTTTGCACTGTCATAAAGGAAAATTAGATTGGTTTGACATATTTGTTCTTGACAAATCCATACAGACTGTTACTCATCCCTTTATACTCCTCTGTGAGCTCACAGATAGACTATTTGATTATCCACTTCAGTGTTTTCTGAAAACTGAAGTTTTATAGGTTTGAAAGGGAAGCTCCTGACTCTCTGTCTTCTTACTTAACATTTCAAAGGTTGGCATTTAAAAATGTCTCCTGTCTTTCAAGTTTTCCAGTGCCTTACACAGCAAATCCTTAAAAGTAATGGTCATTTCTTGCAGTATTTCCCCAGCTCGTGCTGTGGGTACCACACAGTGAAGTTCACCAAGACGCAGGCAAATAAGAACACTGACATTTTGGGGGGGCACCTCCGTGTTCCTCTCACTATTTTCTGTTTATTGGAGTTGTTCCTTGCATGAATGATATTCCAGTGAAGTAAAGCACATTAAATCCTATCCTAGGAACCTTTGGGAAGCCTTGCTCTGGATGCGTCCCTGGACTGTCTGCTACAGGCTGGTATCCGCTCCCCAGTACAAGGTGGGACCTGCAGGAGAACTTCCAGTGCTTCCGTGCCCTGGTGTGCCCCAGCCCATGGCAGAGTGGCATGGAGATGGCACAGGAATGGGAAAGAGCTGGTCCCTTTACCGGGCAGGCTGCAGTTACCTGGCGGCAGCAGCCTGGAGCCAGGCCCAGAGTTTTGCAGGACTGGGCTTTGAGGTGACCTTGAGATCAATCAAACTGATGAAGAGAGACAAGCCCTAACTCACCAGCCTGGAGAAGATGTCTCGTCAGCCCGTGGAGCTCTTAAATCATCCTTATATTTCCAATCCATGGAATATCCATGTGATCTGTCCTTCAGGATAAACGCAGCTGCCGAGCTCAGAGGAGCCGAGGAGCAGCAGCAGCACAGCTGATTTCTCACAAGTCCAAAAGCCCCAGCTCCAGCAGCTGTACCTGTCCCCATTTCGCTTCCTAATCTTCACCTGCAAGTTCAAAAGCATTCCCAAGAGACTTGGTCTGCAGTCCAGAGCCTGCTGTCATTATCCATGACCCACCTGAGAGAGCAGAACATGCTCTGCTGTCCACAAAGCTGAGCTCCCAGGGGAGGCTATCAAGGACAGTGTTTCCCAGGAGGGATAAAAGGACCTGCTGGCCCTTTGCTTGACTTCTCTTCCTGCCCAAGCAAGATATTTAGGAGCCGAAGTTCCTGCTTTGGGGTTTCTACAGGGAAAGTTGTGATGTCTCCGAGCAGCTGCTCCTAAATTTGTAACACACGGAGCCACGGGATGTTGGGAGGTTTTTTACTGGATGGACTTCATCATATAAAGAGTCCACTATAAAATCTAAACCTCCACTGCTGCCCTTACTGCCTGTGCTGTTACTCTGGGATCTGCTTCACCTTTGTGCAGAACTGCCAAAGGTCGTTCATTTGTCAGAGATAATCAAATTTCCCTTCTGCTTCGTGAAAGACTGATGAGGTTTAAACATCTTTTATTTGATCATCTAAGCAGCTTGTCTCTGTCTATAAATTCCCTGTAGCTTGCACTTGGATTTTATGTTTGTGCAAGCAGGAAAAAAGGAGCGTGCAGGAAAGAAGGTGTGTGCAGCATTTCTGGTATAAAAATATTCCTTGGATTGTGCTGGACTCCTTTGCCCATCATATTTTCCTCCTCAAACCATGACCACGTTAATCAGGATCACTCATGGGGTTGTCTCAAGCCCAGTCAATATTCACAAAGCTCATTCCCTTCCTTTACAAACTATTTCAGGAAGAAAAGTGCCTTAGCAAGCCATAATTCATGTATCTGTCAGTAGAGTTCAGCAAGGAGATGGAAGAAATGATTTTCATTAAAAAAAAAAAAGAAAGAAAAGTTTTAACTGTGCAGGGAAAAAATCTAAACAAAATCCCCAAACTTAATGGCAATAATAAGGGAAAGAGAACATTTACAAGTGAAAGAAAGTATATTTAAATAGAAACTCCTGCTATTTTTAAGAGTCCCTGGCAAACTGATTACCTGCACTGACCTGTGTCTAAAGCTATTGACAAAGATAAGCAGGGGCAGGCAGTAGTCACTTCAGATTCAGTTCTAGTAGTTTGAATTAGATGGACCAAACAAGCTGGAATTATCCATTAAATCAGCAAAATCTGCTTGTCCTTTGCTTTAATGCTTGATTAATGCTGACAAGCAAAGGACGTGGAGCCAGCCCTTCCCCGGCCACGCAGCAGCTGGGGATGTGCCTGTCCGTGGCCAGAGCCCCCGGGCCAGCCCCATCTGCTGGGAAATCGGGATGGGATTTCAGAGCCGTGGGTTTGTGAGGGAGCAGAGGCTGCCCTGGGAGCTGTGCTGCATGAGGGCTTTGCAGGATTGTCCTTCCTGCAGCTCGTGGGAAGAGCCTGGTGAATGCAGAACACTGTTCCCCCCAGGGCTTGGGAAGCGCCCTTGTGACCGTGACTCAGGTTTTCTCTACTTTTTCACTTAAAGCCTTCATGGACTGGCCGTGGAGTGGCCAAAGAACTGTTAATTTGAAGTGTCCAGACTTTCAGGTTTGGCTTGGCCATAAGAAATCAAAGCTAAATCCACAGCCTTGGAGGTTAAAGAGCCTCCATGGAGTTAAAACCAGTTGGGTGCTGGTCACCAGGAGTGTCCCCAGGGCTCAGCACTGGGGACAGCCCTGCTAAACCTCTTTATTGACAGTGGGGATGAGGGGATTGAGGGCACCTTCAGGCAGTTTGCAGAGGACAGTGAGTTGGGTGGAAGAATTGATTTGCTGGAGGGCAGGAAGGGAGTGCTGGAGAGGGATCATGGGTTGGGCTCAAGTGGATGAGGCTCAACAAGGCCAGGGGCTGGGTCACAGCAACACCACGGAATGCTCCAGGATTGGGGCAGAGCAGCTGGAAAGCTGGTTAAGGCCCTGGAGGTGCTGGTGACAGTGGGGGAACACGAGCCCAGGTGTGCCCAGGTGGGAAAGAGGCCAATGGCACCTGGACTGTGTCACCACAGAGTGTGGCAGCAGGACCAGGGCAGTGACTGTCCCCTGGGCTGGCACTGCTGGGACACCTCCAGTCCTGGGGCTGGAGTGTGCCCAGGGAAGGAAACAGAGCTGGGGAAGGGGCTGGAGCCCCAGGAGCGGCCGAGGGAGCTGGGAAAGGGGCTCAGCCTGGAGAAAAGGAGGCTCAGGGGGGCCCTTGTGGCTCTGCACAACTCCCTGACAGGAGGGGGCAGCCGGGGGTTCGGGCTCTGCTCGCAGGGAACAGGGACAGGAGGAGAGGGAACAGCCTCAGGCTGGGCCAGGGGAGGTTCAGGTTGGATATTAGGGAAAATTTCTTCATGGAAAAATATCCAGCATTGGCAGAGGCTGTCCAGGGCAGTGGGACCCTGAAGGGATTTAAAAGATGTGTGGATGTGATGCTTAGAGACATGGTTTAGTGGTGGACTTGGCAGGAAGGGAGGGGAACACAAGGCAAGGGAAGACAAGGCAGCCTTCAGCTCCCTCCCTTGCCTTCCCTATCTCTCTTTTTCCTTGCCTTGCCTTGCCTACCCCCTCTTGGTTTGAATTCCCTACCCCTCCCCTGCCTTGCCTTCCTGAGTTAATGGTTGGACTCCATGACCTGAAGGGCCTCTGCCCTAAACATTCTTTTATTCCACGAGTCTTTACAACTCCTGGTGTCCTCTGTTCACACACACACACAGTGCCTCTTCTCCCAGAACCAGCAGCAGAGCTCAAGCATGAAATAAAAAAATTGTTTCTGAGAGAGAGTTTGAGTTAAACAAAAATTGTGCACAAGAGGCAGCAGAACAGAAACCTTTCAGAAACAGCCTTTTAACACTGACTTCAAATGCTTTGAAGTGAAAGGTTCAGATTTCCCTGCATGTTTACAGGTTGGCTTTGCATTTTTCAAAGCCTCTTTTCCTCTGTGCCACCCCTGGCTCTGCATTATCTTGTTTCTGTTTGCCCTGGGCCATGAAGGATTCCAGTTACAGAACCAGGGTTTGCCTGCATCCCTCTGCTGTTCCCTTGGATCAGTGTTTAACCCCCTCTCCTTGTGAGAGACTGGGCACGTGGAAGGGGGTGGAACATGTTCTTCCCCTGACCAGGTGCTGGAAGGGAAGCAGGATGTCATTCCCAGGGCTGGATGTGTGATCCTGCTGTGCCATGTCTCGGGTGCCAGACCTGAACAATGACAATTATGGTGCCACTTTGGTTCCAAATCTCTCTTGGATGTACCAGCTTGGCTCTTGGGCGATGAAATAGTTGCTGTTGTTAAGGAAAAAACCAACTCATTTCCCATCCATGTCCATGTTAATGAGCAGCTGACAGATCCAGCTGCAGACTGGTGGCAGGACAAGGGGACACAGTGACAGGAGGAGGGGACATGGCCTCAAGCTGCCCCAGGGGAGGTCCAGGTTGGACATCAGGAAGAATTCCTTCACAGAAAGGGTTGCTAAACATTGGAACGGGCTGCCTGGGGAGGTTTGGAGTCTCCATCCCTGGAGGTGTCCAAGTGTTGGGACCCAGAACACCCCCCTGGCTGCCCTGGGGGATCAAACACCCTGGCAGGAGGGTCTAAGACCTGGGCTGACAGCCCAAAATAGCACAGCCTTTGACCTTAGCCCATGGGAAAAACTGCCAACGTTATGGGNTCCAAGGAACAACTGGATGTGGCACTCAGTGCTCTGGGCTGGTGACACAGTGGGGATTGGGCACAGCTTGGACTCGCTGCCCTTGGAGGTCTCAGTGATTCTGGGATCCTGTGCTCCCTTCTCACACACCAGAACATTCCAGAAGCCCATCCCTGAAAGAGGGGAGGCAGATCTTGATCCCTGCAGGAACCAATCTAAGCTGGGAACACAGACTCATGGATTGATCAAATTATTTTTGCAATTAATCTTTAAGGCAATTCTTATGCTTCCTGGTTTTTGGGGTAAAGCACAATCACAAAATCCCAGGATCACTGAGGTTGGAAAAGCCCTCCAAGGTCACTGAGTCCAACCTGTGACTGATGCCCACCCTGTCCCCAGCCCAGAGCACTGAGTGCCACGTCCAGGCCTTCCTTGGACACCTCGAGAGATTGGAACTCCAAACCTCCCTGAGCAGCCCCTTCCCATGCCTGAGCACCCTCTCAGTGAAGGAATTCCTCCTGAATTGCCATGTCCATGAGCCCTGAGCCCACTCCTCCTCTGGTGGAAAGGGCTGCCCTAGCAGTGCTGGTGGACTTTGCTTATCTTAGGCACCAGCCCAGGCTGGAGAAATCTGAAATTGCTGTGGCAGCTCCAGCCCTCCTGTTTCCAAGGAAAATGCTCTGTCCTGCATCACCCCGAGCACCTGCACTCAGGATCCCTCCAGGATACCCTCCCACCACTTCCCCACCTCCCTGCGGTCTTGGGGAGGGCTGAGCAGAGCCTGGGGAAGGAGGAGAGGTCAGCAAAGGATGGAAAGAGGCTTTGAGAAGGGATCACAGAATCCTTAATGTTGGAAAAGACCTCCAAGATCATCAAGACCAATCTTCCTCACACTTTCCTCAGCCCACAAAATCAGGCAGCAGGAGGTTGTGCATCCTTCCTCCCAGGCTGAGGCCAGCAGCATTCCCAGGATACTGGAGAACTTAAAATATTTTTAAACATCAGAAATAAACTTCTCCTTGGATAGCTTGGCTTAGGATGATGGGAGAAGTTTCACAGCAAAGAATTTTTGAAATGTTTTGCTACAGGAACATCAAAAAAAAGTTGGTTAAACTTACTGGGCCAAACAAATTTGGTTGCTGGGCTGCTGCTCTGGACAGAAGTTGTCTTCCAGTTCAAAAGAAAAACATGTCTTTTATGATGACTTGAAACCGAAAATACAAAACCAGAATTGTTGAAAAGGATGTGTTTCTCCTCTTAAAAAGAAAATAAATCAAAATAAACATTGAATAAAAAAACCAGCAACATTTTCAAGCAGGAAAAAGTTCCATTTAGAAGATGCCAGAACTGAATGCTGTGAATAATTTAAATATAGAATTCAACCCTGGGATTAAAAAATAACTCATTGTTGCCAGATACATACTCTGCCCTAAAAGCAGCAGGAAGAATTCAGATGTTTGTAGTGAAAGACTTGAGTCCAGGGATTTTAACTCGAATATTGGTGTCTGAGCTGGGATCCAAACCAGACCCAAACCCAGGCCCCCACCTCAGTGGCACCAGGATGAGCACAGAGCAGGCAGGAAGGCTGTGACAGAGGCAGGAGCACAACTGAAATAATTAGAATATATCTTTAAGGCAGTTTGGTAGCAGGCTCTAACTCCTGGGATTTTCCAAATGAATGAGGAAAATAACAGGAAACAGGGTTTCAGTGCAAAACCAACACATAATCTTCGGTTTTCTTTGGAGTTGTCACAAATTCCCACTCTTGCCAGCCTTGAAGCTGGGCTTGGCTTGAGGAGGGCAGCCCAGCAGGTCTGGAGGGCTGTCAGAGCACCAGGAGAACGAGCCTGGGTGAGCTTGCAGAGTTATGGACCCTTTCATGGATAACAAAGCGACAGGGAACACGTGGATCATGGAGCAAAGCAGAAAGGAAGCCATAATTAAATATTCCCAAGTACAACCCCCAAATTACAGTGGACTAAGAAGTAAGCAAATGACACCCAGGAAGAGAGCAGCTGATTCTGAGCTGATTATCATAATGTAAATGCCAACAGCAATTTACTCAAATCAGAGAGGTATTTTTTGCAGCGTGGAAAGTGGGTTTAGCCCTAATCAAAATAAAATCAATGTATATTTCAAAACAGATTAGTGCTCGGAAACAAAGCAGCCATGATTGTTATTCATTATCTTCATCAGCACCGAGAGGGAATCATTTCTGTTACTGCTTAATTACAGAGATGTTAACAATTAATTAAGTCAACGTGGTGATAGCCAGTGATTTGGGGAATGGAGAGGAGATTGTCCTCCCTCGCTGTGCTTTTGTTGCCTCAGCCCAGCTCAGCCCACGGCTCCGGTGGCACTGCTGGGTGGTGACAGCTCCGGGGAGCAGAGGCAGGGACAGGCGGCTGCGGCGCTGCCTCCCGGTCCCCGTCCCACAGCTGCTCGGGGCCTGGCCTGCCGAGAGCCCCCAGAGCCCAAGGCCTGGCTGTCGGCGTTCGGCCTCCCCTGGCTCAGCCAGCAGGCTTGAATCTGTGTCTTCCCAGGAACTCATTACAGATTTGGGACTAAAAATCTCCTTGCTGTGAGCAGAAAGAGCTGGAAAGAGCTGGGTTGGGGTCCAGGGGCAGGAGGCAGAGCAGGCCATGCCCAGGACACCTGCAGCCGCCCCGGGGGCAGGGATGCTCTGGGCCCGCTCTCCCTGCTCCCTAAACAGCCCAAAGAGTGGCACTGGGAGCAGTGAGGCATCCAAGAACTGTTCCTCTCAGGTTTGTCACTTCTCCTTGACACACGGGGTGTCAGCTCTGAGAGGATCCTCAGGAGGCTGATCCAGACCCATCTCTTTGGGCCTGAGTGCCCAAAATGTCTCAACCCCGCACCATCACCAGCTGTTCCAAGTCTGAAGGGAGAACTCCTGGTCTTGGAGAAAAGGAGGTTTGAACAAGAGTTGACTCATTCAGTCCAAGTGTCAGTGTGATCCTGAATGCCCCTCCCCTGAGGGTGTCTCCCGCTGTCCCTGCCGTCCCAGGTGCCGAAGGTGGGCAGCCCAAACCTCTCTCCTGCTCGGAGGGCTGAGCTCCCCGCGTGGCGCGAGCTGCAGAGAGCAGACAGCCCATTCATCTGAACCCTGCTGGTCCTCCCAAAGGCATCGATCCTGCTCCTGGGACTTTGGGAAGTGATTTTAATGGCAGCCTTGCCTAAAGATCCTCTTAACTCCTGACTGCACAGTTGGTGGCCCGACACCAGGAGCTCTGGCTTCAAGGGGTCCTCAGTGCTGGGTTTATTGCCAGGGACTCTAAGTAATTGTTTTTAACAGGATTTTCCTGGCACTCTGTTGCAGGAAAAGTGGCCCATTTATATTCATTGTACCTTATAAATGTTCCTACCATAACAATTGCTCTTGATTATAGTGGACTTTGTTTTCCTTTGAATTTAATAGCAAGAGAAAAATGACACATGACAGAAATCTAAATAACATTCTGCTCCCCTCCTTTCTGGTTTCTTTCTGAAGTGTGATCCACAGTTTATATTGAAGAATGATATTGTTCCCAAATATCTTGGATTATTTTTTTCCTTCTTTTAGGAATAGGGAGAAAAGTGCATTAATGAGTTGGATTTTTCACAGTGCTGAGCAACTGAGTTTTTCCTTGGGCTTTCATATCCTTGACAGGTCAAAACATCAGGCCCAAATTTTTTGTAGGAAAAGGTTGACTTTCAGGGACAAGAAGCTGCTTGCCAAATATACATCAGAGATTTTAGTTGATAAACTGGATCAGGATGTAAGTATAGTTTTCAGTATATTTTACTCAACTAATTTCTTGAAGGAGGTTGTTTAAGAGGGTGGACCTTGTAGGATTTATGTAGGTTCAACAGAATTTGTTTTTTATTGTAATTAAATCAATTTAATTAATTTAATTAAAGAGAAGGATGGAGATGAAAGCACTGGGAATGAGCCCTCCTGGTCTCTCCTCAGGTACCATTTTAGCCATTAACATTACTGAGAGCAAAGCCATGCTGCTCTGAGCACTGAAAAGTCACTTTTTCAGCCAGCTAATGGATTTTATCCTCACAAACACCATGCAAATGTGTTACATCTCCCTCGCTAGCCAGGGCTGCAGGAACCTGTACAGCAGAGGAATCTCATTCCATCCATATTTTGGCAGGACTTCTACACCTCCCTAGAGGTGTCCGATTGAACCTACTATTGCCACAGGTAATATTTAGTGTGCTACAAGTGGAATACATTCCTGTTTTCCTGCAACGTGCCGCTCACCCCAGGCTTTTGGCTGCTTTCATCTGCGTGCTTTTAGTCTGCATTGTATTTAATCTGTGTGGGGAAATAATTGTTCCTCTTACGGAGTGAGGAGCGCTCAGCCCCAGCAGCTCTCAGTGTTTAGGATGTGAGGGACATTTATTAGGCTCTTTCTGTGATTCCTCACCCACTAACGAGCCCCTGTTTCAGCAGTGTGATCCCACAGGGCGAGGATTGATGTGGATAAATGTGGATCCCAGCTCCAGCCTCCCGGTGTTCCCCTGAGCCTCCCTGAGGTGGTCTGAGCCCCCAGGACCCAGGGACACGCTGGAAACCCTGGCAGATCTGCTCTGGTGCCTCTCTGTGTTCCGGGAGCCCTCTGCTCCCCTCCCAGGAGCTTTGCTAATTGCTGCTGCAAATTTGGGCTCCAGCTGCAGCCGCGGCCCCAGAGCCCAGTGGGGCTGTGCTCAGAGAAGAGCCCTGCTGTGTACAGATGTTCAGCCTGGGCTGGGCCACCCACGGCTTTGGTCACCCTGAGACCAGTTGTGGCTGTGCTCTGGCACTCTCACAGCTAAAATCTCTCGCCTCCCTGCCTTGGGGCTTGTATAATCTTTCAGTTTCCTCTTTTATGGCCGTTCAGGAGCTGACAAAACATGAGTCCTGTTAGCTGTCAGGCAGTGCTGACTTCCCAAAAGCCACGGGCGGAGGATGCAGAGAGGCTCAGTGAGCAGCCAGCTGGAGGGGAGGTGGCTGAGCCACAATGTGCCACCAGCCTGGGTCACTGCACTGAGCTCCTGCTGGTGCATTTCTCCCCCAGCTGCCTGAACTGCCTTTGGACAGGAGCTTCTTGCTGCTCCTCTTCCTCCCCCCTCTCCTGCCTGTGCCACCTCCTTTTCCTGCCCAGTGCTCCTGTTCTGGAGGACGAGCAGCAGCGCCCTGGCAGTCCCTGCTCCAGTGTCCTGGTTTGAGAGGAAGTGAGTTTTTTAAGGAAGTTATAGTCAAACCAATCAGTGGTCAGACTGAATATTGACACCTGGTATGACCACTGAAGAGATTTGTCACCTCTGAGAACACAGGGAGATAAAGGAGAGAATCCCAGAGGAACTTGCTTTTGGGAGGAGGAGGAATGTTTCAAAGAGTTTTCATTCTGTTTCCTGTGTGTTTCTTTCCTTTAGTGTAAATTAATAAAGTTTTTTTTTTTCTTATTTCTAAGTCTGAGCCTGCTCTGCTCTGTTCCTGATCACATCTCACAACCATTATTAGTAAAAATATATTTTCATGGGGCACTGGCATTGTGTCCAGCTGCCCTGGGATATGGCACACCTGCCTCTCCTGTGCTCACCAGCTTTCCTTACTGTTTGCTCTCTTCACACCACCAAAGAGCAGGCAGCACCCCCAGGTTCAGGGTTTCCATGGGAAAAGGTGGAAATTGGAGAGGGATAAACAGGAGAGAGGTCTCAGGCAACTTAAGCCACAATCAGGACATGGGCAGAGAAGCTTGGTGGCCACAGCGAGACATTTGTTCATAAACCACTGCCCAGATCTGTGGGGTCACCCCCAGGTGTCTGTGGTGCCCCCAGGGGCAGTGCCTGTGCCTGGTGCACTCCCAGCTGCCACCTCCCAGCTTGGGGACATCTGCCAGCCCTGCGTGTGGTGATACACTTCGGGCTGCCTTGGAGACCATGGTCAGAACACAGTCCTGTCTCCCAAAATCAACGTGCAGGTGGAAAGAGGTGATGGAGGGTGAAGGGAAAAGGGCTGCTGAGAGTCTCCTTTGGGTGCCTTTCTCCAGGCTGGCAAAGCAGGATGAGAACTGGATCTTGGATTGCTCCCAGCCTTGTCCAGGGCAGCAAGACAAGCCCAGGGGCTGACCAGAGATGGTGCCACAGCTGTAATGGATAGGGCTGGAAGGTTGTTAAAGGGGCTGAACAGTTCACAGAATCCTCAGGGCTGAAAGGGCCCTCTGGGGATCATCCAGTCCATCCCCTCTGCCCAGGCAGGGTCACCTGGAGCAGGTGACACAGGTGGGTTTGGGATGTCTCCAGAGAGGGAGACTCCATGCCCTCCCTGGGCAGCTCTTCCATGCTCTGACACCTTCAGTGTAAAGAAATTCTCCCTCATGCTGAGGTGGAACTTCTTGTGGTTTAGTTTATGGCCATCACAAATCACAAAACATGTTTGTTCCACAAAAAACTGTGGTTTGGGGGGAACACACTTTATCTGCCTGGGAGCCACAGTGGCTGGAGGCAGATGGAGACATCCCATCAAGGAAATTCCTCTCTCCCCAGCACCTAGGAGCACCCCAGGAGAAGTGCACAGGCTTCTATCCCTGCAGAGAATGCAGGAGGCTGCACTTCAGGGAAAGCTGTGGGAACAGGAGGTGCCAGGCTCTGAGGCACAAAATCCCCTGTGGGCCAGACCCCGCTGCTGACACATTGCTGAGGTCAGGGTGCCATGTCCCCTGGCCCTGGGGCTGTGCCCCTGACAGCCCCGGAGGTTTTTCTCCGTGGGTCTCACCTGAATTCTCAGCTCGTGAATTCCATTTTGGACCTGTGAGCACTCAGACACCTCTGTGAGCACCTAGCAGCTCCCAGACAGGGCATCCCCAGCACATCTGGCAGCAAGGGCTCGTCTCCTGCTGGGGATGCCCTGTCTGGGAGCTGCTGGGGGCTCTCAGGGAAGGCTCGGGAATGGAGTTCATTTTAGAGGAGGACTGTTCTCTGAGCCAAGGGTTTCCAGGCTGGGAAATGAGGGAACCAGGCCTGGCCCTGCCCCTCCTGCTCAGCCAGAACCCTCAGGGAGGCTCATTTCTCACCATGTAGAGCTCTTGTACCATTCCTTGTCCCACCAGTTCCTTTCCAATAGCACCCAACAGCTTTCCCTGAGCCAGACCACACCTGGGACATGATCCTGTGTGACAGTGGATGCAGGGGGCCACAGTCTGCATTTTGGGATGAGCATGGCCTGACTCCTTGACAAAGGTGTTGAGCTGACTCTGCACCTGGCCCAGCCCCTGCTCAGTCCCACAGGGCACTCCCAGCTCAGGCACACCCTGAGGAAGGGCTGGAGAAGACAAATGTGTGAGTATTTCTCAGCACTTTAACACGAAGACAGCAGTGCTGAGCAGGCAGGAGTTTGTTTGATCTACTGAATTGCATTTTCCCCTTGCTTATACATCAGATTTTTTTATATCTCTGCTTTCTCCTGCGTGTGCTGAGCAGCCTCAGAGATGTTGCTACCGCCCAGCAGAGCTGGGTCCCTCACTGCCATCACCCAGAGCTGGCAGCCAAAGGAAAACCAGATCAGAGAATCACAGAACCACAGAACGGGTGGGGTTGGAGGGGGCCCTAAAGACCACCAGGAGGAAGAGACCTCTAAGGCTGTCGAGTCCAAGGATTAACCCAGCACTGCTGTGTCCCCCGCTGTGGGTGTCTCGGTGCTCTGAGGAGGCTCCTCGTGCTCCTCCTCCTCCTCATGCCTGGGCATCAGAGCAGCTCTGGCAGCACAGGGTGGTGCCCGCCAAGGATGTGCTCTGAACTTCCTAACAAGGAGCACTCTCCAAAAGCTTTCCCTGAAAAAAAAAACCCAACCCCAAAAACATTATCCCCGGACTGCCTCTTCTAGGGAGAACAGCTAGCAGCTGCAATTTGGAGTCGTGGCTTGAAGCTCTTTCAAATTAAAATAATCCAATTTATGAAAAACTCTAAGCGAACATGGCACTGGGTATCTCAGTGCATCCCCAGCCCAGGGGTGACAAATGACAACTGGAAGGCCCCCAGGAGGAGTTTCCTGTGCATCCCCAGGGTTAACCTCATCTGGCCACGGCTGGAAGGCAAAAAAGCTGTGTGTACCTGTCCAGAAAGCTCTTTTCTTCTGCCCTGAAGCTGTGACAGCCGCCAGAAACCAGTGTTTAAAACCCTCCCCACAGAGAAGGTGGTGAGAGACAGGTTTTTAGGGGCACAGCCGTTTCAGCTGGGGCCGAGGCCCATCTGGGCACGGCGTGTCCTGAGCTCTGCAATTGTCTCCTGCCGCTCCATTGAGCTGAGAGTGCTGCTTATCGATTTTCTGCAGTCAACTCAATGCCAGAGACATTGCTGTGGTTCAGAGGATGGAAAACAGAGCAGGGAGAGCCCGCAGGGCCAGGCTGACTGGCAGTGACAGGTATTTACCAACGCCTCGTCTCACCTGGGAGCAGAACCCGAGGAGTCCCAGCTGACAGCACGTGCTGAGCGCCGGCAGCTGGGAACTCCCACCCGTAACCTGCTGAAGCTCTGCTCTCTCTGTCACACCTCCCCCTGCAGCAAAATGTCACCGTGCACCTGCGAGGGGACACCTGAGCCCCTCCTGCTGTAGCACCCACACATCCCATCTGAGGTTCAGCTTTTCTGCCCACCCATCTCGTTTCCTTGTAGCGAAACTTGCTCTGATCTTGCTGCCCAGCTCCCTGTGCTCGCATCCCAGAGGTGATGGAAATCCTTGGTAGAGCATCTCCCAGCCAGGCTCTGCTCGCAGGGAGGCTCTCGAAAAATTTGGTGTCTCCAGACTGATGCTGAGATTCAGGGTGTGCCGGTGACCTCCTCTCCTGCCTCCATCCCTGCCTCCTCCTGCTGCTCTTTGCTCTGTCTGGCTGCCAAAGGCACGGATCAGACTTGCAAGAGTTCAGGGCTATTGCCCAGGTAATTATATTTACTTTGGAGTCTGGCTCTGCTAGGACTGAGTGTAAATCCAGGCTTCAGCAGGGTGGTCAGTGACTGTCCCTGCATGAATTTCCTGGTACCATGAAGTGACACTTTGTGCTCTTACCGGCTGTGGATTTCAGCCTTTTAAATCATTCTGGAAACAGGACACATTTGGCAGCTAAATCCTAATGGGCTCGTTCCTTCTCCCGCCATTTCACCATCTCCTCGTGCAGGTTCATAATTACAGATAGGATTTTGACAAGTCAGATTCCCTGTAATGGCAAATTTAAGCTCCCTGATGTGAATCAGAGGAAGCCAAGAGGATTTTGCAATGCATATTTATTAAGGATAGCGGTGGCTGGAGTCACTTTCCCTCACCAGAGCTGCATTCTGGGATTTATCTGCCACAAGGCCTGATTTTTAGTGAAAAAAGGATTTTATCCCCTCTCAGATACACAAAGCAGTGTAAACCCTGTTGCTGTTGAGACAGGAACACTCATTTTATGAAAATGCAGAAGACACCTTCCAGTATCTCCAGGGGATACTGAAGAGCAACTTGGGACAAGGGCCGGAGTGCCAGGACAAGAGGAATGACTTCCCACTGCCAGAGGGCAGGGCTGGATGAAATATTGGGAAGGAATTGTTCCCTGTGAGGGTGGGCAGGCCCTGGCACAGGGTGCCCAGAGAAGCTGTGGCTGCCCCTGGATCCCTGGCAGTGTCCAAGGCCAGGCTGGACGGGGCTTGGAGCAGCCTGGGACAGTGGAAGGTGTCCCTGCCCGTGGCAGGAGGGGGGACTGGGTGGGATTTAAGGTCACTGTGAACCAGCCCCTAGAACTTGCCAGGGTCCTCACCCTCACAGCCACATCCCCACAGCTGCTTTAGCACCTCTGCAGACTCGCACATCCCGAAATCCCAAGGTCCCTGCCCACAGGACCCTGGGCTGGCTCAGCCAAACCCAGCAAGGAGCTGCTACCCCGTGCAGAGCTGTCTGGTGTGTGTAGCACGATTTGGACACCTCTCCAACACTCCTTTTGGCCCAACCTCTGCCTTGGGGCCTGAATGGCACCGAGTCCTTCCGCTCCTCAAACCAGCGCAGCTCTCTGAAGAGACTCAAGCAATAGAGGCTTCTCCCCAAGTCCAGACCAATGTCATGGGGAAAAATTAAAAATTTCTGGCTAAATTCAGAAGAAGAAATGAAAGCACAGCTTTTGGCTTGTCCCTGCACCCTGACAATTCCTGCCCAGGATGAGTCAAGGGTGAGAATGCCCTGGGAGCCACACTCCTTATGAAAATAGTGATAAAGGCAATTTCCCTTCCCCATTGTTGTCCGGGCTGCAAGCCCTGCACTCCGACTGTGGCAAAGAGCTCAGATTTACACATTTGCCTGTATTCTGTTTTGTTCTAAAGGTGTTTTTATCTGCATTTTATTCAGCTGAATGCAAATGGAAATGACCTGCTTGGCTCAGGCAGGGACAGCCCTGTTCCAGCCGCAGTGTCCCAGTTCCCAGTCCCATCAAGGGAAGCTCTCTGCTTCCTGGTTGCATTTAGGGGGTTTGCAGGGGCAAATTAATATTTCAGCAAAGCTTTCCTGACTCTTGCTCTGGGAGAGGAATCCAACTCTTTCAAACCCAGACCAGCCCGGGGTGCTGGGCACGTCCTGGGACACAGCACTAGGGAAAGGGGGGATCACTCTTCCTTGAGGCCATTTGTCCCAAAAGGAGTTTTACTGACACATGAAGGGAAAAATAAGGAGACTTTAGGAACCACAGAACCCCAAGCACTGTGCCTGAACTGTGCATTTACCTTGCTCCTGGCCATGCTCACGGGCTCCATTTCAGCCACGGGAATAATTTATGAGAAATTAATTTATAAATATATATATATATAAATTCTACATGCTCTGCAGTATTTTTACAGGGATAAGAACATGAAAACAGCAATTAAGCATAAGACTGACTAGAAATGGTCTCTCCCCAGTCACAGGGAGGATTTTGCAGACAGGCAGCTTTAATACCTGCCAGGGACTGGGCTTAGCACCCCTGGGACCCCACCCTGCAGCATGAACTGCCTTCAGAACTCCAGCAGTTCGGCTCTGACCACTGTGCACAAACAGCTGCTGTGTCCTGTGTGGAGATCCAAATGAAGCTTTTTAAATTGCTTTGGAGATGTTGGACCTAGCAAAGGTCCCAGGGCTCCAGCACCATGTGGTGCTGCTTCCCTGCAGCTGGGAAAGTTGCTGCAGGAGGTGTGAGGATTTAACGGGATCATCACTGAAAACCATCAGGATTTTAGAAATTAAGGCTTAAAAATTCCAAGTGTCCAAGGCCAGGTTGGATGGGGCTTGGAGCAACCTGGGATAGTGGAAGGTGTCCCTGCCCATGGCAGGTGGGTTGGAACAAGGTGAGCTTTAAGGTCCTTCACAACCCAAACCATTCTGTGATCCTCTTAATCTGTGAACTTGTATGAACTGAGAAGTAAGTTGGAAAACTTGTTCTTTCACTCTCCACTTTGGTTGTGGTGAGCCTGCCCCAGGCTTTTCCCAGCAACAGGAAAAATCAAGTTTACCCTCACAAAGAAAGGTGTAAGGAAAAGTGCAGAGAAAATTGCAGGACTCATAATAAAACCAAAGAAGATTTTGTTTTAAATACTTGATTTGAAAGAAGAGCGAAGAAAAAGTAGGGGCCTCTTTCATACATATGTTCCTCAGTTTTAACCACTAACTCTGCTGTATTTTACTTGTGGATCACAGGGTTGATATTCACGATAACCAGGGGCAAATCCAACTCAGCGCATTCCGTGGTTCTGTGAAATTTAAATCACCTGCTTAACACTCTGAAAATCAGGCCATTTAAGATCTCTTCAGGTAAAAGCTGAGAATGAGACTCTCTGCCCCATCAGGGTAAAAATCCTTGTCTGGGATTTCAGTGGGAGGTGAGAGTTTGGTGCTGCCTGGCTCTTCACAGCCACCTTGGTTCGTTTGCCCCTTCAGCCCAGCTCTGAAGCCAGCTTTTCCTGCCTGCTTTGCTTCCCTGTCCCTGCTGCCAGCAGTGCTCCCTGCCCGTGGGTGCTCTGGGATTCCTGAGGGAGGCAAATCATCCCTGTCCCCCTGTGGAGCCAGTCCTTCCCATCCCCACAAACCAGCCGTGCCTCGCCAGCTCCGGGTTCGGCTCAGGTTCCTCCCGGCCTGGAAACCTGTCAGAGGATTTTGTGCTGTTTTACGGGATTTATAAATGCCTTGCAGGGGAAAGATATGTAGATATTGTTGTGCCCTTACAAAGGAGTCAGATGTTGTGGGGGAATCCCACAAGTAAAACAAGCAGCTCCTCAGTCCGGGTTCCCATGTGAAGGTTTACAGGCAGATTTGTAAGTCCAGTGTGAGATGCAGAATAAGACCCTCCAGCATAGACTTTTCTGCTCTAAACTCCAAACTAATCACAGCAGACAAGGTGATTGACTAAATAATCCTCTCTTGTTTTTATTTTCTCCTACGAATGATCAGCATCTCTGCATTTTCGCTCCGCCCATTAGAGAGCTGCTGCAGCAAACAGCCAGAGCTGTGTCTGTGCCAGCCCTGCTGTCAGTGCCAGGCACAGCCTGACATGACCCCCCAGCCCCCCAGAGTGGCTCTGCACTGGGAGGGACCCAGCTGTGCTGCCTTTTAATATGCAGCTTTCCTAAGCAATCGCATTAACGCCCGTCCCCAGCGTCCCACTTTCACAGCCTGCTCCTCATTGCCACAGAATCACAGGATCCCAGAATGGGTTGGGTTGCAAGGGACCTTAAAGCCCACCCCGTGCCCCCCCTGCCATGGCAGAGACACCTTCCACTATCCCAGGCTGCTCCAAGCCCCATCCAGCCTGGCCTTGGGCACTGCCAGGGATCCAGGGTTGGCCACAGCTTCTCTGGGCACCCTGTGCCAGGGCCTCCCCGCCCTCACAGGGAACAATTCCTTCCTAATAGCCATTCTAAACCCATTCTCTGTCAGTTTGAAGCCATTTCCCCTTTTCCTGTCACTCCAGGCCCTTGGAAATTGTCTTTCTTCATCTTTCTTGTTGGCTCCTTCAGGCCCTGCAAGGCCACACTGAGGTCACTCCAAAGCTCCTCCTCTCCAGGCTGAGCACTCCCAGCTCTCCCAGCCTTTCCTCCCAGCAGAGCTGCTCCATCCCTCAGCTCATCCTGGTGCCTCCTCTGGGCTCTCTCCAGCAGTTCCAGGCCCTCCCTGTGCTGGCCCCAGGGCTGGGGCAGCTCTGCAGGTGGGGTCTCACCTGAGCAGGGCAGAATCCCCCCTCCCCTGCTCCCCACCAGGGCAAGAGTCATCCATCAATCCAAAGCCCAAATTTAGTGGTTTTGGAGGGTACAGCTGGGTTAGGGGTTAAATATAATTCTGGCCCTGGAGACCTTATTACCAACTAGAGATTTGAGGATTTCTCCCCTTTTACATCCCGCTGGAGACACCTGACACTGCCGGAGCAGCAGTTCAGAATTCCGGCAAAGCTCTCTCCAAAATGGGTCACTTCCTCAGAGAGTGACCGTGGAGCTGTTTGCTGCTCTTACAGGACAAGGGCATTTATGTTTTCACACAGCTGGGAATAGGATATGAAGTGTACCAGAGCGTAGGTGTCAATGTTCCTTCACAGGTCTGCAGGCTGTAGTGTGGAATTTTGTGGGGAAGGAGAAAAAAATCTTCAGAGATTGGCAGTGGAGAGAGAGATGTGAGAAAGAAAGGCACACACGCTGAGAAGGAAGCTCAGAGAGGGGGGAAAGGCTCCAGAAGAACACAAAGTACCTTTGGGAAATGATAAACATATTAAAATCAGGGATTTCTGCTGCGTTGTGCCCATCTGGGATGGGAGCTGGGAGCAGCATGTGGGAACGGCCCCTTGGAGCAGGGATCCCAAGCATCCATGCTGGGGTAACCTCACACTGCTGCTGTCACCTCAGAGGGGCTGGACACACCTCTGCTGGCCCCGGGCAGAGGGGACACTGCTCTCCAGGGGGGCAGCAGTGGGATGGCTCCGGAAATTGCTTTTCAAGGACGCATCAGAGCAGTTAGCCTTAGACCCCAAGAGCTGGGTGGTGTGGGAGAAGCTCAGTGGGAGAATCCTGAAATGGGTGAAGGTAGGACAGACAAAGTGTCAGCCCCAAGGTCACGGCCAGAGGGAGGAGTGTCCATGGGCTCACCAGCAGCTCCAGTTTGGTGGGCTCATGTCCATGACTGCACCTTGGAGGCAACCCAGCCCTGCCCAGCCCTAAGCGGCACCAGCCAGGATGATAGCTACTGATATACACCTCTGCAAAGTACAAACCTGGGGTAAAAGAGGGGCTGGGAGGGGCAAAATCCTGTTTCTAGTAGATCCCAGGCCCACTTGCTCCTCCATTTCCACCAGAGCACACACCTGGCCATGGACAGGAGCTGCAGGAGGTCCCCAAAGGTTTCCTGCCCCCCATTTCATCCATGACAGGCACAGCCCTTGAGAGGAAAAGCCTGGCAGAGGCACCAGATCTCTCCTGCCCGGTCTCCCCTCCTTTGCATTAATATCCAGGTTCAGGGACTGACAAATGTGCTGAAGTCACTGCTAAGCCAGACTATTTCTGCAGCCTAATGGCACTGGTTTCCTGCCCAGGCTACAGGTAAAAGTGAGCTCATTCTGTGTTAAGAAAGACAACCAAGAGCTAAAAATAAAGAGGATGATGGGCAGATGCACGACTGTCACAATAGACACAGATCCCTTGCAGCCCCTCCCCGTCACTCAGAGCAGAGCTGTGACTGCTAATGGCAATTTGGCTCTCCCCTGTTCTCATTTAGGAGCTTTATTTTAAATCATGCTGAGGAAAAATTGGGATTTCTGCAGAAGTGTTGACACTTTCCAGGGAATACAGAGTTTGGAAAGCTGCCGGGTTCAGTTGCTGGTAGAGATAACTCTGAGGGGTTTGTACCAGGCTGGGAAGTTCAGCCCCCAGGAGGAAGAAGTTCAGAGTTCATTGCCATTGAGCCCAGGGCCAGATAAAACATTTGATTGCAAAATCAAGCATTCCTAATGCTTGTTTTGTTTTGTTTTGTTTTTGCATGCTCAGAACAGCTGCTCCTCAGAGCTTCCCAGAGATACTCCAGGGAAAGCACCTGGCAGAGCCTCACTCGTGACACGTGGGGCAGCTGGGCCTCGGCAGGGCTCTCGGGACCAGGAATCTGCACTGGGGGAGGGGTTCCAGACTCCCCATTCCCTACAGAAGTTCTCCAGATCTGTTCATCCTTCCACAGAGAGGTTAAAAGAGGGGTGTAAGAGCAAACTCCCAACCTGTTTTGTGTGCAATTTTGGGTGCTCAGTGAGAAGAATCAGTCAGGAGAGTCACAGAATGGTTTGGGTTGGAAGGGATCTCAAAGCCCATCTCATCCCAAACCTTCCTCTAGACCAGGTTGCTCCAAGCTCTGTCCAACCTGACCTGGAATCCCAGACGCTTTTGGGAAAAAAACCACACTGCAAGAGCCACTCGAGCTCCCAGCTGTGCAGGAGCAAAGTCCTCCACGCTCTTTGGGATCCAGGGAGAGAAGGATTTCTTCTTCCTTTAGCACTGGATCAACATTTTATTCTCGGTGCTCTTTTTATTTTAGAAACCCTGCTTGATAAATTACTAGAGGGGCTCATTAACTGCAAAGATTTGTCAGTTTTCCCAAAGCAATCAGGGTGTTAGTTAGACCAAAGGAGCAAATGGAAAACTGAACGGGAAGCCAAGCACAGCCCCATTAATCCTGGGTTATGGATCGACATTTGTCAACTCCATTGAAGTCTGTTGTACCGAGTGCAGCCCAGGAGACCACTCAATTACTTTATCTCTGAGCAATTAGGATCCTGCTCTTTCAGGTCAATCTGTTAGCACAGAGGGAAAAAAAATTTGGATACAAGATTAACAGTAGGAAATCCACTGCCTTGTGTTGTGGGGTCTTTTAGAGGGGAAAATAAAACCCTGTCAGATTTTCCCTTTGAAATGCCGGGTTTGAGAAGTCAACTTCACTGAATTTAGCATCAGCAAGGGGCTCCCAATATTGCTGTGTTCCCCCAATATCCTCCTCTCCATCTCTTCCCAAGCATTTTGTCTTTGCCAGGTGACTGCAGAAGGATTTAACCATTCTTGGAGCCAAAATAGCCCAGGGATGGCTGTGCACTCTGCACTGGGACACATACAGCACACCCAGATTAAGGTGGCACTTGTGCCACATAAGCAAAGCCCTGTCAAGGTTTAGGCTGGGAAGACCCAGAGCCACCTTTAGCTCTTCCTTAGTGAGAGTGAGGGATTATTGTAGAAGAAAGGGAGTTTTTTGGGTGCACATCCATTTTTCTGTAGCACCTAATTCACCTTTAGAAGGCACAGACATCAGGAGATGCACAAGTTTGGAGGAGTTTCTAAAAGGATACAGAAAGGTACAGAAAGGGAGAATAACTGAGTTCTAAATTCCCCATATTCAGGGGCACTCGGATTTAACGTGAAAGCTGCAGCTTCTGTGTCTGACCTTCAATAAGGCACGTGTGTGTGGAGGTGGGTCCTTTAAAGCAAGGATACCCGGGGCAAAAAATGCTGCCTCTCCCTGAAAGCCTTCCGCTCTCATCCTCATGCCCGAGGTGATGGCAGCGCTTGGGAGAACGTGGAAAATGAAGCTGAGTCCACATCATGGCCCAGAGATGTCACTGCACTCAAGCCCACTCTCCTGAGCTGCTCTCACCCAGCTCCTCTGAGCCCGGGCAGGACTTCAGCCACCACCTCGCAGCTGCTGGGGTGATGGACTGAGCTCCAGGGACAGCTGGATGGTAACAGCTTCATTCCATTGCTGTTTTGGGACGACTGCTGAGGTTACACCAAGCTGCAGTCAGGAATTGCCTACCCAGACAGGACCCTCCCCTAAATTTGCAGCCTGGCTTGGTTATTCCATGATTGTCCACTGAAGGATTTTTTTTTCATGTCAAGTAGAGATGCTGGAGAATGGGAATGGCAAAATCTTGGATCTGGGGCTGCTTCATAGGGCTCCTGAGATAACTGAAATGTTGGTCTACAAAAAGTGGCAGGGACTGAGCAACGGGAAACAGGATAACCAAATTATTACCTCCAGCTTCAGGATGCTGTTTGACTCATTGAAGACTAGGGAGATGGAAAGAGGTTTCAAAAAAGCAAAACAAGCCAAAAATCCTATGATAAATGGCTTTCAATGAATGATTCCACCTATTTGTACAGCTTTTCTTTGCTATTTTAGAAGATGGAAATCATATATTGGGATTAATTTAACCAGTGAGTCAGGTTTGGTGACTTAAATCACTCACTCCCCTCCTCCTCCATCATTTCTGCAAAACTCAGTTCTTTTTTTTTCTGTTCGTGAATCATCCCTCGTTTCCAAAATTCCATCCTTCACTCTCAGCTGTTGAATGAGCAGAGTGAATGGATGTGTGTTCTCCTCTGCACTGTTGACTCACTGCTCTTTTTTCAGAAAAGGCAGCCTGACCATCAGCCTTGAGCTGATGGCAGGGGGGTTTGAAGAGGAGGAAAATGAGCTGAGTCTGTCCAGCCAGGTCACTGAGCCCTGTGCACAGCCGAGGGTGCACACACCGTGCTCCTCCTGTTCCATCCCCAGGGATTTCATCAGAGCCCCCCCTGAGAACTCCCTGCTGTTGCAGTGATGCTTTCAGCCATTAATGCCACTCACGTGGACAGGTTGGCTCTAAACTTTTTTTATTTTCCACTTCACAGTAGGGAACCGAGACGTAGAGAGAGTTTCTCAGGCACAGGAGAGCTGTGTAAACCCAAATACCACCGGCAGGATGTTTGGGCACCAGCTGAGCCCTGCGTGCTGGAGCAGCTGGGGATGTTCATGCCTGACCCCACAAACAGCTTGGCACGGATGCAGAGCGGGTCAGGAAGGGCTGAGATGGGGACAGGGACACAAAGAAAACTCTGCTGGTGTTCAGGAGGAGGGCTGGGAGTCCTCTTGGCTTTAAGCTGCAATCTCCCCGTACCCAGGAGCACCAGGAGTGTTGCACTGGATGGCTGAGCGAATACACGGAGATGTTTTGTTGCGGTGACCCAGCCCATTGGGGGCTGTGGCAGGGGGTCCTCCCCCAGGCTTGAGAGGCAGGCTTCTCCTAAGCACATTGTGTACCCCAGTTCTGTTCCTTTGATTGATCCATTGCTTCTCCCTGCCCCTTTTTATTCCTTACATGTGTGTTTTGCCTTCCCTGCATTCCCTGTTGGCCCTCGTACCTCAGTCCCTCCCTCGTGGTATTCCCATTGGTCCCCTTGCCATAACCCCATCTCTGTACCGCCCCTGCACCTCAACACCCTTGACCCCGATGCTCTGCCTGCCCTGCAAACCTCCTATATAAGCCCCAAACCCTTCCTCCATCTTGTTCTTGGCTCCTAACCTCCCCTGCCATGAGGCTGAAATAAATCCTCTCGTATAAGAACATGCCAGAACCCTTCCCGACTTTCATCGTCCGCCTGCGTGTGTGTTTATGGCAGCTGCTTCTCTGACCAAAGCTGATGGTGCCTGCTTCACCCGCATGAGAGTCTGACCCCTCCTGAGCTGCTTCCTCAGGGGAGCCCCCCAGAAATGGAGGCTCAGCTAACGGGGCAGAGCGGGGGCCTTGGTGCATCCGAGCTGTCAGCTGGAAGGGCAGCGGCTCTGCCAGAGCGGCTGCAGCCCCTGTGGGGACGTTATTTGGAGGGTCATGGCACCCTCATCCACACACGCTGCAACAGTGTTTGTTGGCTCAGGGAAGCACAAAAAGCCCAAACACTGCTTCTGTCTGCTGAGACTCCTGTCTGTAGGCTCTGCCTAAGCTGGGGACACTTCCCTGCTGCTGGGAAACAGCTCCGCTCTGCTGGGAATGTGCGGGTACTGATGTTGATGCCTTGAGGCTAGCCAAGAATCAGAGAATAAAAGCAGATATTTATTTGAAGGGCCTTCAAAGGCACACCCTGGGCAGGCCAAAAGCTCCACCCAAGATGGACCCCGGGTCACGGGTTCTTCACCCTTTTATAAGCTTGGTCCATTTGCATATCAAGGTTAATTCTCCAATTACAACCTCAGTTAATGGTGTAATTACCCCAGGTTTGGCCCCCGCCTCAAGGCTTTAGTTTACACATTTTGGGGCCTGGTGTCCTTGAAGAACAAACCCAGAGAGGTTTGTCATGTCTAACAGCTTGAGAGAACAGCAGCCTACAGGCCACACGAAGCTTCAGGGTTACACACCAGGCAGTACAGGATTTGAAAAATATAAAAGTTAAAACCTAAGGCGTCATTCCCCTGCTTTGTGGCACCCTTTGTGCTGCTGCTGTGATGAGAACAACTCCAAAATTAACACCAAGATATACATATATTTCTGATATGGATGTATATATACATATATATGTCAACATTAGAGAGATATGGATTGTGTAGATGATATAGACATAGATATTTATATCGATGTAGGTATAGATATAGATGATGGAGATTATATATAGAAATAAATATAGAAGATATAGATATAGATATAGAT
>WEIT01036371.1:245680-323059 GCA_013389985.1 Dryoscopus gambensis | reverse complement strand
ATATAGATATAGATATAGATAGATGATATAGATATAGATGATTATAGAGGTATAGATATATAGAGATATAGATATAGATATAGATATAGATATAGATGATATAGATAGGGTTTATATATAGATATAAATATAGATATAGAAGATATAGATATAGGCAGATGATATAGATATAGATGATATATAGAGATATAGATATATAGAGATACAGATACAGATATAGATATAGATTTAGATGATGTAGATATAGATACAAAAGCCTCCCTCCAGTGTGGCTGGGAGTGCCTTCCACCCACGGAGAGCCCCTGTCTCCAAACACCTCAGTAGGAATGCTTCTTTCATTCCCCAAACCCTGTGGCTTTCAGCATCAGAGGGAGGAGCTGGACACATCCAGCCCTGAAATATCCTTTCTTCCTTGGCATGGAGAGCTCTGTCACAGTACCCAAGATTAGTGCCAAGTGCCAGCCCCTGGATTCCCGGGATCACTCCATTATGCCAGATTTAATATTTAATGAAGAGTAAATTCATGAAAGAAAAAAAGGCAAATTGTGGGTATTGAAAAGGCCCGAAAAGCTGAAGGCAAACAAACAGATTGTTTTTATTTTAAATGTCATGAGGTTTTCTCAAGCCAGCTGCACACTGCCTGAGTGCAGCCCTGCCCTGAACAAACCTGGGTGTCCAGTTCATCATTGCATCCCTCCACAGTTGTGCTGGGAGAACTTTTTGAAGCCCTCAGGCTTACATGGCTTCAAATCATGGAATCCTGGCATTGTCAAGGCTGGAAGAGACCTTTAAGATTGTCAAGTTCAACCACCAACCCAGTACCACCATGTTCACCACTGCCCCATGTCCCCAGGTGCCGCATGTTTTATGAACACTTCCAGGGATGGGGACTCCACCATTGCCCTGGGCAGCCCCTGCCAGTGCCTGGCCACCCTTTCCATGAAGAAAATTTCCCTAATATCCACCCTGACCCTCCCCTGGCCCAGCCTGAGGCCGTTCCCTCTCCTCCTGTCCCTGTTCCCTGTTCCCAGAGCCCGACCCCCCCGGCTGCCCCCTCCTGTCAGGGACTTGTGCAGAGCCACAAGGGCCCCCCTGAGCCTCCTTTGCTCCAGGCTGAGCCCCTTTCCCAGCTCCCTCAGCCACTCCTGGGGCTCCAGCCCCTACCCAGCTCCATTCCCTGCCCTGGACATTCCAGCCCCTCAGAGCAGCATTTCTTTCTGCCCTGTAAACCCTTCTGCTTCTTATTCCATCTTGGATGGCTTTGCCCAGCTTCTGTCAGCCCTCAAATATCCCATAAAATAACCTTTTTCACAGTATCCCTATGGATGCTCTCTGGGTCCCCCTTTATGCAATTTCAGAGGGTTGGAGAGCTTTCCATGCTACATTGCCCTCAGAAATGGAATTCTGCTAAAGCACAGCTTTGAGCAGCACGTACATCAGTGTCTGGAATTATGCTAAGCACTGCTCATCGGAATTATTTTATTAACTGGAAAGGGGGAGCACACACAATTTAACAGGGGAGAAAGAGCAACAAATCTAAGAAGAAAAATCAGTGTTTTACAGAGAGAAGAAAGCCAGGAAACCAGGGACTATAAAAGCTTTGCTGCAATTAAAGGACCTTTTATTGTGGGGATTTAAAAGCTTTTGCTTTTCAGGGTCCACATTATGGAAGGCAATCCAGGGATCTGCTGGGGCCAAGGGTGTTGGCAGGTGCCCAGGCAGCAGGGCTGACAGCAAAACCTGGGTTTTACTGAAAGCAGGCTTTGGTAGACCTCAGCACCGTGTCAGACATCAGCAGGACAATCACTGGCTCCATCCTGCCTGGGGAAAAGGCACGAGTGCCAGCAGGGGAAGGATCTGCTGGATTAGGGATTTCTCCTTCTCCCAGCCACCCGAGGCTGGGCATGATTTTGTGCTGGGCACAGTTTTCTGCTGGGCACAGTTTTGTGCTGGGCCGCTGTCACCCTCTGAGACTGCTCACAGGCACAGATCAAAGCTGCACCCCCTGTGGAAGAGAAGCCTCACTAAAACCTCCCCAGGCAGGGGGCAGAAATGACATCAAAATATTTATCTGCGAGGAGTTAATGATTCCTGTAGTGGTTAGTTCAGCAGGGGAGAGGTTTGCTGGGATCAAAACAAAGCAGAAAGGAATCAGAAATCCTTGCCTGGATCTCCCCTTAGCTCGTTTCTTTGCAGTGGGAAATGGTGTTTAACCACCTAAGGACTTCTCTTTCTCATCTGGAAACAGAAATAGATACGAAAATGTGTATATAGAGACAAATGCAAGAGTGTGTGAGCACGTGCATCTCTGGATGCACAGCGTGTTTATGAGCATATTTTACAGAGTGTTGGGAGTCAAATAATGAACATTTCAGAGTGTTTGCAGCTCTGTTGTTGACAGTGGCTGAAGCAATGCAAAGCATCATCCACCATTTCAGAGCTGCTTCTGCAGTGCATGCAAGGAACTCACGCTGCGGGAAAGAGAGTAACACTTTGTATTGTGGGAAAACTTTATTCATTTGAGGGGTTTGCTTTGAATATAAAAAAAAGACCAGTAAAGGAAATGTTTTGTTATTACTGTGGAGCATCTTGGCTGAGATCTCAGCAGCAGTGGGAGGTTTATTTAAGATGGAACAGCTGCAGGAAGAGCTAATATGGACATAAACCTCCCCTAGACCCAAAGCAGACTTGAGGAAGGAGTCCTGCAAAGACTCTGAGAAGACAACGCTAACTCATAAAGTATTGGTTTCTGATTGTATTGATTATATTTCAGTGATAAAATATAAATTTGGTGTATCCAGCAATGACAGCTTTACTGCCTTATTGTGCTGATTATTACAGAAAGCATAAATTGGGTCATAATTCTGAAGAGTCATCAGAAAGCCATGTGCAACTCCGAGTTACTTGTTTGAAATAAGGCCTATGAGCCCCGCAGGAGAAGATCAATACAGCAGTGAGTGTGCTGGTGCACGAGGAGGGCTCTGACACCGACGCACCCCTGGGTTATCTCCACTGCCCCTCCTGTTTCACCCAGCTCATGCTCCTGATCTCCCCCACTCCCAGGGATGCCTCAACACCTCTGCTCTGGGGGAGTGCTGAGGGAATTGGGGGTGTCCAGCCTGGAGAAGAGAAGGTTTTTGGGGTGACCTAATTCATTTCCTGAAGGGAACCGATAAGAAAGATGGGGAGTCACTTGGGACAAGGGCTGGAGTGCCAGGACAAGGGGGAATGGTTTCCCACTGCCAGAGGGCAGGGAGAGACGGGATACTGGGAGGGAATTGTTCCCTGTGAGAGTGGTGAGGCCCTGGCACAGGGTGCCCAGAGAAGCTGTGGCTGCCCCTGGATCCCTGGCAGTGCCCAAGGCCAGGTTGGACGGGGCTTGGAGCCCCCTGGGACAGTGGAAGGTGTCCCTGCCCATGGTAGGGGGTGGCACTGGATGAGCTTTAAGGTCCCTTGCAACCCAAACCATTCTGTGATTCCATGACTGATAAGCAACCGAGGGCAGGAGCCCGATGCTGTTTGCAGCAGTGAGTAATCACAGTTATCAGCATTTCATTCCCCTCACTTAGATGCAATCTCAGAATTCAGTAAAAATGTGCCTCCCGAGCTGGAGGGACTGTGGGGAGCACAGGACCAGGGCCTGTCACAGAGCACTGTCACCTTACACCTCCAGCTGTGGATCCTGGGCATGAGCCCCTGGAGGGTCCCTGGATCCCACCTGAGAATCCGTTTCACAAAGGGAAAGCCATCCTAAGCTCACGGCTGAGCAGGCTGAGCCCTCTCCCTCTGAGGAGCGGCCCTGTGCAGTGCATTTTGGCTGGCTTTGCCTGAGTGCTAAGCAAGCATCCACTCATCCCCATGGGCTGGTTTCACTGGGGACACAGAATTCTTGGGAAAAACCATCCCAGCTCTGGCCCCACCCAGCCCAGGGCCCTTCTTTGCATCTCGCACAGTGTGGCCAGTGGAGATGCTCTGCCATAAGGCCAAGCTACAAACCCGGCACAGCTTGGCCCAGCCTGTTTGGTTTTTTCCAGAAACCAGAGCTGGTTCTGAGAACACAACATTCCCAAGAACATCTCCCAGTCCTCCCCTCCTAGGGGAGAAGGGGCTGTGGGTGATGTTCTTCTCCCAGCAGCCATCCAAGGGGTTATGCCCAACAGCCTGGTGTTCAAGTTCATAAATCCCAGGATGGTTTGGGTTGGAAAAAACCTTAAAGCTCATCCCGTTCCACCCCCTCGCACAGGCAGGGACACCCTCCCTATCCCAAGTTGCTCCAAGCCCTGTCCAGCATGGCCAGTATCCTTTTGGAAATTTGATTGCAGTGAATAATTGGTCACTTTAGGCCTCAGAAAGAATGTAATGGTCTCCAACTGCAAGTACAATAAATGTGGTGAAGTTAAAGGGACCACGAGATCAGATAAGAGCTTCTCAACTTGAAATGGAATATGGAGTCCTCTCTCTTCCATTGTATTTTATCAATTAACCTTCAGCAAGCACAAAAGTTTCCCTGGATCTGGTGCTCCTGCTGGCATCTGGAGGAAAAGATACAAATTGTACAGATTTCTCTTTGTTGAGGAGAATACTTTTAATAACCAAAAATGTTTCTGCACTTGGAATAATGAGAGTGTCTTTTCTCTTTCAAATGCTAAATTATTTCAAGCTGAGCTGTTGGGAACCATTAATAATTCAAGGAACTCTGCTTTCGGTAAGAACAACATCTGTTGGAAGGTGTTAAGGCATAGGAATAACCTGACTTTCAAAGTTATTTTACCATTTTTTTATTCTCTTTGTGAAGAAAAGAAAGGATGCTTTGGTAAATGATAGGAAGAAGTTGCTAAAATGCCACTTGGAAACAAGGAGGGCTGGATGTCTGCAGTGCCAGGGGCACCAGCTCTGCCCTGCTTTGCCCTCCTTCCCTGGAGCACCAACTGCTCAGGGCTGTGCCTTCCAGCCTCTTCTCATCTGCAGACCCCAGAATGTTGCCAGGGCACGTTCAGACCTCTCATGATTATTTTTATCAGCCCCTCGTGGTTATTTTAAACAGATTTATTATTTATCAGCCTCTTGACATTAGGCTGCATTTCCCAACTCCTTTTCCCTGGGTCTTTACAAGTTGTTCACAGATCATTAGCAGACCATAATAATCGCAGAATCAGAGGATGGCTGAGGTCAGGAAAGACCTTTAAGACCATCCAGTCCAACCATCAACCCACCACCACCGTGTTCACCACTAACCCATGTCCCCAAGTGCCACATCCACAAGTTTCTTGATCACTTCCAGGGGTGGTGATTCCCGCTTCCCTGGGCAGCTTGTTCCAATGCTTTACAACTCTTTACCTGAAAAAAAACTTCCTAATGTCCAATCTAAAGCTCTCCTGGGGCAGCTTGAGCCATCTCCTCAGAATGAAGGAATGATCTTCCCCAATTCTTCTTGCCAAAGAAGAATGAGAGAGATGAAAAGTGTGGATGGACCTCTGAAGGACACCTCATCCCTCAAGTGTAGGATCCTGTGAATGACACTGTGGGGGTGCCAGCCTCTGTCTCTCTCCACAGACACTTGGGAGAAGTTAGATGACTGAATGAGACCCAAAACCGAATTTTTGAGGGATAAAGCTAAGAAACATTTTGTCCTCCTTCCAAAAATGAGTCAAAGAAACCAATGCACTTAAAAGATTAACACAATTTAGAAAGCAGACTCATGTGCAAAGTCGTATTTCAAGATCACCACCCGTTTGGAGATGGGAATTTGAGTCAGCTTATTGACAAAGCTGTTTTTCCCAGACTCAGTCCACAGGCAGGGTTAGAATTTTGTGTCTCAGCTGTAGAATTTTGTGTGGTGCTTATGGTCAACCAGAACCTTCCTCATCCTCCTGAGAAATTCCTCTGCCAGCCCAGCTGAGGTGGGAGCAGACCTAGTGAGCTTCCATGTGGGTTACACAGAGATGTTGCCACCCAGGTACGAGTCGCCCCAAACAGCGCTGTGATGCTACGTCTGTCCTTATTCCCTCATCAGATATTCCTCCCAATTTGCATGACTTTCCATACAGTGTATTTGTTGAATTCTCAGCTCTTGGGAGAAGTGCATATCAGAGCCGGGGTTTATTTTTTTCTCTGTTGCAAAAGTGAATGAAGAGACCCCAGAATAAAAGAGGAAATTTTCATCAGACAGTCTGTCCCCAGCAGCTGGGAAGGCATCCCTGATCTGCTGTCCTGCCCAGCTTAAGGAAGGGATCCTTTGTTGGCCTGTACAGATGAATTTTTTTCTTTTAAAAAACATGTCCTGGCACTGCTGAGGCACCACCTCAAACCTGGGGGCAGTTTTGAGGCACTCATGACAAGAAGGAATTGAGGGGCTGGAGTGTGTCCAGGGCAGGGAACGGAGCTGGGAAGGGGCTGGAGCCCCAGGAGCGGCTGAGGGAGCTGGGAAAGGGGCTCAGCCTGGAGCAAAGGAGGCTCAGGGGGCCCTTGTGGCTCTGCACAAGTCCCTGACAGGAGGGGGCAGCCGGGGGGGGTCGGGCTCTGCTCCCAGGGAACAGGGACAGGAGGAGAGGGAACGGCCTCAGGCTGGGCCAGAGGAGGGTCAGGTTGGATATTGGGGGAAATTTCTTCATGGAAAGGGTGGCCAGGCATTGGCACAGCTGCCAAGGGCAGTGGTGGAGTCCCCATCCCTGGAGGGATTTAAAAGCTCTGTGGATGTGGCACTTGGGGACACGGGTTAATTGTGGCCTTGGCAGTGCTGGATTAACAATTCAAGTCAGCAACCTTGGAGGTCTTTCCCAAACTAAACCACTCTGGGATTCTACAATTTCCAAATAATTTGGTCCCTTCCCAGGAAAATCCATCCCAATTCTCTACAAACCACAGCTGTTTTGCTGGAAACCAAAGGACCAGGTTTGGGTACCCTTTGTGTTTGAGTCCTCCTAATCCGAGTTTCAGAAACAGTGGTGTTTGTCAAGCCCAAGTGAATTTAAAGGCTAAGCCAAGTCCAAGCTTCTGCAGCCTCCAGATTTGGGGCTGGAGTTTGATTGGAAGGGTTTGGATCTGACCACAGATTAAAGTCGTGTGCTGTGGTGAGTTGACAGCAACATTTCACAGCTCATGTTATTCATTGAACCTCATTAATTTAAGCTTAGGCTTTAAGAATCTGCTGGAAGGGGAGTTGTTGTTGGGGTCATTCCTGAGTTAAACTTGTCAGTGTGAAGGGCCCCTGTGGGATGAGAGCTGAAGGAGTTGTTACAAAAGCACGTTGAGTGAGCAGCTAAGGCAGCCATCAGATCCTCCACGCTGGGCTCTTCCTTTTTACACTTCTGTGCAATCCCCAGTTGGGGTAAATATTGACAATACTGGGGGCAGGTCCTGTGTGCACCGTGAGTCATCCAGTGGGGTTTGTAACACCTCATTCTGATGCTGACGGAGCTGCTAATTCAGGAGGTCGCTCATTGCTTGTGACAGCTGGAGGGAGCAGACGTGGCTGTTCAGCCAGGGGAAGGCAGGGCACTCTTGTCATCTCTTCTGGGGCTGCCCACCTACGAGAGAAAAAGCCAAGCAAAATACCGGAGAGAAAAAAAAATCTTGGAAAGAAATTAAGGTTTAAAGCACGTCAGAAAAGTTTCTGGTGGATGAGAGGCTGCAAAAGCACAACCTTTAAGAGAAACAGCATAGGACAGACTTACCCCTCACTCTCCTTCCAGAACAGAACCCAATGATGTACAAGGCCGTGGTGCAGAGTTGGGACATCACTTTGGGAAAGGCTGAGATGTGTCCCTGTGTGTGGTACAAACACCCTTAAAGCACCCGTGGGCCCTCCTGGGACCAGGGAGAGAAATCCCTGCACTGACACTGAAGCATCATAAAGGTCTCCCCACACGGACTGAAGGCGATTCTTCCAAGGCTGGAATGATCAAAGGATGGAAGAGATCCCTGCTCCTTGGTCCTGCCCTCCACAAAATTGGAAGAGCAGAGAGAACCCAAATGCTGAAAGGCTGCAAGTCCCACCACCCCTGAGGAGGGGAAGAGCCACTCCTGAGCCGTGAGCTCCAGGCCCACCAAGCTCCTGCTGGTGAAGTGTGGTTCCTGAGGCTTTTGGGAAATGTCCTTCTCCACCAGAAACCTGGAAGGATGAAGGATTGGCTTTTGTTTAACAAAACATATTGGTGCAACAACAACCTGTTAAGAGCAGATCTTTCTTGTGTTCTCCCTCCTGTTTTACTGTGTCTACATTCCATCTCCCCAGTTTATAATCTCCAATATTTAAAGTCTGTTCTAAACCCTCAAGTTTTATGTTGGACTTAGGAATCAGCTTGTTTGTCATGCACTGCACTTGCTTACCTTCCTCTTTCCCTCTCATTTTGTAGGTTTCCAGAACAATAATCAACTCAAGAAGAAAGTTATCCAATAAAAACCTTCTGGAGGGCGAGTGCTGATTTTCCTGACACAATTTGTAACTCTGCAGCATTTTCTGTTGCGGAGTTACGTCACACTGTTCACCAGCTGAGCTGCCTTGGACTGTATTTTAAGAGGGTCTGTCGGGAGAGCACGTGGAGTGTGGGGTGAAATCCAAAGTAGAATTCCCAGGGGGAGCTCAGCAGTGGAGTTATGAGCAATAGACATTCAAGGCACGGGACCAGCCCTGGTTGTTGCTCTGCAGACGGAAGTTGCTGAGAGCTCTGTGTTGTACAATACCAGCACCAAGGTGTCCTGGGCCAATCCCCAGTCCCCATCACCACCAATAATCCTGGCAGAGGCAGCTTTTGGGCGTGGGCTGTGCCTTTCCAGCACCTTCCTCACAGCCCCAACCTCCCATCGTGCTGCGAGCTCACGGCGGGTGTGGAGTGCGGAGCGTGGGGCGGGAGGGGAGCTCGGGGACAGCCGGGCAGCAATCCCGGGGATCCCATCCATGCAGGCACAGCCCACCTCGTCTTTTCCATGCCTGGCTGGAGGGGGACAGGGCATCCAGAAACAGCAGGGAGCCAGCTTTGCATGAGGCACCCTGATGTCTTCTCCAGCCACCTAGAAACAGAGACCAGACAGGAGTAAGGGAATAAAGGCAGGGATTTATTTGAAAGGCCTTCAAAGGCACACCCTGGGGAGCCAGAGGCTGCTTCCAAAATGGACCCCAAGATGGATGGCAGGTCACGAGTTCTTCACACTGTTATAGGTTTGGTCCTTTTGCATATCAGCATAAAATCACCAATTAAAACTTTACCTTTCTTCAATTTCTCCACCTCCCTGGCGGCCCTGACTTACACCTTTGGGCCTAGGACAGTCTGAGTGTCCTTGAACAGCGAGCTCAGAGCAGCTTTGTTGTGTCTGTCTGGCCTAAGAGAGCAGCTCACGAGCTACAAGAAACCTCAGAGTTACACACTGGGTGATACAGAATTTGAAAACTATAAAAGTTAAAATCTAAGGCATCAGCTCAAGTCCTGTTTTCATCTCAGAGGATTCAGTGGCTGAGACAGAGGGGAATCTCCTTTCATTATCCTGGCTCAGACATAGCAAAAAGGCAAAGATTAATGCCATTAAAACAGAAGCAATTGGTAGTTAAATGTAACAAGGCAGATTTCCTCCGAGCACATCCCAAGCTGTGGAGTTTCACCAGTGGTAATAAAGCATTAAGGGAGACCTTGAGGCTTGAAGGAACAGCAGACAAACAGCTGTGTGTGGTGGAAGCAGGAATGGATCCCATTCCCTGTGCAGCCTGTATGGAAATGGCCTTTGAGCCTGATGGGAGAAGGAACCATTTATTCCCTGGGCTAGTTCTTATAACAACTCCCACTGCTGAGCAATTTAAAACCTATGCATTTTTATAAGTGTCCATTTTTTACACTGGGTGAAAATAACCCTTTGGCATGGGTTAAGTGATAAATAAGGCAAACAGGGGGGATGCACTGCCAGCATGCCAATGGGACAGCTGGGAGGCCCCAGCAACACTGAAATGTGCAGTGAGTTCACCTTCGGAGTTAGAGCACGCCTGTGGAAAGGAGATTCCATGGGAAAAGCTCCAGCCCAGCAGGCCGGGAGTTGTAGGGCCCTGTGGGAAAGCCTGGCAAGTCTGGGAGGTGCAGCGAGGTGGGGAGGGGTCTGCAGAGGGGGACAGGGGCACCTGCAGGAGGGCACAGCCCCGAGCCGTGTGCCCGGGCTGTGCCGGGCAGGGACAGCAGCCGGAGGCTCCTTCCTGGCTGGCATTGCCTGCTCGGGTTCTGTGGGAGCCCGGTGCCTTTGTGCCCTCCTGCCTGGGCAACCAAAGCACGGAAATAAGGACAGCACACGCTGCTCACACCTCCTGCTGGCAATGCAGACCCCATCATCGCTTCCCTGCTCCTTAATCCACCTCCAGGAACTCATTCCAGCGCTCAAACCCCTCCGGGAGCTGAGCTCTCCCCTGGTGCACAGGCGTAGGCTGGCCCTGGTGCACGTAGGGTGGGTGAGCACTCTGTAGGGTCTGTGGGCACCCTGTGGGGTGTGTGAGCACTCTGTAGGGTGGGTGAGCACTCTGGGGGGTGTGTGAGCACCCTACTAGGGTGGGTGAGCACTCTGTAGGGTGGGTGAGCACTCTGGGGGGTGTGTGAGCACCCTACTAGGGTGGGTGAGCACTCTGTAGGGTGGGTGAGCACTCTGGGGGGTGTGTGAGCACCCTACTAGGGTGGGTGAGCACTCTGTAGGGTGGGTGAGCACTCTGGGGGGTGTGTGAGCACCCTACTAGGGTGGGTGAGCACTCTGTAGGGTGGGTGAGCACTCTGGGGGGTGTGTGAGCACCCTACTAGGGTGGGTGAGCACTCTGTAGGGTGGGTGAGCACTCTGGGGGGTGTGTGAGCACCCTACTAGGGTGGGTGAGCACTCTGTAGGGTGGGTGAGCACTCTGGGGGGTGTGTGAGCACCCTACTAGGGTGGGTGAGCACTCTGTAGGGTGGGTGAGCACTCTGGGGGGTGTGTGAGCACCCTACTAGGGTGGGTGAGCACTCTGTAGGGTGGGTGAGCACTCTGGGGGGTGTGTGAGCACCCTACTAGGGTGGGTGAGCACTCTGTAGGGTGGGTGAGCACTCTGGGGGGTGTGTGAGCACCCTACTAGGGTGGGTGAGCACTCTGTAGGGTGGGTGAGCACCCTAGGTGCTCTGTAGGGTGTGTGTGCCCTCCTGGATGCTGAGCTTCCTCCCTCCCTGTGGGCACCAGGGTACAGACACCAGGGCTGCAGCTCCTCCAGCCCAGGCAGAACAAGATACCACCACTCGTGTCCCCTTCTGGGACCTTGGAAGAACGTGGCAACACCAGCAGCGAGGGGGCTCCTCTCTCAGATCCCAAAGCAGTGCTGGAGCTGGGGGGCTCAAAGGCAGCACAGCCCCGTCTGTGGCTGTGGGAGAGAACTTTGGTATCACACTGAGCACTCACCTTCTCCATGTCAAACGATATCGGGGGTGGATGGGATATTGGGCAGGAATTGTTCCCTGTGAGGGTGGGCAGGCCCTGGCACAGGGGGCCCAGAGCAGCTGTGGCTGCCCCTGGATCCCTGGCAGTGCCCAAGGCCAGGCTGGATGGGGCTGGGAGCACCCTGGGACAGTGGGAGGTGTCCCTGCCCATGGCAGGGGTGGCACTGGGTGGGCTTTAAGGTCCCTTCCGACCCAAACCATTCCATGATTCCATGAGATTTGTGCAGCAAATCACAAGCACGTGAGAGACAACACAGACACGCTGGAAGCTGAGGAGCCAGCTCAGCTTTCAGTGCTGAGTGGTACGTGGACAGATATTTTCCAGAGAGATCCACACGGTAAAGGCAGAATTTAATCCAATTTTAGGAGCCAAAAAAATGACAAGAGAAAATTCAGATACTTTAAAAACTTTCAGCCGAGGAACACTGAGGAGGCAAGATAAGCACCTCTGAATAAGCCCTCTCTTGGGATCATGTTTGCACCTACCAAGGGTGGTGAGCAGCCCTGGGACACATCAGAACTCAGATTTTTTATGCCCAGGGTACAGCGAATACAACCTGCAGCCTGGAATTTTAATTTTTGATAACTCCCAAAAAGGTTGACTCCAAATGGCTCAAAAGCTTCACAGAGGAGGTGCTTTAAGAACTGACAAATACACAGGAAATAAAGATTTTTATTTTTATTTTAAAGGCTTTTCAATAAATGTGCCAGGGTGTGAACAAGTCTGCATGGCCCAACCCACGGGCACTCCATCACTCGTCCCCAGGCCAATCCTGCTGCTCTCAGGGGTCCTCTGTGCTCCCAGGGCGCCCTGGATGAGGAATGGGGTAGGCTGTGACTGCCAGAGGAGGTGATGGCACCAGCCCCCCTCCAGTTATCCCCCTGCCCGCTCCCCTCCAGGGGGGTGACCCTGCCTGGGGACCAGTGGCAAAGGCCGTGGGGCAGCCTGGGCTCCCCTGCTCCCCACGACCACCAGGCAGAGCGGGGAGCACACTCTTTCCCCAGGGCCACGGGGGGGTTGAGGAGATGTCCCCGTGCCAGGAGGGTTCCTCCGTTCCCTTGTGGGGACTCGAGAAGGGAAGGTGTCCCAGCACGGCACCGGCTGTGCTCCGGACCAGCCCCGGCTGAGAGGTGGCAGCAGGAGCTCACCGCATTTCGGGGTTCCTGCTGCACCTCCAGAGGGAGGCTCTGCTGCTCCACAGCCCTGCCCAAGGGCAAGGAGCAGCTCCAGCCCCTGGGAATGCACTGCCAGCCTGTGTGACGAGCTGGGGCTCATCGTGAGCCCCCAAGGATGCATTTGCTGGAGTTTAGGCTCTGTGGGTGCTGTCCTCTGTGATTTGTCAGCACCCAAAGGTTGTTGCATTCATTACTCTGCTCCATAAATGTAAAATAAAGTCAGACGAATTGCTCTGCTGGCCTCACAGCCTCACTGACAAGGATTTTTTTTTTTTATTTACTTCTTTTGTGTTTGCCCAGTTGAGCTATCTGAAGTTTACCCTCTGCCCTCACTGCGTACACAAACTGCTCCTCATTCCCTGTGCCCCAGCATGGGGGACACTCCTGGAGACACCCAGGGAGGCAGAACAGGAACACCCAACACCTGGGAATGCTGAAAGGTTCTCCCAAGCCTTTGCCTGGACTGTTTGTACCTTCTTCTGGCTGCTGCCAGCCCCTGAGGAGGATCCCTCACACACCTTCCACTGGGGTGTCCAGCCTGGAGGAAAGAAACTCCAGGGAGACCTGAGAGCCCATTCCAATGCTCAAAGGGGCTCCAAGAGAGCTGGAGAGGGACTTGGGACAAGGGATGCAGGGACAGGATAAGGGGGAATGGCCTCAAGCTGAAGGAGGGTAAGTTTAGATGGGATATTGGGATGAAATTGTTCCCTGTGAGGGTGGGCAGGCCCTGGCACAGGGTGCCCAGAGCAGCTGTGGCCGCCCCTGGATCCCTGGAAGTGTCCAAGGCCAGGCTGGATGGGGCTTGGAGCAGCCTGGGACAGTGGGAGGTGTCCCTGCCCATGGCAGGGGGTGGCACTGGATGAGTTTTAAGGTCCCTTCCAACCCAAACCATTCCGTGGATCTTTGCTTCTACAATCCTTCTCCTTCCCATCCTTTTGTTTTCCCATCGATTTGCACATTCTCCTTTCCCTCTCCAACTGCCAGCGTGTCCCTCAGACCTGGGACGGGGTCTCACTGTGGACACTTGCACTGGAGAGTCTGATAGAAACTGAGATCGATAAAAATAACATCATAAACTGAAATGCATAATAATTATAACAATACATTGCAATATGTGGGAATGGCTGTTTCTGTGAAAGTCAAGCCTTGGTGCAGAACCCGTGGTAGCCAAATTCACAGCTGCTGTCACTGTGCTGGAGCAAGGGTGGTTTCTCCTTTGGCTCATTTGCCCTATGGATCCAGCTTCCCTGGGGAATCTTGGTCATCAGTTAAAAATTTTTTAAAAAAATCTTTACAATCTTAAGAAAATTTGCACACGAAGTGCAAAACCTGGAGAAAAGCAAAGAGGGCTTACATGGGTCTGAAAAGGAGGGAAAGCAAGGCTCTGCTAGATTTTAGCCATTAGAAATTAATGCCTTATTTGTCCTGTGAAAGCTGGGGGAAACCCTTGCGGATGCAAGGGAGAAGCAGGCAGGGAAAGCAGCTTTGATGAGAGGGATGAGTGGCTGCATTTTAAAATTCCTCTGCGCTCCGTGCGTGCTGTGCAGCCCCGGGGCTGAGCAGAGCTTGGGAGCCCAAACTCACGGGGGATTTCAGCATCCTCCAACTTGGCTTCATTCCGAATCAGAGCTGAGCACGAAGTCTTTGAAATTACCCGCTGTGACAAGGGCACATCCTCGTTGTTGGCTCCCGTTTTGCTGTGATGTTTTGCTGGGAATGGTGCGAGATTCCCTCTGTGCCTTCTCCCAGGGGTGGTGCTGCGCCAGGGCCTGGCTGGAAGAAGGTGCTGGAGGAGCAGGGAGAGAAAGAGATGGGCTGAGCCTGGAGGGTGCAACCCTGAGGAACAGAGCTCAGGAGCCTTGCCTGGCTCAGCCGTGCTTCCCGGGTGTGACATTCCTGTAGGACCCAAATGGGCTCCCCAGGGAATGGGCACGGCCCCAAGGCTGCCAGAGCTCCAGGGGCGTTTGGGCAGCGCTGCCAGGGCTGCCCAGGGTGGGGTTGTTGGGGGGTCTGGGCAGGGCCAGGGGCTGGACTGGGTGATCCTGTGGGTCCCACCCAGGTCAGGATATTCCATGAATCCCCAGGCTCTGGAAGTTGCTGCTATGGATGAAACCATGTCCCCACGGACTCCTTGCTTGGGGAAGGAGAAGGAGGATGAGCTGTTGGCTTTTCAAATCTGCAGCGTGCCTGCCTCGAATGTCTATTTTAAGCAGCAAAACGCACGCATTTGATGTTGGAGTGAGGTGTTTTGACACCGCTGCAGTTGGAACACATTCCTGTGGATTCAGAGGAGCACAAAAAGCTCTGGAAGAAGCGTGAGGGCTGCGTGGCTGAGCAGCTCCTGCAGGTGTGGCTCTGCCGGGTCTGCTCTGGGAGCTCCTTCCAGGGCTCCTGGACTCCCAGAGGAGGGGAACGGGGCTGTGGTTTGTGCTGTGGTTTAGGAATTCCTCCCCAGTTTTTCTGTGTGGGCTCGGGTGTGAGTTTGGCTCCCAGGCCTCCTCTGCTCCCATCAGTTCCCCTGCACTGTCTGCAGGGAAGGCTGAGAGGCCCTGCCAGCGCTGGCTGCAGGATTCATCACTCAGGCTGGAGGCAGCACCAACAGGGATTTGCTTTGAGGAACGGGCAGAGAGGGGCAGCTGAAGGCTTTGAACTTTGTTTTCACCTGGATCCTGCAGTTCCCCCGAGGACCCAAGGCAGCTGCTCCAATGGAACTTTGAACAGCTTCTTCCAGCACAGATCTCCTTGGGTCTCGTGGTTTGGATGAGGGACGTGGCTCTTCAGGGTTCAGCTGGGGGGAAAAGCAGCTTCTCTCACAAGCCCCTTCAAGGGACCATGGGAGCCAAAAGAAAACATTTAGGCTTCAAGCCAGTTTTTAGGGGAAGAAAATGTGTTTTCAGTGCTTTTCTGCTCCCAGCAGAAACCCCAAATGGTGAAGTTCTCCATCTTTCATGACAAGTTTTCATCACCTACACCTTTCTCCACAGCATCCACAATCCCACGGGGCATCACCACCTTCTTACGTGGTAAAAACTGACTTTTCAAGTGAGAAATTGAGACGTGATGGATTAGCCATCAACCTCCTCTCCTCTCTCCAGGCTGCTCCCTGGTAGGGTGTTGGAGGCAGATGGGATCTCTAAGAACAGAGGGAACACGTGCAGGTCTGTCCCACACTGCCCATGGGTGTAATTCAGCAGCAGACACTGAGCAGCCCCAAGGGATGCACTAAACACAGATCAGTTATGAGCAGTTGCTTACTGGAAGCACGATTTAAACCACAGAATGTTTAGTGCCTTTAAATATTTTAGAGAAACCCATAATATTTGCCATTAAGACATTCTTATGTGATCCAGTGTCACTTGCACTGCGTAAGAGATCTATTATGCAAGGTACACCCTAGCACCAAAACACATCTTTGACATGTTTGAAGTTGTACTGGAAACAATTTCTGTGTTAGTCGTGAAAGGATTATGGCAAAATTCTCATCTTTTTCTTTCTAAAGAAGAAAAGCTAGTTATTGAATCTTGTTAGAGTGCCATCATTAAATAATCATGATGAAATTCTCAAATGGAATGAAATAGAAAATATTTATGATAATGGTCAGAAGGGAAAAGCAACTCCTTAGGCACCTAAATCATCCTTCTCTAGGGACTCCTACTTGACTTTTTAATTACTGGAGGGTGCAAGGTTCTTCCATTCTTTTCACTGTGGGTTTGCCACGATCCAGAGCTGGCAATACCCTCAGTTACCCATTGCTTGTGTTTGGGAGCAGGCCTGGAGCATCTCCTTGGGAGGGCAGCCAGCTGCAGAGCACACAATTTCACACTGGCTTCGTTTGAAAGGCAGCAGAGCTTTTGGGCAGGAGACGGGGACGTGCACACACCGCCAGCACCTGGATAACCTGGGAGTGCTCCCGGCTGGGCAGCGACCACGGGATTACCCGGGAGCAGCTCACCCCCTGCACAACCCGAGGACAGGGAAAGGTGAGCTCGGAAGAGCTGGAGATTTGGAGCAGAGGGAGCCCCAAGACTGGAACGGGCTCACGTGAGGCTTTGGGAAGAGAGGGCACAGCTGGATCCCTCTGCACAGCTCACATGGCTGGGGAGGATCCCGGCTCCTCCAGGACTGCAGCTGGAAGGGAAGGCACAGCAGAGATCTCATCAGTGGAATCAAGGCACTGGCCTGACCGAGAGTGAGAGAAACAGGACACTGCAAAATTAAAATGGGCTTGCTCTGGGTGTTTTCTAACCTTTGCAGGGCATTCATCCTTGGTGGGTGTGGACTGAGCCCAACAGCTGGGGCTGTGCAGGCTGGAAGGAGAGGGATGTGATGGCAGGAGGATGCCAGAGGCATTCAGGTGTATAAATCTCTGGCTGTACACAGAGAAATGCCTTCAAAACCATTGCTCTGGAAAGCTTGGCTGCCAGTCACACATTCCCTGATTCCCCAGAGAGGTAGAGGCACAGGGATGTTTTTTCCAGAAGAGGAGCTGGCAGTCCCCCTGTCCCTGCCGTCCCCAGGCAGGCTCCCTGTGGTACCCCACACATTATTTCCAATGCAGAGCCATTAACGTGCTACTGAAGAATTCCCTGGACCTGCTATTTTTTCGTGCCTCTGTCACTCTTTGAGTTTGAATCAAAAGGGGAACACAAAGTCCTTTGTTTCTCCCTCCCCTGAGACCAAGGGATGGCAATTATCCTTCAAGCACAGCAGAAAATTTCTGAAAACTCTGGGGGGAAACTGGCCTAATGAATCCAACTTCAGCAGCAGCACAGAACTCGCACACAGCTCCTCTTCAGATCACATCATGTCAGCCCTGAGCACAGGCAGGCTTGGCCATTTGGCTGGGTCCCCTCTGGGACAGAGAAATTAAATGAGTGAAAACAGATGCTCCAAAGTTGTCCTGAAACTGGGAGATGTCAAGTGCCTTGTTATTCTCTCACTGGAGCCACATGAATTTAACACCGTGAGCAAGAAATCTTTCCTAGGGATGAGTGTCCTTCTAGGGAAATTTAGGGTAATAAAATTCAATGTGTGATCTTAGGGAAGTATTTGGTTTGATGCTCTCTCGCACTCCCATGCTCACAAGCACCAAGCACCTTTACCCAAGTGCAGGGACCGAGGTGACACGTGTGTGACACAGAGAACAGGGAGCTCTGGCTGTCTGGGTGCCTCTGAAATCCCTCTGAACCGGCAACGAAAAATGTGTGCACAATTCCTTTCACTCGGAGAGCTCTGCAAAGTCTCCCCAGTGCAGATTTCAGTGTGTGCAGAGGGAAAGTCCAGAGGTGTTTTCCAGCTGCCCCCTCTGTGACTCAGACACCAAAGGCAGGTTTGGCTTTGGAAGCTCCAGAGGGGCACCAGCATGGAAGGGATGGGCCTGGGCAGTGGGATCTCAGTGCTGCATTTGTAGGGGTTGCACTCCATAAGAGGATTTTGGCATCAGGAGGGTGAGTGGCCCAATTCCAAACCATTTCCTCAGCCTGCCAAGCCCATGGCCTGGGCACACCACGGTTCTTGGAGTCCCAGGCAGTCCAGGGACACACCAGGCACTGAAGGACTTGGGGGAAGCGTTTCCATGGAGCTGCTAAATTAAACTGGGGAGAAGCATCACAGAGATGGTCCCGGGGAAAGGGAGCAATTTGGGTTCTCGGCTGCAGCTGATGACTGACCAAACCATGATGGACACCTCCCTTTGCCCACCGCCCTCATCCCTAACCCCAAACACAGTCTCCTCATGCCCCCACAGCCAGATGTTCTCCCCTCTCCTGCTCTGTGGCTCACAGAGTGCATCCTGCACAAGCCATCAAACCTCTGTGACACCGCACACCGACTCCTCAGGGAGATGGAGCCTGTTAGGAGAAAGCCAGACTTCTCCAGGAAAGCCCCATCCCAGCTCCTGGGGAGCAGCAGAAGCCCCTGCAGGGCGGTGTGGGGAGCAGGGTGCTGGTACCTGTCTTGGGTTGCAATATGTAACCAAAAATTTTATTCTATTTCATCTGTTGAAACCGGTTGGAAGATATTTTCATCTCTTGTAACTCCAGGGGAAGAGGGCAGGTGCCTTCTGTTAATGGGTCACTCGTTAAAACCAGATGGGGCAGTGCTTCCTTATCTCGTCCTCCACCCATCCTCCTCCAAGGGGATATCACCTGGGAATGAGCCATTTAAGGCTCTGCTTGTGACCGATAACATCACATCATCCCACTGGGAGATGCTCCACTCAGTGGGAGGAGCCAAAGCCTCTCTACCTGCATAAAACCTGCAACTCAGAACACCAGAGCAGCTGGTTTTTCCACTGGGTTCCCCGAGGAAGACTGGACCCATCCTGTCACCACCGGACCCTTCTACAGGATCACCTCTGCTCCAACGGAGCCACATCTGCCACTCCAGGAGGACTTACTTTGGACTGCTCCCAGCACCCTGACCAACAGGGGGTCAGGTCGTGTTCTGACTCTGTCAGAGTTTCTGGGATCATTTGTTTGTTGTTGTTCTTTTTTTTTCTCTGTACCACTACCTTTGTAGTTTGTAATTATTCTTAGTACAGAACTGGCATTCCTATCCCTACATCTTTGCCTGAAAGCCCCATAATTTCAAAATTATAGCAATTCGGAGGGGGGGGGTTTACATTCTCTATTCCAAGGGAGGCTCTGGTTTCCCCTGGCAGTCACCTGTCTGCTAAACCAAGACAGTACCTCACAGCCATTGCTGCTCAGAGCCCCGCTCCCGGCAGGGCCTGGCCCTGGAGCTCAGCGTGGGACCGCCAGGATGTCCCGGCAGGAAGGGGGGACCCATCTGCCACAGCTGAAACCTGGGGGTGCTGCTCCAGGGCAGTCAGGGAGTGCTGTGCTCCCTCCCCTGCTGAGGAAGCCGGGCTGGTTTCAGGTCCCTGGCGCAGCTCAGCTGCAGCACCAGCCCTGCCTGCAGGGAACACAAAACTGCAGGTGCAAACCCCCTGAGAGCAGCTCCCTGTGCTGCAGGGATGTCCCTCCACAGCCGGAGGATGCCCCAGAGAGCCCGGGGCTGCCAGTGCAGGAGGTGGCTTTGATGGGAAGGACGCTTGGCCACCAGGGAACTGGGCTGGAGCCACCTCCTGGTTTCACACAGGTTCCTGAAGAGCCACCAGCCAGCAGTGACTGCCCATTCCACTGGCCTGGCCCAGGCTGGAGCCTGGAAACGAAACACAACATAGCCCATGGCCAACCCTCTTCCTGCACCCTCTCTTTATTGCCTGGGCTCCTCCATTAAATCCCAAACCCCTCCCATCCACAAATTGGGATATGCTTTGTGTTCAAACCACAGGAACTGCTGAGACACGTTGCTGCCACTCCAAAGCCACAACACTTTAATGTTCTGGAATAAATCAGGGATTTCTGGGAGCCATTTAAATATTGACAGCATTTTGCATCCTCTACCACGATCTGTGTTGCCTCTCCGTGACCTTCCCCAGACCTTGCAGGAGAAAATTAATTCATTTTCTGCATTTCATGCCACTCCAATTACACTCACCTTGCTCCTCACTCATTATAATTTTGCTTTGAGAAACTTGACTTATTAAAACAACTCCCTCATAGAGTTTAAAATGTGGTTGTTTGCTGCCTTGGAGTATAGGTGTTCACTCGTGTTTCTGTCACTGAAAATGCAGATGAAGAGCAGCCTGGAACTGGCAATAACAACAGGGTTTGTCATTTATGTTGTATTAAGGCCTAATTGAAGGCTGTGAGGACCCTTCTCCATCAGGCCCTACGCAAGTGCACAAAGCACTCACACTGCAGTGGGTAAATGCTGCCTTATTAATACAATTTTGCAGAGGCACAAAGGGGACAAGAGATTAATGATGCTTTTGCCAGTCCTGAGCATCCAAAAATCATGAATCAGTTCACTCTCCCCTTCAAATGAGGAGTGATTTAAAAATTACAGTATGCTTTGGGTCCTTCTTAGCATCCATTGGCAGTCAGGTTTTTGTTTGCCTACTCTCCTCCTAACCTCCATTTACTGCTATATTTCAAGCATTCTGTGCTATGACAGAGAGAAAAATATTACAAAAATGAAAACTGAGACATGCTCTTGACTCCAGGTGATGTGACTTCAAACAGAGTGATAAGTAGGGAAAGACTCTGTGGAGTAATAACTCCCTTGCCTGTGAGAGTGGAAAGAGCCAGGAGTTAAATACCTTCAGTTCCATTCTAGTGCAGGTGCTCTGTATTCAATGCCCAAATCTTTCAGAGTGAAGAAAATTCAGAAAAATATCTTTATTTCCTGTCATTCTTTTTATCCCCTGGCTCAGCACAGCTCTAACTGATCTCATCAGGGTCTAACACACGACAGCAAATTCTCTTCCCATGTTCAGAACTGACTCTCTCCAAAAGGAGACTGTTCCTCAGATAAATACCCTGACAGGATTTGGGATTCCCCACCGTGAGCCAGGCACCGTGCTGGGCCAATTTTGGTAAAGCTGAAAGAACACCAGAGCTGGAGTTGGTTCTTCAGCTTGTGCCTAAGATGCCTCTTCACTTCAACTTCAGAACAAAGCAGGAAATAATAATTTCCTTCTGGTTTTTGATTAAGCATCCTTAATTCCACACGGCATATGGCTACATCAAAGAGCCTTTTCAGCTTTGGGTAAACAAACAGCAGCCACAAAACCACTTTAGAAATTGGTCTTTGGAGCAGGCACAAGGAAGAGCTTCCTTTGCAGTGCGACTGTTCCCTCCCCGTGGCTGTTAATGACTCCAGACTCGTTAGCTGGAGCAGCAGCTCTGTCCATTGGGACAGCCTCTCATTCCAGGCTGCTTGTCGCAGGCCAGTGTGGAATATCAACAGCACAGCTGTGGAAGGTTCACACACACCTGGTGGCATTGATACAGCACAGCCTGGCTGTGCCTCCTCAGCAGGAATTGCTGTGACCAGGCTGGATTTCACAGTGGATCATGGCACTGGGATGCCAGGATGGCTGGGGGTGGAAAGGACCTGTCCCATGGGCAGGGACACCTTCCGCTACCCCAGGGTGCTCCAAGCCTCATCCAACCTTGCCTGGAACACTTCCAGGGATGGGGCAGCCACAGCCTCTCTGGGCACCCCGTGCCAGGGCCTCCGTGATCCTTTAGGAGCAGGAGTCTCCATCCAAACACAGCCTGTGCTCACTGAAATGGCTACATCCTCCTTTTTCTCTCACATCTAACAAATTAGAATAAAGTTTCTCCCTGCCTGTTACTGTTTTCCAGCTCTTTAAAGATCTGACACATTTGAAGTTAAAAGTCCTATTGAGATGAAAGGCCCATTCCATGACAAGTGGTATCTACAGAAGACAAAAGCAAGGCGTGAGGCTTGGGGGGTTCTTGCTAACAGCCTAAAAAGAGAGTTTGCACAGGCTGCAAAGCACCAATGTGCCTGACTCTTGATTATTTATATTGGTTCCTCACCAGAGAAGTGGGCAAACAAACCACAGTGGAGCCAGGCACCGTTTGTGGGAGGGAGAAGGGGTGGTTACAGTCACTCTGATGGACCAGCATGGAAACAGTCTGTCCATCCCAGCCCACGAGGCTCCAGCACATCCGTGGGTCTGACAGGTCAAGCCCTTGGCTTGTGGGGGAAGGGCCACCTTGGAGCTTTGGTCTCAGTATGACAAATGCTGTGACAGCAACTCTGTTACACACCTAAGCCGAGCAATAATCTCATTTCATTTTTCATACATCCCCTTCTCTGGCACGAACATGAATGATGTTACAAAAAATGGTATTTAAAAAGCTTTTTGATAAATATTCAAAATTTGAATCCTTCCAGCCCACAGATAAAATTAATTTGGTTCTGAAAATCGCTGTGAATATCTTTGGGAGCTTCTGCTTCCTTCCCAGTCACACCGTGCCCTTCCAGCAGTAACCACGGGGCGCCGGGAGGAAGGGCTCACTTTGAGCTTGGGGCAGTGAGGGCTCCCAGGGCCACCAGCTGGGTCTGCAGTCACTTCCCTACTGCTGCTGGTTTGGGTGCCAAGGACAGCTCCGGGATGGCACAGCTCTAACCTGGGCTCAGACTGCTGGGGAGCAGCTCAGTGGGTGCCACCCTGTCTCATCACGTGATTTCCAAGGAGAAGAAAATGAGTGGGAAGCTTGGCATCTCCCCCACGTCTGTCTTCTCCAGTCACTGGAAGAATATTTGCCATTTCAGGCATCCAGCATCTCTTTCAAAACCAGCTGCTTCCAGCTAACATAGAGTACAAATGAAACCATATTGGCAAAACTACATCTGCTCCCTAAATCAGCTGTGGCATGATCAGCACCTCACTGCTCTGTCCCCTCTCCGAGCTGCTCATGCTCATCGTGGTGGCCATTTCTACCTTTGCCCAGGCCACTTTGGCTCAGCTGTAGCAGCTGTTGACCTGAATCAGAATCATTGAAGTTGGTGTGGCAACGCTTGCTGGTGCTCAGAACAATTCATGAGGATGAGCCCCACTGGGGAAGGGCTCAGCACAAGGCAGAGTCCCCGAGGGCCCTGCACAGAGCCCTCACTCCTGTGTGTGCATGGGCTCACATCCCCTGTGCCCATGGCACGGACAGAGGGACGGCAAGAGCCCACGGGGGTGACCAGGAATGCCCTGAGACTTCTCCTTCACCAAAAGCACAGGACAGCTGCCTGCCTCAGATCAGCCAGGACCACCACGAGAATCAGGCTGGCTCCAAGGCCAGCACCCTCAGAAGCCAGCTAGTCACTCTTGCCAGCTTTTACAGGTTGGGTCTACCCACACCAAGAACCTCTGGTGACAACTTTTCCACCTCACTTGTGCTTCCAGCCCTCAGGATGGGCCTCCTGCTGCAGCATCAGTTGTAGCATCCTTCCCACAGCCATCACACCTCTTCCTGCCCATCCTGCTCCCTGCTGTGCCTTCCCTCCTCTCCAGGGGTTTCCATCACACCTCTTCCTGCCCATCCTGCTCCCTGCTGTGCCTTCCCTCCTCTCCAGGGGTTTCCATCACATCTCTTCCTGCCCACCCTGCTCCCTGCTGTGCCTCCTCTCCAGGGGTTTCCACCTCTCCCAGAGCTGAACTCAGGAATGCTGCTATGGTTTCTCCTTGTGCTGGTGTCTGTCATACACAGGAGCTGACAGATTAGGTCAAACCATCCCTTCTGGCCTCCCGGGACAGGAGTCTGGTGAGGACCAACCCTCCTCCCTGGGAGAAAAACACCAGAAATTTCTTTCTTTCCTTTGGCCATGTCACTGTAGAGCATTTCTTGCAGGGGATATTATGAGGTTTGCACTGCATAACAGCCATGGCACACAAACATGGATTTCCCCTGCTCACAGGCTCCTCCTGTGATACCGAACCCCTGGTGTCACTGCTCACAGTCAACGCTAAAAGATGTTCTGATGGAGCCAGAGAAAAACGTGTTTCCTGAGCTCCCTGTGCCGGGAGGGATGTGTGTGAAACCCTGTGCTACATGGAAATAAAGAAGAGATCAAGATAAAGGCAGGACCCCCGGGGAGAGTCTCCAAATTGATCGGCTTTTCAACAGAGGACAATTAAGTGTCGGGACCCCAGAGGCCTCTGTATCACATCATCTCACTCCTGCTGTTCGTGGCACCAGCGAGCTCCGAGAGCAGCTGCTGCTGCTTTGAAAGGCTCAGCTGCTGCTTGGGAAGCACTTAAAATGCAAGGCCTGCTCACTTAAAGGCCGTGATGATGAGGATGGTGAGGGGAGACTTTGCCAGGGTCTGCAGCTTCTTCCTGTGGGACAGGCCCTGATCTCTGCTCTGTGACAGTGAGAGGACCCAGGAAGGGCTGGAGCTGTGTCAGGGGAGGGTCAGGCTGGAGATCAGGAAAGGCTCTTCCCCCAGAGGGTGCTGGCACTGCCCAGGCTCCCCAGGGAATGGGCACGGCCCCGAGGCTGCCAGAGCTCCAGGGGCGTTTGGGCAGCGCTGCCAGGGCTGCCCAGGGTGGGGTTGTTGGGGGTTCTGTGCAGGGCCAGGGGTAGGACTGGATGATCCTGTGGGTCCCTCCGAGCCCAGGATATTCTGTGATTCTGTGACTTTCTCACTCAGCTGGTGCACAAACAGACTGGGGGCTTTGTGAGCCTTCTGCAGACGAGGAAGGTTTTAACCTGTCAACAGTGCCTTTCTGCTGTTTACCCAGACACTGGAACTCTGTAAATTGAACAGAAAAGGAACATTCCTCAGTGCCCTGGAATGGGGACACCATCCCAAACCCTCTTCTCTGAACACCCTCTGCCAGAGGGAGCCCTGGGGTCAGTGCCCTGAGCAGTGGGTGCAGAGGCTGTCACAGCCTTTCCCTGCCTCAACCATCCTTGCCTGTGCTCCATGAGGGAAAAATCCTGTCCTGAGGGTGTTCATGTGTCCCTAAGCCTAAACAAAACCTCAGTGTGACCAGAATTTGCTGGGTGAGGACTCAGAAGGGCCCGTGCTCACGCTGAAGGTGATAACCACAGGAGCCCCATGCTTTAGGGTCAGGGTGTTCATCCTAAAAATCTCCAGTGCCCATGATGTAAAGGCTGGTAAAATGAAGGAAAAACTGTGCAGAATTATTTTTAGCCCATTACAGCAGGCCCTGAGCAGCTGTGTCACTTGCTTTTGTGCATGGATTAAATATACTTTTAATTAAAAAATGCAATCACCCTGAAAATACCAACTTCGAGCCACGTTCTCCCCCACTTTGAATCCTGCACTTGCAGGGAAGGACTCCGGGCTAAGACACTCTCTAGAAATATTTAGCTCTTGAACCTGTTTTTTCAGCCACTTAAGATTCCATGAATTGTTAATGAGCATTTAAGTGCAATAATAAAGGATGTATCTACACCATTACAGAGGGAAAAAAAAGTGATTGGGCTCTGCAAAACTGGTTGCCAGGAAATAGTTCAGGGCCTGGTTATTTTGTGGGCAAATAAATGATTGGCGAGATGAGCTGGAAAGAGCAATTTCAAAGCAAATAAGAGAAATATACAGCAGCTCATGTACAGTAACTGTGGCATCAAAATTACAGCCATAAATAAGAGACAAAAGGAATAGCTGGGAGAGGCAGATGGATGGAACTGGGGAGAAAGCTCTGCAAATGGCATTTTCCGCTGCATACGGAAAGCATTAAAGCTCCTGATGAGCTCCCCACCTCCACAGGCTGGCTCGGTGTTCCTGGGATACCATTAAAGTGTGGGAATAGGTTTTGGATAGATACCCTATCAATTAGAAAATATTGGGTCTGTCCTTTGTGCTGACTGAAGCCTTGTGGTGATAAATCCCTGCCAGGGTGGGTGGGAGAACGCCACAGAGCTCCAAGCTTTTATTAATAAAGTGCAGCCTTGCTCTGGCTCTGGGGAGGGACTTTTTGTTTCCATGGGATCTTCACTTCCCAAGGCAGCTGGGGCCAGGCAGCTCCAGGGTCTGGGGGTTAACAGCCCAATAAAGTGGTTTTTAATCAGTGTAAAGCAAACACCGCAATTGCTGGGTGTCAACTGGTGGTTTTATGTGCCCTCAAACGAGCAGGTTGTGTGGTGAGTGCTTGAGTGAGGGAGAAATGCCCTGGAAGCAGAGGGCAGGGAGAGAGCAGGCAATTCTGCTGCTGGGGGAAGTGGGAGCTGGGCAGGGCAGGGCAGAGGGGCATCGCTGAACCCTTTAGAAGCACAGGGGCTCTTTGCACAAATCACATCCCAGGATGTCACCCCCTTCCTGGCATCCAAGGGTCATGGAAAGAACTGGTACCTCAGTATTCTCCTCCTTGTGGATGCTGGAGACCGGTTAATATGGATATGAATCCAAGGGGTGAAAGGAGAAAATAGCTCGAAAAGAAGCTTTTAGGGAAGCTCAAGTTCAGCGGGTTTCCACACAGATTTTATTGAGGGATCTTTAAAAAATAAATAATGCAAAATAGCATAAGCCTTCCCCAAAGTGCAGAGCAGGCTGTCAGTGCATCAGGATTTCCTCTTTCAGGAGGCCCCCGACAGCCCAGCCCTGCTCTGCTCCGTGCAATCTCCACTTGCCCAGGCACCACAGGTACCCACAGCTCAGATTTTCAGGGAAGAGCTTCAGGAGCCCCCCTGAGTCTCTGCCATCCACCAGCGAATCCGATCACGGAACGACCAAATTTCGGGGAATTCTGCCCTCCTTTCCCTGACTGGGTGTCTTGGTTTAGCAGACAGGTGACTGCCAGGGGAAACCAGAGCCTCCCTTGGAATAGAGAATGTAAACCCCCCACCTCTGAATTGCTATAATTTTGAAATTATGGGGCTTTCAGGCAAAGATATGGGGATAGGAATACCAGTTCTTTACTAAGAATATTACAAACTACAAAGGTAGTGGTACAGAGAAAAGAACAACAACAAACAAATAATCCCAGAAACTCTGACAGAGTCAGAACACGACCTGACCCCCTGTTGGTCAGGGTGTGGGGAGCAGTCCAAAGTAAGTACTCCTGGAGTGGCAGCTGTGGCTCCGTTGGAGCAGAGGTGATCCTGTAGAAGGGTCCAGTGGTGACAGGATGGGCCCAGTCTTCCTCGGGGAATCCAGTGGAAAAACCAGCTGCCCTGGTGTTCTGAGTTGCAGGTTTTATGCAGGTAGAGAGACTTCGGCTCCTCTCACTGAGTGGAGCATCTCCCAGTGGGGTGATGTGATGTTATCGGTCACAAGGAGAGCCTTAAATGGCTCATTCCCAGGTGATATCCCCTTGGAGGAGGATGGGTGGAGGATAAGATAAGGAAGCACTGCCCCATCTGGTTTTAACGAGTGACCCATTAACAGAAGGCACCCGCCCTCCTTCCCCTGGAGTTACAAGAGATTTAAAAAAAAAAAAAAAAAATTAAAAAAAAAAAATCTTCCAACCGGTTCAACAGATGAAATTAGAATATTTTTGGTTACATATTGCAACCCAAGACACTGGGTCTGTTAAACAGCATGTTTGGACATTTATTTTTGCATCATCCTCCTTTCCCTTCCAGAGTCTCGGATGATGCTTCAGCTGCCCCGGTGCTGGCAGGGGACGTCAGCCAGGTGACACACCCGGATGGGAGCTGGATGGCTGCACCCACCTCGCACCCGGGACATTTCCAGCTGGGAATTGGCAGCTCCCTTCACAGGAAACCAGCACTTGGATACCTTCCCCAGAACAAACACCTCTCCCCCTTTGAATAGCAGCATTTCTGCCTGTCCCAGGTATTCCTTTCATCCCCCTGGCCGCTCTGCCTTTGAACCAGGTGCTCAGCTCCACATGTGGGGAGGGCCTGCAAAAGCAGCCTGGATTTTCTGAACTGCCACAGTCTGAGTAAACTGCTTATAATTTCAAAAAGCTGAAGTGTCTGAGTGCAGGCAGCCAGTGCAAGAGGGATGGTTTTCAGAGCAATTTCAGCAAAACAAGGGTATTGTAAAAGAAACAGTGGGGACATTTTGCAAGCCTTTCAAAGGTATCAGTTCTCAGGTGTTATCAGGAGAGTTCAGTTCTTGAAAGCTTTGTGCATCCACCATGGCCCCTGACACTGAGAGAAACCAGAGCCTAAACAGGTTATAAAAAATAAAATGAAGGGCTTTATTAGGGAGCAAGGAGTAGTACTGTAATTAAAGCATTTTGTGGTATGTAAGGCCCTGGCACAGGGTGCCCAGAGAAGCCGTGGCTGTCCCGTTCCTGAGGTGTCCAAGGCCAGGTGGGATGGGGCTTTGAGCCCCCTGGGATAGTGGAAGGTGTCCCTGCCCACGGCAGGGGGTGGGATGAGGTGATCTTTAAGGTCTCTCTCAACCCAAAGCATTCTGTGATCCTGTGATTCGATCCTACGTACTTTGATTATTACGAAAACCTTGAATTTCAGTTTGGGAGGTGCAGAACTGACAATAGGGAAAAGATTTGTAGAAGTTTGGACTTGATATTCTTGGAGGTCTTTTTCAACCTTAACGAATTCTGTGATTCAGTTTCTACCAGGAGGGTGGTGTGCTTTCAGAACAGGCCAGTACAGAAGAAATATCCACCCTTGGAGGGCTGCAAGGTGTAGCTAAATAAAGTCAGAACCAATCTAACACTGGCCAGGTCTTCTCAGGAGATGTCACAGGAGCTCGTGCTTCAAATGCAGCTGAAACATTTTCTTTTGTTTGTTTTCAGAGGTGCAGAAGGTCTGTCCCTCTGCTGAGGTGGCTGAATTACTGCGCTGAGATGTCACCCTGAGAGCAGGCCCTGCACAGGATTCACTCCCGCTTTATTCTTCCCATTTGTCAGCCACTTCTCACTTTTGTTCTTTTAACTGGAGAGCTGGGAACTGCACAGCATAATCAGTGATCTTTAGCCTGTCAGCAGCAAACAAGGGCTCTGAAATCCTCGGGAAGCCTCTTTTGAAAGCCATGATTATGCACTGACCTCCTCATTTACTGCATGTGCCCCAATTCTTGGCAGTTTCTCCAAGTTTGTCAGGAAATCGATGATCATTTGCATTGAAAAACTCTTTCTCACAGCAAAGCTCACAGTGGATGCTGCCTGAGCTGGGTTGAGGACTGACCCTCAGTGTATTTGCTGCACAGATCTCACAGTGCTGCACCATCCTGGAATGTTTAGTGGGAATATTCAGTGATGTGGCAATTTCTAGGGCAGGTTTTAGGGGCTGCATCCTACAGAGTACGAACCCATGGAGTGCCAGCCCCTCCTGCCTCCAATTTCTCTTCAGCCACATGTGGGGAAAGAGCTTTTCCTTTTTTTCCTTTTTTCCTTTTTTCCTTTTTTCCCTCTTTTCCTTTTTTCCCTCTTTTTCCTTCCCCCCCCCCTTTTTTTTCCCATTCTGTGGGCTAATCAGAAACTCTGCAGCCACTCAGGCATTGGTTGTTCTGCAGCATACTCAGATTCCATGCAAACACTGAGCCTTGTTGGTTTAATGATGCTGTTACTGGGTCACTGTAAATGGTGTTTAATGCTGTTACACTCCCCACTCCCCATTAGAATAAGGAAAAATGCCCTATTTTCTCCCTGTCCATTCCACCACCGGCACATGTGCCAGCTTCCCTGTGCTGGTGGCCAGATTACTAGCATGTTATTAAACAGACCACATTTGCCCCAGGATTATCCCATTTTCTGAAAGGGAAAAAGAGAAGGTGCTACATGGGACTATGCTTCAGAGGATCAGAGAATCACTAAGGTTGGAAAAGGCCTCCAAAACCACCGAGTCCAGTCATTAAACCAGCACTGCCATGTCAGTTCCTGTCCCTTCCAGGGGCTTTGGAACTCGCTGGCTCTTTATAGGGAAATTGGAAGAGAGGATGAGTGTGGAGTGGGAGGAGGCAGCAGTGCAAAGAGCAGCAACCCTCAGGACACCTGTCCCTTTCCAGAGGCCGGGCTCCAGGTGGAAGCTCCCAGCAGCTTCCCCGGGGGTTCCTGCTGGTTTGGTCTCTGTTAGAGGAACAACCACGACCTGCTAGAGAAGGTCTTTCCTCCTCCTCGCCACCTGACAGCCACCACCAACACCTGATTATCCATAACCAGGGAGACCCTGCAGCTCCATGGAGTTACTCCGCCTGGATAAACTTCCAAAAACCTCCTGCACCCTCTAAATGCCATTATCCACTCTGCTCCTGCCAGGATCACCGTGTTATCTTCCAGGAAAAGTTTCATACACATGTCCTAACAAAGCAAAAAATTCCTGCTATGACAACCTACCACCACAAAAAAGCAGGTTTTCCTGGGATCCTTCTCTTGCTTTTATCCTGTCTGGGAGGAGAGGCACTGACAGCATACACAACTGGGAATAAAGTTGTATTTTTATGAAGCAAAGTGCCTTTGAGTTTTTTGAAGCATCACGGATGTGCCACAGGTTGTCAGTGAGCCCCTGCATGCTGATGTCAAGACTGGAGGGTGTTTGGCAGTTTTGGAAAGCAAATCATTGCTCATATTCCATTCTTTCACCCATTCCCAGTTTTGCACTGCCAAACCTTTTACAGCTTATAAAGAAGTTGCCAAGGTACCCTTGGGGAGTTCAAGTCCAGGGTCTCGAGCCATCAGTTTGCTCTGCCATCATTGATATTCTCCTCGCCTGGATCTGGGATCAGGTTCATGAATTTGTTATCACACACCTACAGGATTAGGGAGACCTATGGTGTCCATCTGAATTCCCCACTCCACTTCCCCGTGTCTGCTGGATTAATGAAATGGACAGTGTTTTATGGATGAATTATCAGATCCAACAATCTGGGAGCAAAGAGGGAGTGAAAAAATAACAGATTAGTCAGGGAGTGATATTGGGCAAGGCAAATATTGAACCAATTTTCCCTTTATTGCAGATACAGGGTAACAAGTTAATAAGAGAAGCAGCAGAAAGTGGGTAATGGCCATCACACTGCTGGCACGAATTTTATAAGAGTATAAAATCTTATATGCATTGCAAACATTTTTTAACGTTATAATGAGCTGTACTGGAAAACACGGAAAAATGCCTTGTAGAACTTAAATATTGGGAGTCAGTGGCACTTTTTTCTTGCCTCTGCAGCTACCAGAACTACTCTGTTCACTGGCGCAGGAGTTGTTCCCTCTTTTCCCTGAAGGTGAAGCTCACACCTCCAGGAGTCACAGCCCAAAACACAAGATGCGTTTTGGGAGACTTTACTGAATTTTGAGGGATAACCATCTGGAGCACAGCACCTGGACATCCCTCCTGCCACCTGGGGCCAGAATCTGAGAGCTCAGACCCCAGATGTGAAACATGTATGAGGATTTGTGCAAAAACCATTTGGGTTTTCACCTAGAGGAAGGCAAAAAAGCACTATTTTACTGCACAGTGCTGAAGAACACAGGTTGATGCATTTTTATTACCATCCTTGCTCTGAATTTAAGACAGGGAGGAAGATGGGCTTGGTATCATTTGAATTCTTCTCTGTTTCTAAGCACTCCAGGCACTGATGAGACTTAATTATCTCCTGAACAATTTTAGTAAAAAAAAAAATTAAGGCAACTAAACCTAATAAAATATTAATAACAGGTTTTTCCTCATAGGCTGGGGCTGACCTTTTGCTGACATCAGTTAATGTCTCGCTGGTATTGAAATATCAGGTGAGTCTCACCCCTTTGAAGCCGAGTGCTGCTGGAGCTGCCTCGTGGGCAATGCCAGCCTCAGTGGAGCAGTGAGCAGAGACTCTTGCTAACCCTTAATTATAGGATCTCCCGCTGGCAAAAAACTGTCTGAAACCTTCATGGCACGTTATAAAACACACTCCAGCTTCGTGAGGCACACTGCAACTCTGATCTGTTTGCGGGTGCTGCAACTCTGATCTGTTTGCAGGTGGTCACTCGCGTCCGAAATGTCCGTGGTGAATTTTACTCCTTTCTCTTTCCCCTCTCCCGTGTGCCCCACTCTTGCCTGGCTGAGAGCAGCACTGACAACTCCAACCACTCGAAAATCAGGGTTCAGGTCTTGGGAGAATGAGCAGAGTGGCTGGGAAATCATGGTGCTTCTAAAAATAAGGCCCACAGGGGTTGTTGCGTTTGCTGTGTGAGGCCTGGCGGGATGGAGGTGACTAATGGGCGCTCATTTGCATGGAGAGGCACAAAGCTCGGCCTTTAATCACAATCACCTCCTCTCCTCGCTGCAGTTTGCTCTTCGGAGCAGTTCTGCCTCCTGCCAGGGGCTGTGCAGGAGCAGAAACTCCTGATCACAGAATGACACTTGGGCAAGGCATGGCCCAGCTCAGGACAGCTCCTGAGCCATGTGGGCGCTCCCAAATCGCTGCCTGACCACCAGGTCTGGCCCAGCCCTGGAAAGCCCAGAGTGAAGCAGCAGAGGTGACTCATGAGCAAAATTCCCAGAGAGGCTTTGCCCCTGGTCCATATCTGGTCAATCCTGCTCTGCTGAGGGACACCGAGGTCCTTGTGAGATGTTGTCACCTGCGGGTGTGAAGCAGTTGCTGCCTTTGGCCTCTAAGAAAGGTGAGAGGGCAGTGGAGCTGGGAAGGGGCTGGAGCCCCAGGAGCAGCTGAGGGAGCTGTGAAAGGGGCTCAGCCTGGAGCAAAGGAGGCTCAGGGGGGCCCTTGTGGCTCTGCACAAGTCCCTGACAGGAGGGGCAGACAGGTGAGGGTTGGTCTCATTTCCAGGCAACCAGCAACAGGACCTCAAGCTGTTCCTGGGGAGTTCAGGTTGGACACCAGGAAGAATTTCTTCACTGAAGGGGTTGGCAGACATTGGAAGGGGCTGCCCAGGGAGGTGGTGGAGTCCCCATCCGTGGAGGTGTCCAAGGAGCTACTGGATGTGGCACTCAGTGCTCTGGGCTGGGGACACGCTGGGGATCAGGCGCGGCTTGGACTCAGTGATCCTGGAGGTGCAGCTGAGGGGTCTGTCCCATCTAAAGCTCTCAGTGTGCAGCTCGTGGGGCCAGGAAGATGGCTCAGCCTTGTAGGACTTGTCCTGGTGCTGGCTGGCAGATACCCCAGCAGAGCTGGGCAGTGGGAGCAGAGCTGCTGTGGTAAGAAAGGGCACAGCTCTGGCCAGGTGAGCACGCTGCTGCCAGAGGGGTGCAAATCCCATCTCCCAGCAGGGAGGGGTCGCCATCATTTATGATTCTATGAAAAGTTAGACCCGTGGGCCCAGGAAGATCCAGGGCTGGGCATGGCCAGGCTCTGTCTGGCCCTCAGGGGCTGAGGCTGGTGCCAGGGCAGGACCCAAATCTGTGACAGAGTCAGGGAAATGCCTTCAGTGATTCTTTTGCCAAGTGCAGAGGGCTGCAGCACAGAAAAAGAACATTGCACAAATTATCCACAAACAACCCCCGTGCTCCAAAACCTCCAGCAGTGGCTGAGAACAAACCTTTGATGGCCTGAGGGGTAAGACATTAAACACAGAGGTCATGGGCGGATGGCAGCAGTGCTGCTGGGATTTTTCTCTCATCTCTGCCACCAGAGCCAGCCCAGACACCAGCCAGCTCTCCCACAGGTCCCAGCCAGCTGTCAGGGCTGAGGGAACACTGACAGACGTGCTACAAGCATTTTGCAAGTTCAGTCAGCTCCTGGCTGAACAGGACACCTGGAAGATTTTGTCGAGGTTTTTCCAGGTCAGGGGCAGAAGAGTGAAAGGCAGTGCTGGTACAGCCTCAGCACTTTGCAGTTCCCAGGTGGGTCGGGTGTGGCTTCCTGCTGCCCATGGCTGTTGTACAGCTGGTAGCCCGGTGTTCTCCAGCATCTTCAATGCCTGTGACAGTGAAAATAGCTGAGACAACGCTTTTGGGGGGCCCTGGAGCCTCCCTGGGCACCCATCCCACCTCACACCCTGCCTGTGACTGTTCCCAGCCCATCTCCTGTATCATTTGGAAGGTGGGATGGATCCCCTGACAACCCAAACGCTCCATTCTGTCACTCTCAGAAACCTGGAGACAGCACTAATCTAAACAGTGGGTAGGTAACAAGAGCTGAAATAGCAAACAAGCAAGAAAAAAAATCAAACAAAAAGAAGGGAATTCAAACAGATATTGTCTGTGCTGCTTCAGAAGAGCACTGTCTGGAGTGTAATTCTGTCACCATGCATCCACAGAAGGGAGGTGAAACATGGTCACAAAGAGACATTTAAGCCTGGCATAAAATCTCGTATCTGAGCCCGGCTTTCCACCTTCAGTAAAAGTGGCCTCACACGGTTTCTTGTGTAGGTTTTCATTTCTCTTAAGCTTTTACAGAGTGCAAAACTGACCTTTTGTCTTGTGCCGTCAGCTTTGATCTTCTCAGGGCTCATTAATGGAGCAGGGCTGGGGGCATTCCCAGGATATCTGCCCTGGGGGCTCTGGAGAAGAGAATGACCAACAGCAATACCAGGGGTTTAAGGCCTCTCTGCCTGAAAGAACCTGGGAAAAAAATCCCTGTTCCCTTCTGGCCCTGGGGCAGCTCCCAAGATGAACAAGTCCTCGGGCACAGCTGGGGGATGTTCTGCCCTGCTCTGCCTCTCTGCCGTGCTGGGCTCTGGCTTCTGTAGCTTACAGAGAACCTTAGATTAAAATGAACCTTTGGAGATCTCTGACCCCAAACTGAGCAGAAAAAGGATCGGGTGGGTCTGGTTTATGTGAGTCTTGTTTTAAAGTCTCTCCCTATTAGAGCCCCCGCTCTAATATTTGATTGATCTCACGGGAAAGTAGTCTTGGAGTTTAAAACCTTGTGCCTGTGGTTTAAATGTTGCTGAGGAGCAACAGGTGATGAGCAATGCGTGGAATCAGAGCCAGGCTGTGCCTGATGTGTTGCAGGGGTGTCTGGAGGGGTCTGGCAGGGTTCAATGGTCACCATTAATCCTCCCTGGCTGCCATCCCTGAGTACTTTTTGCAGGAGGAGCTGCTGGCAGCAGCAGGAGGCAGATTCTTCCTGCCCAGTGAACAAATAACCCCCAGCAGGTCAAATCCTCCAAGCCCGAGCCGGGCCAGCTCTGTGTGAGCAGAGGAGGAGCTGCAGGATCCCCAGTTCCTGCCTCCACGGGGACAGCGGGGGCAGCTGCTCAGCCACTCACAGCCACCCCTGCTCTGCATTTGTCCTCTGCAGGCACAGGGCCTCACCCAGCCTGCCTCAGCTGCCTGCCCCTTTTTCACCTTTCCCCCACCTTGATCTGTGCCTCTGCTCTGGGGGACACCTGCCCTGGCCTGGCCATGGCAGGGCACACCCGAGACAGGGGGGAGAGGCCGCAGGGAGAAATCCCAGGTGCTGGGGAGGTGCTGGAGCCTCCAGCCCTGCTGTGCCCACTGCCACAGCACCTGCAGTCACAGCCTGCCCTCTCCATCCTCCCCCCCAGCAAACCAACCCCAGCCAAGTCCTTCTTCCCAGTGTGTTTTGCTGCAGCTCCCAGCCCTGCCTGGGTCACTCTGGTGGAATAACACGGCCTGGAAACAATTGCTGAGCTGTTTGGTACTGATGGGCTCCTCTCGGGGTGAGGGGTGGGACTGGCAGCTGCCTGCCCCTGGGCTGGGTGTGCTGTGTAGCACAGGGACCAGACACCCTGAGCTGGCTCAGAACTGTCCCTCCGTGTCATCCAGACCTGATCCAGAACTGCAGATCCTAAAGAAATACGAGGTAGTGCTGGATGTCTCATCTAATAAAACATCTGCCAGGTACCTTCCTACAACTTCCTCCTGACGTTATCCGTAATGCAGGGTTGTGTTCCCTGAGATCCCGGGTGCAGCACGTCCATCCTTCATGATTACTCTGCCCAGACTGTCCTGATGGGCTGCTAAGAGAATTATGGAGGAGACATTACCCCGGGAAGAGCTGACCTTGTCCTTAACCTCAGCACATTCTTCAATTAATGCCCCACCAGACAAATTAATTCTATTAATCCGCAGAGGCCTCTAAGCAGATGAGCTGGGATTTCTGCCTTTCTCCCTAAACCCACTTCTTCCTTCCCCTCCCTAATGAACCTGCGCTTGCAATCAATAGTTAAAGGTTTGGCACTGTTTGAAAGCAAAAAGAAGCAGAGTTGCACTTACAGCCTGGTTGCCTCCTAAACCCTGCTGTGAAGGAGAAAGGATTCTGAAAGCTGATATATATATAGCTGATATATATTTTATTTTCCTGTCCCCAACAGGCTCTGCAGCTTTTCCTCACATGGCTGGTGCTGCAAAAGCCAACCTTTGCAGGAGGAAGAGTCACTTCCAGATCAGCTCGAATTTGCTCACTCTGCCTGTACGTCAAGCAACAGGCTCTGCTGAACATGAGTGAAGATGAAAAGGGGGGTTCTGTAAAGATTTTGGGGTGGAAAAGCCTGCAATCCATGTTTTGGGGATTTCCCAGTGAGTTTCTCCTGGGAAATGCTCTGTAACCCCCTTTCAGTGCAGGAGAACATCTGAGCATGGCTGTGTCTGTGTTGGAGATAGCTTGGGATCTTGTCCAAAAGATCCCAAATTACCAGGATAGGGGGTTGTGCTGGAGAGCCTGAGGGAGCCAAGCCGGAGGTGAAAAACTTTGAGTGCACAAGGGAAAGGTTTCAGGGGTGAGAAAGGGGCTACAGGAACTTGTCATGGTGCCAAGAACAGACAGCCCCATGCTGCCTCCTGGCACCTTCCTGCCTCCCAAACCTTCTGAAGACCATCCTGGGCTCTTCCCAGAGCATTCCTGCAGGGACAGCCCGTTCTGGGAATGCTGCTTCCATCTGGCTTGCTGCTGGCACCTGAACAGGGTGAGGAGTGCTGTCAGACAGGCAACAGGAATAAACAGCTTTGGGAACAGCATGAATGACTTTGGGTGCTTGGTCAGACTGAGCCTGACCCTCAAAAAACACCAGAGGCAACCCGAACTTCACATGGAGCCCTTTGACCACTGGTTTGTAGCCAAGCAAGTCCCTGCATTGTGCCTTGGCTCCTAAATCATGCTTCAGGCAGTTGGCCCCTGGGAAAAGAGGGGTGCTTGGACATGGGGTGTCCAGCTGAGACCTCCTGGGCTGCACTGCCCAGCCCAGGGGCAGCATTCAAGGGACTGGTTTAAGGATCCTTTCAAAAACATTGCCTGACTGGCATCACCAGTAACACTCTGAGCACCTGTCCACTTTGCAACCTCAGTGTTTTGGTTTATTTTATTTTACTTGTTAGACAGCTGTGAGTACTGTCAGTACCTAGGACATGCCCGTGGTAATGAGGGACACCATTTCTCATGGCATAATAACCATAATTAAAGATGGGGTTTATCAAAAGCAATCAGGGAAGTCAATGAGAGTCAATAAGAAGTGGGTGCCTCATTTCCTCGAGGTGCTTTTGCAAATCCTACCCTAAAACATTGATATTTCATGCGGCCACATCTAAGTCTGTGTGGGAGAAGCCTCAAATCCTTTTTCAAAAGTGCTGTGCATATTGTAATTGAAACAGATTAATATGAATCTCTGTGGCAGCTTAACCTTTTATTCTCCTTATTTCAAAAACCACTGGGTATTTCAGTCACAAGCAACTGCATCTTGCAGTTAATAAGGGGCCAGATCCAGCCATGTCCCTGGCACGGCTGCCCTGGCTGGAGCAGAACAACCCCGATCCGCCCCAGCCAGGGATCAGAGGCTAAGGAGGAGAAGCAGCCAGAGTCACATTATCAAGCTGCAAATATACGCAGAGAAGCGTGTGTTACCCAGTGCTCAGCATACTTAATGTCTCTGCAGGCAGCCAGCAGCCAGCCTGCAAACAGGGCACACGTTCCTGCCAGCCGGGGTGATCAGTGCCGGGGCGGCTTCACCTGGGGAGGCAGGGTCTTCTCCACGGGGTGAAATGCCCAGGCAGGGGTGGGGATCCATTGAAAAGAGATGCTCTAGAGCAAACAAACCGTGTGCTGAGAGCAGGGATCACGAGAGGATCCCAGGTTTGAGTGAAAGAGGGGTTGAGAGCTGATTCTCAAGCCAGGCTCACCGTGGGAGCTGGATGTACCTGCTGGGTGTAAATCCGGCTGTTGCCCAAAGGCAGCCCAGCAGCCCAACTTGCCAGCACACAGGTGGATTTTTCCTCTCCTCTGCAGTCACTCGCGCTTACTGATCACGTGCCCCACTTCATTTGAGGTCTTTGATCAAACGCAGAGTCCCAAAAGATGCCTCTCACAGAAGAGCCCCATCTCACCTGGTGTCACGCCAGAGCTGGGACAGCCAGCCCCGTTCATCTGCTCCCTGTTTAAGCTCGTGGAATGGCTTGGGAGGGCTCACAACTGACTCTCTCCAACTTCATCAGTGAACCCCCAGCTTGCACCAGAACCCCAGCCCAAATCCCTCTCCTATCGGAGTTTGTGAGGGTTTGACTCTTTCCCACGACTGAAAGCGAAGACCTGTAACAAGCATGTGCCACACGACATGTCAGTGAAGAGGAGGAGGTGGGAAACACAAAGATGGAGGGTTTGGGCTGATTAATGAACACTGGGGGACAATTAATTTCCATGTGAATGCTGACAGACTTCCAGCTGCTGACAGCGATAACCTCTGCATTCCAGAGGGCAGCGCCTCATCAGATGCTCCTCAGGTACTCCGGGCTGGATTTATGCAGCAGGCAGTAATCCAGCTCGAAATGGAAGTGAAACAGGGTGGAAAGTAAATCACCGACTTGCCCTGAGTAAATAGAAACTCCGTGTTATGGCTGGCACGTGAAAACGGGGAGGGGAGGGTGTGCAAGGGGGTGGCTCATCCCTGGGGCTGAGGGGCCGGAGCAGAGCAGGGTGACCCATCGGAGAGGGAGGGAGGGAGGGGTGGCAGCAGGGATCTTCTGGCATTGCTGCCGCCGGGCACAGCTCCCCGAGGGGTTCCAGCCCCTCTCACGGGTGGTGGGAGCATGGCCAAGTGTCCTCTGTGGGGCTGTGCAGGCTGGGCCACACAAGAGCTGCACCGAGCCACTGTCCTGTCCCTGCTGGTGGCCCTGCCGGGGCGGCCCTCCAGAGCAGGGCAGGCACAGGGTGATGCTGCATCAAAACAATTCCGTGGCTCACCCTGCAGCAGGATCAGTCCTCCCAGCCAGTCACTCATTCCCGGGCTCCAGGAAAAGCAAACTGTTCCCATCATCACCTCGTGTTCAGCCGAGCACCTCCTGAGGCACTGGAGCACTGATCCACCTTGCAGCGGAACCCTCTGGTGACCCTGGTGTGGGTCAGCTTTGCCCCTTTCCTGCCTGGCCTTCCCTGCACAGCCAAGCTCCCCCAAGCCCTGCTGTGTCCAAAGACCCTCTGGATCAAACTTGCCACCTGCAGCTCCCCTCTCACGCCAAACCTTCCTCTTCCCCATGTCCCACCAAATCCCCCACAGCTCTGCGCCAGCTGCCTGGCCCTGCATCCCTTGCAAGGTCAATCTCTCTACTGCCCCCTCCTCCAGGTGTGTTCTTTCAGGCGTCCCAAACACTCTGAGCCAGGCTACAGCCTCCTGACCAGGCTCCTGCTGCCACCAGCCCCAGGTTAAAGCCACCAGGACCCTGGGGACAGACAGGTCCTGTGGAGCACCACCCATGGGCTCCATTGCTCTGCAGCACAGCACAGACCTGGGCAGGGCAACTGCAGGAGAAAAAGCCTCAACAGCACCTACTGAGAGGGAAAAAAGGTGAAAAAACACATCCTGGACTGTGCAGGGCCAGAGACTGAATGTGTTGGTGACCCCCCCATGCAAACAGCAGGAGAGGCAGCAGAGAGTCGGGTGTGACCTGAGTTAAGTCTCAGCAATCTTGCAGGAAAAGTGAGACAGATTCTTCCTCTGCTTTTGCATCAGGCTGAGCTCTGGGTCATGACTTACTCCAGCATGAGGGAGGGCAGAGCTGGGCCAAGAGCTGCAGTTTTGCCTCCCCATCTCCTTCTGGTTTTGTCAGTCTTTGAAATATTTGGGAGCTGTGAGAACAGTTCCCATTAAGTGTATCACTGGCTTTTCCTCTTGGTATTTATGATTTAATAATTTCTCAATCTGTCACAATCAGTATTGAAAGAGCGTGGCTGGGTAGAATGGAATAATTTGAGGGGGAATGCTGGAGAGCAGGAACAGCCTGAGCTCTTTTCAGCAGATGCAAAAGTGAATAATATTTAGGGAGGTGTTTATAAATCAGTACACCCTTTAATTAAGCAAAACATTTTGCTAAGAAAGGATCAATTAGCAATTCATGGCACAAGGCCTGGCCTATTATCAAAGAGCTTGTACATGATAAAGCACAATTGCTTGTGTGTCTTTCAAGCTAATTATCAGTAACTTGTTTGAGTTGTCTTTCAAAGCTCCGTGTGAAGAGATGAGATAAAGATCTACATGAGCAGAGGGGGGTGGTGGTTGCCTTTCCCTCCAATCTCTTTGGTGTTTGTACTCATTGCCAGGAGTGGAAAGGAGCCTGGGGATGGTGTGATGCCCCTGGGATGGAGGGGCAGGGCAGGGAAGGTCACTCCAGTCCAGCAATGGAAAGATGGGATCAGGCTCATCTCATAACTTCACACATTCATTTTAATGTGTCATTTTCTTGTCTTTGCAGCCAGGACAGCAGCACTGCTGGCCTGGTGGGGGTTTGCTGAGGGGTGTCAGGAAAATTAATCCACAAACACCAGAGGTTTATGGAGACTGAGGAGTCCTGTTACTTTATTCGAATAAAGGGAGAGGCCATGGGGCATTTCCCATGGGGTCTCTCAAATTGTTAGAGGACGAAGCCTCCTTTCTCTCCTAATTTCCAGCCGCATTTCCCTCTCTCTTTCCCCACTGGCTGAGGTACTTGAGAGGTACAGACTCCCCAAATCGCCTAATACAGACCCCTTCTAATGTGTACCCCCCTCTTTTTCTTGTTCTATGGAATTTATGGTTCTTCCCATGTCTTCTTTCACCTCTCAGTATCGGGCTTTACCTATCAGCAGACCCACAGTTTGTTTGTAAAGTCAAATCCCTCTCACTCCTTTCGGGGGGAACAGGTGAGGAGTGAGGTGTTTGGTACTGGGGACGAGGCAGGGCAGGACCACGGGAGGGTCCCTGCTATGGATCAGTAGGTGGGAGACAGCGAGTAGTGACGGAGAGCCTGGGGGTTCTCAGAGCCCAAAGCACAGCAGGGGCTCACTCTGGGATGAAGGAAGGGGGAAAGCTGCCTGTTCCATCAGAAATCCATAGAAATGGCAAAGGGGGCTCAGATCCTGTCCGGGAGCGAGGAACATTGCGGCAAAACCTACAAATCTCTGTGTCTCTTGGGCACGTGCCAGCTCAAGAGCTTAAACACACCATGCTGGCACAAGTGACAGGATTATGAGCAGTTTCAATCTGATGCAGATGGTCTTCCCATTTGCTTCCTTGTTTAAACAGCAATTTGGCAAGTTTGTCATTCATAAAGCTTTTATAGCGCTCCATCCGCTTCTCCCCGGCGGCACGCGGGAGCTGCCGGGATGTTTGTGGCTGCCTGGAACACACATTAGTCTTTAATGAGGTTGTATTGGAATTGTCTCCTTCGGCCAGAGGAGCCTTGGGAATGCCACTCTATAGAACAGATTTCATTTAAAAACTCCCTCAGCCCCCAGCTCTGCCTAGCCAGGTGTCACAACCACCCCACGGCGGCTGCAGGGGAGGAAGGAGTGCCTTGGGATGTGCCAGGGGCTGAGGAAAAGCCACAGCTGCAGTTCAGATGCAAGGGGAAGGTGGGCAGAGGCAGGGCCAGGAGGCTGCTCTGCAATGAGCCTGCAGGGAAGGAGTGCTTGGGAAGTGTCACCATTCGTGGTGATCAGGGATCTGGATCATCTCTCCAGGGTGCTGGGAGAGATGGGGGTGTGCAGCCGGGAGAAGAGAAGGGTCCAGGGAGACCTTTGAGCCCCTTCCAGTGCCTAAAGGGACTCCAAGACAGCTGGAGAGGGACTTGGGACAAGTAGTGGAGGGACAGGACACAGGGAATGGCTTCCCACTGGCAGAGGGCAGTGTTAGATGGGACATGGGGAAGGAATTGTTCCCTGTGAGGGTGGGCAGGCCCTGGCACAGGGTGCCCAGAGCAGCTGTGGCTGCCCCTGGATCCCTGGCAGTGCCCAAGGCCAGACTGGATGGGGCTTGGAGCACTCTGGGACAGTGGAAAGTGTCCCTGCCCATGGCAGGGGGTGGGAATGGGATGAGATTTAAGGTCCCTTCCAACCCAAACCATTCTGGGATTCTGTGGTTTGAGGAGAGGCTGAGAAACCAGATCAGGGCATGATGTGGTCCAGCTTCACGAACCTTGGATAAACCACCCTTTAATGAACCAGGCAGATGGACTGTAGGAGTAGAAAGGGCTTTGTTTGCCCACAGGTATCCAAGCAAAGCACAATGGATGTTTAATCAATTAACAGCTTCCGTGTGGTTTTGCTGAGTGTAAACCAAGGAGGCACCATGGCCTGCACTGGCATGAGCTGCTCACATCTTCAGACAAGTAAATATTTAGCCAATAATTCGGATATTTTTTGGCAACAAAAGACATCTTTGTTCTTCATCTGTTTACTTATGGTTTACTTGTGGTTTAATTGTGGCTAAGACACAGCAGGGTATCAGATGTTAACTCAATCTCCTCTCTAACGGGATATCCAGTGTCTTTGCAGGAGCTGAGGAGAGAGCTGGGGGTGCTCTCAGGTTCCTGGGCAGTGATTAATTGGTGTGTAATTATCCCCTCTAGAGCTCATACACACCCATGGTCCTTACTGCTGAGCAGGACCTGCTGCCACTGTCAGGTTTATGGACAAGGACTCCTCATTTTCAGAGGAAGCCCACCCTGTTCCACTCCAGATCAGGGTTATCTACAGGCTTCACTCCATGATAAAAATTGTAAATTTTAACCCTTTTCTTCTCTGAATGCCCTTATTTGAAAAGATTATTTCATGGGGCTTGCAAAAAGTGTGCAATCAAAGGAGCAGGGCGGGGAGGCAGCCGGAGGTCACACAGCTGGGGACAGGAACAGACTAACCTGGCTGTGGGACCTCCGACAACTCCGTTACCTTTCCTGATTTTGGTTCCACAATCTGTGGTGAGACAACAAAACAGCCCAGCCAGGAGTGGGGTGGGAGGCCTACGAGCAATTAGCTAATGACACCCCGGTGATGAGGGCTGAGATGCACTGAATGGGGATGGTGGCATTAATCCGGGTTCATGGCAGGGTGACTTGAGCCAAGCTTTGACTCTGGACTCCAGATCAACTTCTTAGGGAAGGTGGCAACAGGCAGGACCTGGGCAGGCTTTGCAAGGAGATCAGAACTGCTGTGAGTGGCCAGAGGTTCCTCTGGTGGCCCAGTGGCTGCATCCATGGCCACCACCAGAGGAAGGACATGAGGACAAGGGTGGAACAACTATACTCCCAACCAGTTTCAGGCCAGGGTCTGCCTGAGCTGGGGCTGGGAAAGCTCCTGGGCCAGCTGTGCAGGAGGTTATTCCCTTCTGACCAGCCTGAGAGCTGGGACAAGGGGTTTGTGGTGTCCTGTTTTGGGGGCAGCTGCCCCAGGCAGGGGGTGCAGCTGTGTGGGGTAGCCCTGAGGGATGGGCGCAGCCTGCCAGAGTCACTGGCTGTAACTCGGGAACAGCAGCTCTGCCCTGGGTGGTTTCTGCACTGAGAGGATAAAAGGAATTGGGAAAGCGACTCTTTCCCCCTGGCATACAAAGCTCCTCCTGAATTCCTGTCAAGGCTCTGGGGTGCTGCTGCCATATAAATGCCTCTCTTTCTCTGCTCTGTCTTTGTGCAGCTCCCGGGGAATGCATTATCAGGAGGATGAATGGTGACATCTCTGCAATACCGTCCTCTGTATCCTGTTCCAGAGCTTCTCCCTGACAATGGATTTCCTTCACATGCCGCTCCTGTTGTTGGTGCCGTGTGCTCTTCCCAGAGAGACGGCTCAGGAGTGATGGCTTTGAAAAGCAGTGACAGCATTTGGGTTATCAAAGGGGACAAGAGGTTATGCAGGAGTCTGAATGGATTTCAGTTGGAGACAGGGTTGAAAGCACCACACGTCTCCATCATTGGGAAAACACAGCCCCAGAATTCAGGCTTGGCCTGGGCACTGTCAATTTGTTTATTTCTTTTTTAAATATGCTATTTCTTCTCTGTCATTTACTCTGAAAGCAAATTTGGTTACGAGGTAGAACTGGCCAGGATCTTTCTGTTTGTCTCTATTTCATGTTTGATTTTCTTCCAAATAAAAGGAATCAATTTCATTTTTGAAAGTATCATAGGAAAGTCGTGCACACACCAGCTCTGCAAAGAAAGCTGCTACAAACGCCTTGATTGTACTCCTTGATTGTAAGTACAAATAGAGAGCTGATAGGGAACCCTGGAATGGAAAATATCTTCACTTTGTGCATTTCTGGTCAAATTTCCCATAAGAACTTAGCTTGGGACATTGACTTGGTGAACAAGTGTGGGCATCAGAATGTGTTTTTACAAGCGCTTTAAGGCACAGAGAAAAAAATAATCTTAAACACGGGTGGAAAATTGGATTACCGAGCTCAGTGTAGCTGAGAACGTGCAGCCCCCTTTGGCTGGAGTTCACCCACAAGTCTGAGGCAGGAGCTGGTTTGGTTCTTTGTGCTGACTCCAGCATCTCGGCTCCTGTCTTGGAGGGTAGGAGGATGGAATGGTGCCTGTATTTACCATCCACCTCTGCAAGCGTTTTCTTAAAACTGCTGGGCTCCAGCCTTGCAGGTGGTTGGCAGTACCTGCAGAGGTGTTTGAGCTGGGCAGGTGAAGACTTGCTGAAAACAAACACTAAAAAAAGTAGTTACAAAAGTTTAGGGCAGCTGGAAAACCACGGTGTTGATCTTAAAGTGTTCTGCCATTTGAATCTTTTAATTATGAATTTCAAAGGTGATTCTGGAAAAGCAATGATCATTGACCGGGGCAGGTGAGGAGACAGGAAAGAGTTCCTTGGGGTCATGTGGAGGGAAGAGGGCACAGGCTGCTGAGTGGGAGCAGAGGGAGCACAGGACAAAGGCTGGACACTATTCCAGCCTTGCTGCATTTTCTCTACAACGCCCACAGCCACGAGCTCATTATTACTAAGTGAAATCTAAGATGCAAGCGGGCAGGAAATAAAAAATAATTGAAAAAAAAAGGCATATAAAAGCATGGCCAAGAGCTGAGGGTTCTGAAAACCACCAAGTAATGGGAAACAAAGCAAATACATGCAGGATAAGAGAGGGGAAGCATCTCCAGCACCCCTCAGGAGGGCCAGGTTCCCTGTCCTGCCCCATTCCAGTGCTGGAACACCTGATGGTTGTCAGTGCTGCCTGTTTGTCCCACGTCAGGGATAATGACTGGGTGAAGACAGGAGGGATTTTGTCATATTGGAATTCAGTTTCCTTTGCATTACCATGGCAATGCAGGCGAGATTTTGATCACTGGCTGAGACACTTCAGAAGATATTAATACAGCTTTTGCCAAGGAGAGAGCTGAATGACAGCTCTGTTTGTAAGGCTGATTTGAACCTTCTGCTTTTTGGGCTGGATCAAAAGCCGTGCACCCAGAGAAAGTGGAAGAGGGGGAAAAAAAAGGGATCTTACTTAGGGCAACTTATGAAAAATGCCTGAAGTTGAGAGAATACATTTAATTCCTACTAAATTGGCATCAACATCTTTAGCTGACTGTGAGGCAAGAAAGTGCAAACTCCCTTGAGGCAGCAAGTTCTAAAATAACCTTCTACTGCAGCACTCTGCTGTCAGAAGTTCTAACTCGTGTTTCTACTCCTCTGTCTCCTGAACGTCTCCTTGCTCACGGAGCTGCTATTTTATCCCTTATTTGTATAAGGTGTGACATAATAAGAACACCAGACTCATGTCTGAGACCCCTCAGGTCAGGAGAAGCACTCACAGCCCCGATTTGTGCTTCTGATGGAATTAATTTTCCCTATTCCTACTCTTTCATAACTATGAGACTGTTAATTATGTCCCTAATGAATGTTTTAAGCCCGAGCAGAGGATGCCCAGCAGCGGCCAGGGGGGTGGCAGGAAACCAGGTGAGGTGGCTCCTCTGAGCACAACACTCAAAAGCAAAGGGGCAAAACCTGCTCCCTGCATGGGCAGACTCAGCTCCGGCTGCCTCCTACAAGCCCTGGTGACCACCAGGAGCAGCCAAGGGGCTCAAAGGCTCTCACAGTGGCAGCTGGAGCTGAGGAAAGCCCCCACCACAACACAAGGTTTTGTTGCTCTAGTTGTTGTTCTGGAATAATTAAAGCTGGCTCGACCACTGGAGGCAAAACTCCTCTGACGGTGAAATAATGGCTCCTGAGAGGTTTGGAAAGCTCCAGAACTGGCTGAGTCCAGCAATGCAGGTTGACAACAGTGTGGGACAGCGTCCATCCCCATGCAGCATTCCTGTCAGTCAGGAGAGCCTGGGCCGACAGGGCAGCTGTGACAGAGCTTCTGCCAAAAGTCTCCAAATGCTGGGAATTGGAGCCATTTGAAGGAGCTCCTGCCGTGGAAATGTGCTCCCTGTTCCCTGTCTGATCCCATCGCTCACCACCCCATCTCCTGCTGACACTCTGGGTTCTCCAGGCAGGGCCCCTCATGAGGAACACGCCGGATCTGCAGCCTGGATCTCTCAGCTGGAACAAAGCCACAGCCTGTCCAGCCCGTGGCTCAGAGCTGTGACAGTGCCTGAGAGCCAGAGCGACATCCCTCCCACTCGGATACACGTCCCTGTCAGCTCGGGAACCTTTGGACACCGGGGATCTCTGCACTGCTGATCTGCTGCCTGCAGACTCCTAAGTGTTTCTGCAAAAGTGCATTTTGTTCTCCACATAGTTCTTTTTCCCTACTTAGCACTTTATCCCGACAGGAAATGTTCTGTAAGGCCACCAGCCTAATTAAAAAGTTCTCATGTCGAGGCTGTTCTGAAATCTGCGCATTTAGAGCTCGCTGCACATGCAGAACAGGAATGTATGCATATGGATATCTGCAACCATCTTCCTATTTTTGGCTGAGTGAGCATATTTCCTGGGATCAGATTCTGATCTCTGACTAATTAGTGTGCAGGATTAATACTTTTCAAGGGAGTTTAGCTGTGAAAAAACCATGTTTGGCTGCATGTTCAATTTGCAAGTGTGCTCCCTGCACTGCCACGGGCTGATCAGGAATTGTGTGGGGGAAAAAAAAGGTCTCTGTCCATTTGCATCTGTAGTTTTTGGTTACCAGCACAAGGAGACAGGTGGTTGAATTTAGATTAGTGAATGCTTGTGCATAGCCAAATCCCTTGGAAAATCTAGGTCAAACTCTGCAGACAACATTTGGGCTGGCTTCTGTTTCCACACACTCTGCTCTGCAAGAAATCGATTCTAAGCACATCAGAGAAGGGAAGTGGCAACAGAAAGTTCTGCTCAAGCAAAATAGATTTGAATCACCCAGTCTCCCCCAAACACAGGTACTGAGACTTCCTTCAATCTTCCCATTTTGTTCAAATCCCTTCAAATGGAATCCAGCAGTGCCACCACTGTGCTCACTAGCACAGCCCTGCAATCTGACACACGTCCTGCTGCTTCCCTTGGAGTTCAGACTGGATGTTGAGCTTGCCTGGGGATTGATCTGGTGCCTGGGTACTTATTCCTTCAATTCCAGCTTGCTCCTGCCCTTTAGTCTCTAGAAAGCCCCTCAGATTTAACTGGTGGGAAAACAAACGGACCTGATGGAGCTGAAACGTCACCTCATGCTCAAGCATGATCTGAGTCTTTGTCAAAGCTCAGACTGAACCATTTTGGTGGGGAAAAAACCCCAAAAACTCTGTCTTCTCTGACACGCCTGTCACAGTTTGGGGTCTTTGATAAAATGACACCACCAAACATTAAATTTTGCTAAGCCCATCGCACACCTCAGCATCATCCCAGCAATTTGTAAAGCGATTTCATGAATATACAGGAAGAAGCTGTTTGAAACAGGGAGATGGTTCATAGATAGTTCTGGCTTAGGGCAAGTGGGTGATGTGTAAAACAGAAACAATGTTCTCCAGCCTTCTCGATTGTGTGACTCCGTGTTTGTGTGACAGTGATCACTGTCAATCACAGTTAAAGTGACTTCAGCTTTACTGTGACAGGACCCTGCTGTCACTGCACTTAGCTCTGAATAATGTAAAGAAAGCAGAGAACTAGAAACGAAAAGACTGAGCCCAAGGAGACAGGGATTGACAAGCTTGGAAAGAGCCACCCCAGACAATCATGGCACCGACCACTACTCCCATCAGATCCAGGGGTATTTCTCCCTCTACATTCCCACCAGGCTACAAAACATCGTCCAGGAATCTCAGGAGTGTCACTGAAAAGATCAGCGACAGAATTCCCTGAAGCAAAGAGCACTGAGTGCATCTCACTCTGTGTGGAGGCCACAGAGAGCTTCTTGCTGTCTGTGCTTCCTGTGTCCCACAGTCCCTGCAAAATGCCTGGAATGAGCAGGTGTCCCAGGTGACAGTGTAAGGTGTGAGCACAAGCACTGTTCCATCACCAGCTGTTAAACCAGCTGGGGCAGGTTCTTTGTCTCTTCCATGACACATCCCTGATCCCTCCCTCCGGGGATATCTTCTGCTAATGGGCCACCAAGCCTCACTGCCTGGCTCATAAATTCCCTCATCCCAGCGTGAGATGCTCCGCCCAGGGGGAGGAACCGAGCATTCCCACCTGGATAGAAGCTGAGGTTTGGAACAGCACAGGCAGCCCTGCCCTCCTGGGTTCCCAGAGGAGAAGAGCTCCATAACCACCACTGGACCCTCAGAGGAGCACCAGACCCCTGTGCAGGATCCCTGCTCCAGCAGAGCCACATCTGTCCCTGCAGCAGGGCTGCAGCCACCACGGGATGGGGCTGCTGCCAGCGCCCTGCCCGGCACCGTGCCAGCCTGTGCCCTGGCTCTGGCAGGGCTTCTGTACTACTGCATTTATTTTAATTTTCCTAGTCAGTTGTGGTTCTGACTTGGGATCTCTCACTGGTTTGCTTTCAAAACAGTACAGCAGGAGACTGCAGGACTGGGATGTGTTTGTTCAGTGGTTGTTTCTGATGGCACAGGGGACATTATCTCGCTGAAAGGAGCAGCCTCTGTCAGGGAGAGAGGCACTGGTGAACACATCACAGGAGTTCTGAACCCTGGGTTTGCTTGGGCTGTATTCCCATGAAAGCACAGGAAAGACATGGCTGTCCAAAGGGAGGAGCAGCCAGAAATGGGAGTTCTCAGCACCTGCTTGAAAGTATCCCTACCTCAGGTTCACTGGGGCAAAGCTGGTGCATGAAAAGTCACTGAGCACAGCAGGAGAGCGAAGACCTGTGGGGAGGGCAGGAGCCAGCAGAGACGAGGGAAGAGCTGGTTCTGTGGCACAGGAGAAGGGCTCCTCTCACAGAAATGCCAGCTCTGAGGTGTCCTGAAGGGACGCACTGAGCAACAGCTGAGCCCTCAGCTAAGTTACACTCAGGGATTAATGGTGAGTTTGATTATTGGACTCCTATTTTGCAAAAGTGTCTTGGTTTAGAAGACAGGTGACTGCCAGGGGAAACCAGAGCCTCCCTTGGAACAGAGAATGTAAACCCCCCACCTCCAAATTGCTATAATTTTGAAATTATGGGGCTTTCAGGCAAAGATATGGGGATAGGAATACCAGTTCTTTACTAAGAATAATTACAAACTACAAAGGCAGTGGTACAGAGAAAAAAAAAGAACAACAACAAACAAATAATCCCAGAAACTCTGACAGAGTCAGAATACGACCTGACACCCTGTTGGTCAGGGTGTGGGGAGCAGCCCAAAGTAAGTCCTCCTGGAGTGGCAGCTGTGGCTCCATTGGAGTAGAGACGATCCTGTAGAAGGGTCCGGTGGTGACAGGATGGGTCCAGTCTTCCTCAGGGAACCCAGTGGAAAAACCAGCTGCCCTGATGTCCTGAGTTGCAGATTTGATGCAGGCAGAGAGGCTTCGGCTCCTCCCACTGAGTGGAGCGTTCCCCAATGGGGTGATGTGATGTTATCGGTCACAAGCAGAGCCTTAAATGGCTCATTCCCAGGTGATATCCCCTTGGAGGAGGATGGGTGGAGGATGAGATAAGGAAGCACTGCCCCATCTGGTTTTAACGAGTGACCCATTAACAGAAGGCACCCGCCCTCTTTCCCCCTGGAGTTACAAGAGATAAAAATATCTTCCAACCGGTTCAACAGATGAAATTAGAATACACATTTTTGGTTACATATTGCAACCCAAGACAAAAAGGAATCTTGCTTCTTCCTTCCCAGCCTGACCCAGCCAGGAGGAATCTGGGGTCTGCATGCAGCCACAGAGCTGTGACCTCACTGGGGTCAGAGGGACCTGGTGGGGTGGCTCCCAGGAGTGATGTGCTGCCAGGGATGGACACAGGCTGGGGGGAAAGCACAGGGGAAGACAAGGAGAGCCAGGGACAGCATCAGCAGAGCCCTGCTGGTGGCAGAGGAACAGTCTGGCCTCCAGACCAGAGCCACAAAGGTTTGGAAGCTGAGGAAGAAGAGACAAATCCCTGCAATCACACTGAAATCCCCAGGTGAATTTCCCATGGGTCACACCATCCTGCCTGCACAATGCCCATGGTTTCCATCCAGAATTTCCCCTCCAAAGCCACTCACAGTGGGCCTGTTCAACCCCTCAAAGAGCCCAAGAAACGAGCATGGAGGCTGCAAACTCAGTATTTACTCAAAGGCTGGTCCTTGCCTTCTTTCACCCCCAGACACAGCAGGGTGGGTGCTGAAGGCAGGGCAGGAGCCTGCAGGGATAACTCACAGACCTCTGGCTACAAGTCTTTCATTCCTGCAATAAACCCCACACTGGCAATAAATCAGGTAGCAGGCAAATGTGATAGCAGGCACATAGATCCTGCCAAGTCATTTTAAACTGCAATTGCCGGGGCTTTTTTGGTAACATTCTGATGTACATATTTGGCCCATTAGAAAAACAACTTCATTTTCAGCCACAGTTTCTGTAATGGAGCAATTCCCTGCTTCAGTGCAGATCTCTCCAGATAGTTAGAGTGAAAAGCACACGGTGCTTGGCTCGGGGTGGAGGTGGAAACAAGCTGGCAGGGCACAGAAGTCCATTTCTCAGAAGCCTGGCGAGACAGTTCAGCCCCCTCTGAAGGGCAGCAGTCGTGAGGGCCAGGAAGTGGAGACAGCAAATGCAGCAGCACCATCAGCCCAGACCTCCTGGAGCGTGCATCCAGGTTTCTGGGAGAGCAGAGCCAGCCCAGGCGGGCAGGGATGGGGCAGAGAGATGCAGGACACACACGAGGGCAGCTCCAGGCAGCTCCCCGCCAGGGCTCTCTGGGGTTCTGTGCTGGAGGAACCCCCAGAAGGATTTGATGGCTGCATTGAGCCTGTCACAACCCCCCAGCACAGACAGCTCCGTGGATAAAGCTCCAAGCAGGCTCTGTGGGACCATGGATGTGCCTGCCCTCAGGGCTGTACCAGCAAACAAACTCTCCCCTGGCAGCAAATCTGCTGGGAGAGTCAGGGATGAGCCCTGCCCACCCTCCCTCCTCTTCACAGCACCTACAAGGATTGTCCTTCTCCCAGCTCAGGGGGCCCGACCCAGGCCTGGGGCTGTGGGGTGGCCCTTGTGAAGGGGCTGCAGGGCCTGCCTGACCACCTGGAGTGGGTGAACCACAGAATCCTGGAATGGTTTGGGTTGGAGGGACCTTAAAGCTCATCCCATTCCTACCCCTGCCATGGGCAGGGACACCTTCCACTGTCCCAGGGTGCTCCCAGCCCTGTCCAGCCTGGCCTTGGGCACTGCCAGGGATCCAGGGGCAGCCACAGCTGCTCTGGGCACCCTGTGCCAGGGCCTCCCCACCCTCAGAGGGGAGAATTCCTTCCCAATATCCCATCTAACCCTGACCTCCTTCACCCTAAGGCCATTCCCCCTTGTCCTGTCGCTCCATGGCCTTGTCCAACATGCCCAACAGGTCAGTCCAACCCCTGGAGAGACTCCAGCCCCACTGAGCCCAGCATCCTCCCAGCATCACCACCCACCTCATAAGAGCAACACAGACATAAAAATAGGAGTAGCACCAAAAAATTCAGAGGCACAACTGGACTTAAAGGGAAGAACTGAGAGCATGAAATATCCCAGAAGTGATCCCAGACACAGACCCTGGGGCTGGGAGCCCCTCAGTGAAATGCAGCCCTTCCCTTCCAACCTCTCCAGCGTGGCCTTGGGAGATGCTGCTTAACATTTTTCAAGCCTAGGAGAAGGCAAAGAATCATTTGGTTGAAAAATGGCCCTTAGTAGAACATGAAAGATTTTATGAAAAACTATTGGCTTTCTTGAAGTGTTTCCCCCTTCTTGATTTTTTTTGGTGACATCCTCTATCCGTCTTTTTTACTGCAGCCTGCAAAGTAAACCAGCCTTTGCTTTCTCTTCTGGAATTATTCTATGTTAAGATACTTTTTCAATCAAAAAAACCATCAAAATAATTCATGTACAGAAAATCTGCTGTGGGGAAGAAGCAGCAGTTTGCATTTTCTGGAGGCAGACCCACGGAGGACAGGCATGGAATTCTGCTCATTCCCTCGTGGAGCAGAGGAACAGGCTGCTCCCACCCTGCCCCTCCACCTCTGCACAGCCCTACCCAGACCCTCATTTTCCTGCTGCCCATTGCAGGCTCACCGTCTGATTTCCCCAGCCAAATTCCCTGCTCTTTCTCTGCTTTAGGAATTCCTGATGCAGGAGCAGGAGCCTGCTCTCCTCCAATTGCTCCCCTCACCCCAAACCTCCCTTTCCCAGAGCTTTGGGGAAAGCAAAGCCAGTGTGGAGCTGTGAGAGGGGCAGGGAGCTGCAGCACTAAAGGGCTCTTTGCGCTCATTTCATCGAGCGCTGTGAGCCGAGATTTTGGGAGCGGTATCTGAGCAGAGATTTGAAGCAGTGTTTATGTGATGGTTTTGTTAACAGCACTGAGAACATGCACAGGGCACCTGATCGATCCCTTTATTGGGCAAAATTTGCTTCCTAGAATTCAGAGCCGGAGAAGGGCTGTGAGTGCAATACCAAATTGGTGGGGGGTGCCTGTGTGGAGGAGCCAGCCCGATCCCACTGCTGAGGCACAGGGTACATCCTGACCCCTTCAGAGTCAGGAGAGCAGCAGGAGAGGAAGAAAACCAAAAGGAGAGCAGCAGGAGAAGGTTTATGGTAGGTGTCTGTGGCATTCTCTGTATGGAGAAAGACCCACCCTGGGAAAACTGTCCCACTGTCCCAGTGAGCCTGGGAAAATGTGCACCCCACTGATGGATCCGCAGTGCTCAGGGAGAAGGGGAAAGCTGGGGCCACAGCAAGCCATTTTCAGGGAGTGGAATGCACACACAACCCTGTCCCACTCTAAAACCTCCCTATAAACTTAGATCAGATGAGAAAACTGAGGTGCAGCTTCTGGTCCAGCGGGTTTGGAGTACTGAGTGTCCCCGCTGCGCTGGTGCTCAGCACACAGGAGCTGCCCTGGGGTGGGATGAGATACCTTCTCCTCAGCCTGCTCTGAGGTCCCTAAATAAAAACTGGGAATTGTGGGGGCTGGTGTAATGACACAGACAAGGAGGGAAATGGGGTGTGTGTGGAAGGAAAGGGTGAAGAATCAGCGAGACTCTTGGAGCTGAGTCAGCAGCAAGTGCTGGAGGGAAGAGGGGGAGAATCACAGTCAGCCCTCGGAGTTATCCACAGAAACCACAAACCTCCCACTCCTGGAAGCGTTCCAGGCCAGGCTGGATGGGGCTTGGAGCAACCTGGTCTGGTGGAAGGTGCCCCTGCCCATGGCAGGGGATTGGGTCTGGGTGATCTTTAAGGTCCTTTCCCACCCAGGCCGCTCTGTAATTCTGTGACCTTCATAGACTCGTATTAAAAACCTCTCAAAATCTGGTGTTTTCTCATCCTGCAGACCCCACACAAATCCCTGAGTCTGTGGTTTTGGAGTCCCTAGCCCCCTGCCCCACTCCCCCAGGAGCTCAGCACAGGTGGGATCACCCCGTGGACACTGCCCCAGCACACACACATGGATCATCCCTCCTGTTGGGTGCTTTAGGCTGCTTTTCCCCTCCTCTGCAGCTGCTGGCCCCTCACAGAGGAAGGTTTCCAGTGCCCCAAAGTGCAGAAAGGGCAGGATCCTGCATCGTCCCTTCCCGCTGGCTCCAAAGCACATTCCCACACGGCTCAGCCCCAGGCCGCCCCAGGCCCTGCTCCTCCCTGCCCCCGGACAGGGCTAGCCCAGGCTGTGCCTCCCTTCCCAGCAGCTCATCCCTGCTCCATCACCACCCCGCTCCTCAGGACACCCAGTCCCTTGTGCTCCTCTGCTCCATGGCCAAGGAAAAGCTCATTTTGTAGGAGGGATAAGGACATCCCCTCTCGAGTTACCACTCCCCTCCTGGAGCCGCAGCTGGAATTTCTGTGAATTTACACATCTTTCTGTTAACTCCTTGATGAGTGAGCATCCCGGGATAACGCGGCTGGGGACCTGAAAAAGTGGATAATTTGATAACAGCCTCTCACTGGTGCTGCTTCCTCAGCTGCTCTGCATGGAAAACCTCACCAGCACCTCAGAACTCATGCAGTGGGGGCATTTCCTTCGTGTCTGGCATTAACAATACCCCTTATCCCCAGAAGGATTTGCATGTAGCAGAAGCTGATCAGGAACAAACCCTGTCTCCTCCCAGGAACCATCATGTCCACTGGGAGCAGCACTGGGAGGCGGAATGGATGGTGTTGAGGGGGAATGGATGGTGTTGAGGGGGAATGGATGGTGTTGAGGAGGAACTGATGGTGTCGAGGGCTCACCCCAGCCCATCCCAGGACCTGGAGCAGAGGCAAATGCTCTGGAAGAGGACATTTGATTGCCGTATTTTGTCTGGAAAGGTGAATGTTCAGCATGACTCAACACCTCCCCACTGGGCCAAAGCAATTCCACAGGATGAAGCTGGAAGGGAAGAGGCTGTTTGTGTGTTTACATGCAGTAGTTGATTTGTTTGCTCCAGCTTCCCTCTGTTCCTCCACAGCAGAGTAAAATATCTAGATAACACTGTAGAAGCAAAATAATTTTTAAAGAGCCAAATTCAATTAAAAAATTTAATTTAAGAACATAAACCACCTCACCATGATATTATAGGCGTGCTCTGACTTTACATTTCTTGCACAGTACTTCTAATTTAATCCTTTCAAAGTTAGCTACAACTATGTTAATTTTTAACTGATCCATTTCAAGGTAAAAATTATTTCTGAGCTTGTAAACTTCCTCCAGGCTAGGGGTGGAAAGCTAAGGAACACAAGGCCAAGAATGAAAACTGAACTCAGGGATTTGCTCTTCTCTGCATTTTCAGTGTCTGTCCTCCCAACAGCCAAGAGTGAATTAGTGAAAAGTGAAAATAGAAACAAAACTCACTCTTCCTTCTTTAAAACTCTCTTTGTTTAATCTGTAGGAATAAACATCACCATACTTCAGTGCCCCAGTAATGGGAACTTACTGAGGACTTACAGTCCTTAAAAATCTGGATGTGACATATTTCTCTATTTTCCTTGCACTTAAATTTCATAAATTCCTGAGTTTCTGATGCTTATTTCATAGAATCACAGAACGGACTGGGTAGGAAGGGACGTTAAAGCCCATCCAGTTCCAACCCCAAACCTTCCACTAGCCCAGCTTGCTCCAAGCCCTGTCCACCCTGGAAAACTTGCAGGGATGGGGCAGCCCCAGCTTCTCTGGGCACCCTGTGCCAGGGTCTCCCCACCCTCAGAGGGAAGAATTTCTTCCCAACATCTAAATCTCTTTTAGTTTAAAACCCTTTCCCCTTGTCCTGTCACTGTCTGTCCATGTAAGAAGTTCATGGGATCATGGAATGGTTTGAGTTGGAAGGGACCTTAAAGCCCATTTTATTCCAACCCCCAAAGTTGCACTGCTGCTCCACTCCCTGAAGTGCTTTAACTTCAGTTACAGACCTGAGTTTCCATCCTTCTCTTCCCTGTGACGTTTATGCAGAAACAAACTCTGGTTTTTGCCCAGCACTGTCCTGGCCCTGCCAGTTCCCTTGGCACAGATGCTCTGCACCCTCACTCTGCTGCCTCATGCACTGCCTGCACTGCAGTTGCTCCAAATGCTTCCCAGATGGGGGTTACATCTTTTGGGGAGGTAACATCTTGGAGGAAAAAATGAATTTAGCACCTTTTTTAATCCTGAAGGAGTCACACCAACTTTCCTCTGTGGTTTCATGTCCTCACACAGAGGGCAGGCACCCAGCCCTCGCCCTCCTCCTGGTGCAGAGGCGCTTCAGCCTCAGTGTGTTACAAACAATAATTTGTCCTTCACCATTCCCCAGCTGTCCCTGGGATGCTGTCACAGGGGAGGCCGCACAGCTTTAATGGCGCCTCAGCTGGCACTGATCTGACTGCAGCACAGGCTCAGCAGCTTTGCTTTCTCATGGACATCTGGATGGAGACATTTAAAGCTCAGGTGCCAGTATCCCAAACACAGAGCACCTGACGCTGCAGCTATCATCATACATCCCCCCTACTTCAGTCTGATTCCACAGGCCACATTCCTAATATAATTCTGGATAACCTGGAGTGGCCCCATGCCCATCTGCAACAGCAGCAAATGCCTGTTGGGCACTATTTCCTCATTATTCCTCAGAGAGCTCAGTTTGTTTTGTGTCTGGACCACACCAGGCCCTGTGCCACAGGAGAGGGACATTTCTACAAACCCTGTGGAGGGAAAAAGCCGTCAGGCACTGCAGCAGGAGATGTCACCAGAATGTCCCTGCTGTGCTGCAAACATGAGTCTTTCCATCAGATCCACCTCCAAAGCTTACACGGATCCTTCATGGTCACCCTGTGCCACCCACCACTGCAAAGCAGCAATCACCAGGGTATGAAATGTCTGCTCCTCTGGGCAGAAGGACACCCAAGCCCTCTGAAGGCTCAGGTCTGCAAAGGGAGCAGTGCAGAGCTGCCAGCTGAGTGCTGGGGTGTGAAACACCACGAGAAAACACCTCGGAGTTGGCTTTCCTCCAGATGTGCTCCTCGGGGTATTTGTGTTTTGGTGATTTTTAATCAATCAGCAGCTGATGAGGTTCCTCCAGTGAAACCAGACACAGGAACCACGATAGTGTGATGTGGCTCCCTGGAATAATATTGCCTCCTTTTCTCCAGCTGAGCCCCCCAGCACAGAGCTGGGGAAGGCTCTGGAGCACAGGCCTGATGAGGAGTGGCTGAGAGAGCTGTGGGTGTTTAGCACTTCAAAACCAACACTTGAACATTTCCTTAAAAAAAAAACGGATTTTTTTTTTCCCCTATTCCTATTTTTTTCTGCAAGAGAAAACAAGAAACTTTCAGCCACATGGGAAATGTTCTCATTTGGGTCAGGCTGCTATTTTGAATACAGGGCTGCCAGCCCTCTGCAATTATCCTCCCCAGACAATGGGATGGATGTTCCCGTGCAGCCAGAAAGGACAGCTCACTCCAACAGCCCCGACTCATTAGAAAGAAGGAACAGCACCGGGATGTGTCACTGTTGTCTTTTTCCCAGCCTGGAAATGAAACTTGAGATAATTTTAGTAAGGAGGTAATAGAAAAGTGGATTTTTATTTGGAGGCCTCTGGGGTAGTTATGGAGAAGGTCCAAAAAAGCCCACCCACATGGGGCGAATGCAGATTTTATAGGTTTTAGGAAATTAGCATAATTGATAAAAAGCACCAATGGAATGATGGAATTCCCCCCCAGATCAGGCCCCTTCTCTGGAGCACCCCCCTCGCTACCAGCTGTACTTTGTTTGAGAAGATGTATCTCCAAGAGCTGCTCTCAGCCTTGGTTCCCAGGAAGAACCAAGACAGGATAGGGGCCTTGTACCCCCTGGGGCTTAGAGCTCTGGAATTTGTTTTGTCTTTCTCCTAGGGAAAGGCCATGGAAAATTACTGGGAAAATTGGCCACTAATACAATAGGCTACAAACATATGTGTAAGGAATACAGAGAATAGAGAAGGGAAAAAGGCAAAAAGCAAAACAGCATCATCACCAGTACCCCCAGCAGGACTGGCCCACTGGGCCCTGCTCCGCACTGGGCTGTGCTGGGAGGGGCTTCTGTCGAAGGAGAGGAGGGAAAATTACCAATCCCATCTTCACCCCGTAAATCCCGGGACCCTGGGCTGCGGGATGAAGCTGCACATGGAGCTCTGCAGTGCTGAGGGGTGTGTGCACCGGGCCCTGCTCCCACAGCCGTGGCCCTGGGTGGGCGCAGGACTCTGGGGTGCCTCACTGAGGACATTTGAGTTCCTTGAGTCTTCCTGCCTGTCCAGTGGACTGGGTATTTCAAGTGTTTCCTTGTGCACACAAAGCCCCAAAACGCTGCATCTCCGCACAGTGCCCCGTTTCCTGGGAGATCACAGCCGCCATGTGGTCCTGTCCCACTGCGGTGACAGGGACAGGGTCAGCGGGACAGATGGGCACACCGAGGGAGGGTGACTGGGATGTGTGCCCTGGGAGACTCCCTGTGCCCAGAAACTGATGGGGCTCACGTTGCAGCTGCCAAGTCTGCCTTAAGAGAAGCCCCTGGAAAATGTGTCCCAGCCCAGGGGGATGGAAATTCCTCTCTATTTTTCACATCTGTGAGGAACACTGCTGTGAATGGACTTCCCTGGTACATCATTCCCATTCAGTTATTTACACCCACATAGACACATCACAGAATCATGGAATATCCTGAGTTGGAAGGGACCCACAGGATCACCCAGCCCAGCCCCTGGCCCTGCACAGACCCCCCAACAACCCCACCCTGGGCAGCCCTGGCAGCGCTGCCCAAACGCCCCTGGAGCTCTGGCAGCCTCGGGGCTGTGCCCATTCCCTGGGGAGCCTGGGCAGTGCCAGCACCCTCTGGGAGAAGAACCTTTCCGGATATCCAATCCCAAATAAATAAACCCCAAAATAATAATATCCAACTCCCCCCCCCAAATAAATAAATAAATAAATAAATAAATATTATCAAAGTAGAAAAAGATAAAAAAATAGAAATATAAAAGTAGAAAAACAGAAAAATACAAAAATATATACATACAAGCTCACACATCTGTGCCCACCCCATATCCATATTTTTATTTCTCAGCCCCTTCACAGCACTTGGTTTTTCCTTTAGGATCCCTCCAGCTCCCAAACACTGCAGGTGGAGCTGGCCCTGAGATGTCCTGGAGTGCTGCACACGGAAACGCAGAGCTGGACTGATGTGTGCACTGTGCCCCTCAAAGCACGCGCGCAGGGCTTGGAGCCACAGCCGCTGTTCCTGCCGACTCTCCCGATTAATTCCAGCTGCTCCTGGCCCCAAGGCCAAACACGGAGCCCTCAATTTACGTCGGGCTGTTAAAATTTTTAAACCTTTGTAAATGACGAGCAGTTTATCAATGGAACTGCTTTTGTCAGCCTTGGCTGGGGAGGGCAAGGAAATATTGGCAATTTTCCAATCGCCATTCATTTTATGTTGGTTTTCTTCCCATTTAAAGCAGGAGTTGGGTAGAAACAATATCCATTATTAATAGATAAATGTTTTATTAACGATATAAAGGCCACAAAGATTTGTAACTTTAATAATAGTTTCTTGTTTTAAAATTCGGTGGCGTTATTATTTATTGAGCAGCTGGGGCTATTTTCTTACAGAGCCACAGTTAGGCAGAACCACGGGAAAATGGATAACTCCGAGTTATCAGGGGAGAAATATTCCAGCTGACTTAAGTGCTTCCTGGCAGGACTTCTTTTTTTTCATCATTTTAAAAATGAATTTGTCACTTGCCGTTTACAATAAGGCCTATAAAATTTCTAAGGAAAGTCATTTTTCCTGAACTTCACTTCTGGTTCTGCCCATGCTGCGTCCTCAAAGCCCTGCTCTCATATTCTGCAAATTATTCAGGTTTCTGTGTTAAACCATTTTGGTTTTAGCCTTTGCTGTGCCAGAGCAGAGCGATAACTGCATTTCCTGCTCCCTGCAGGGGGATCTGCAGCTCTCGGGTGACCGAGGGAACTGAGAGGGGAAAAGGAACTTTTTGAACTTTATTTTGTCCTCCCTCCTTGGATTTCACTCCATGTTCATCTTCTCTTAGTAGATATTTCAAGGGCTGCGTGGGTTTCCTAAGAGTTAGGTCTGGTAGTTCAGAAAATACAAAATATGAAGCCAAGTCATTTGAATGACCTGGTATTTTATTTTAGTCTTAATTTCAGAAGAAAAAAATAATGCTTATGTTTGAGATCTCTACAACAGCAGGAGGGTTTTGAAAATAAATTAATTGAAGGAAGAAAAATAGTTGCTAATAATAATAATAATAATAATAATAATAATAATAGCCATGCTCAGCTCTAGTTGGCAAGAAATAATTTTGCTACAAAAATCTAAAAACTTGCACTTTCTATCTCCAGTGAAAACTGTGGGGCTTTTTCAAAAAGCAAAGTTTCTGTTTTCTAAGAAACTTTCTGCCTTTATCCAACTCCTTTTAAGCCTGGACAAAATCAAAGTATCAACCTTCAACAGTCGGGGTTCAAGTGGTGACCAAACATCACAAAAGACCTAAAGCTTCAAAGATTTAAACTCTTTTGCTCAATTCAGCCTAGAAAACTGAATCTGGAATTCCTAAATCCCACATTAAAGCTCTTAGGACAAAACACTTGGAAATTTCAGGCTGTTCCTCTCTCCTTGTTCAGAGCTGGATGTGAAAGACTCCTGCCCAGGTGAGCAGCTTTCGGAGGGAAGATTCTGTTTGCTGGGATCTGTACATTCCATACACACACTTCTGAATCTGGAGAGGACCTACACTCAAAACTCAAATCACTGAGAATTTATTGTTAAAAAATAGAAAGTTTCACTTGCCCCTTTCTTGTAGAAATCTGATTGGATCCACCTGAACATTTTCCATGAATTCTTTTCCACGGATTAAATACCAGTTGCTGAAACCAGAACTGTTCAGGGGAGAGGGACACTGTCAATTAGCCACTTCAACCACACTAACCATAGTATAATGTGAAATTAGAAGAAGATTGCATTTCAATATTTTCTAAGCAAAACCTCTGCTTTTCCTATATGAACATGAATTTCAAAAAGCGTCAATTACAAGAACTATTTAAAGCTAGCTATTAAACCATTTATTAACCACTAACCACTTCTTTAACCACCTATTTCCCCATTTAACCATCTTTTCAAAAATATTTCAACAGACCCAAGTGAAGAGGTCTTTTTCAAGCTTCAAATTGCAGAAAGTTGGTGACTTGGGGTGTTATTTGTGAGTCGGAGAGGGCCATTTGCTGGTTTTGAAACTGCAGAAAATCGCCCAGGATTACATGTCCCAGACAGCTCTGAGAGTTACTGGAAGGAACTTCAGATTGTCCAAAAATCATATTTTGGATATTTCCTGTTGCACTTTTCACTCCAACAAATAGAATCAGTGGATGGCAGGGATGTGCCCCAGCCCTGCCAGACAGACACTCCATCCCTGGAAGTGTCCAAGGCCAGGCTGGATGGGGCTTGCAGCACCCTGGGACAGTGGAAGGTGTCCCTGCCTGTGGCAGGGGGTGGGACATGATGAGCTTTAAGGTCCCTTCCAACCCACCTCATTCCATGATTCCATGACAGGACCAGTCATGGTTCTTTTTTCCAGCCACAGCCTTTCCCTGGCTCTGAACACACATTACTCACGTGGAACTCAGCCTGCCAGGAAACAAGCTGAGATGGTGCCTCAGACTTGGTTTTCACCTTGCACATGGCCAAATGCCAACCAAAAAATGCCCTACCCAAAAAATTGTCCTTGGACACCAGCCGCAGTTGTGAACAGAGGTTCTGGTGTACATGATGAGCTGTTTGGGCACAGATGTTTGGGCACACACTGAGCAGTGCCTGTGGCTGGTGGCATCCCCCACTTGTTCATACCCTGCACTGAATGTGGAACTGGGCATCCTGGGCGAGTTTCAAAGCTCCCCCTTGACACAGTTTTGGGTCATCTTTAACCTACTTTGCTGACCCAGGAGACAACTGCGTTTCTGTGAAATCCAGCCTTGCAGGAGCACCTGCCCTGCCAGGGCCTGGCTGGCCTGGCCTGCAGCAGGGGACTGTGGGGGGACAGCCACCTGCCAGGGCCTGCTCCCTGCCTGGGCTGGGCTTTCCTGCTCCCCTCCCTGCCACAGCAGCACGATGTCGGTGTGGGCTCCGGGGAGGGAATTCTGACTTCACTCCAAGCCTGTCCTGGGATAACAGCGCATGATAGCAGAGCTACAGTGGATACAAATAGACCCTACCCTGGCTTTGGGAAGGAGAAGGAGCTGCCTGGCACGGGAACAGGAGTTGATCAGCCAATAACATCAGGAAACTTGGTGCATTTATAAAATTCAAGAGAAGAAGTGCTTGAGAAATTAAAACATTCAGTAGGTGAACATAAGACCGCAGCAGAAGGGGGGGTTCTCTGAGGGCTGTCTGGGATCCTGGGCTGCCAGGTGTTGTCCCCTGCAGTGGCACTTCTCTTAGGTCCCTTTGTCCCTTGCTGTGCTTGTTTTCAAAGCCAGATGCCATGGGAGACGTGGTCCTATGGGACACAGGGAACTCCAGGGGAACCCCCTCAGGTTTCCAGCTGCTGACGTGGTTAAGAGTCTTCCTGGTGTTTCTGCAAGTTTATGGCACTGGTAGCGTTGGAAATGCTATAACATCCCTAACTAACTTTTCATTAGTTGTTTTAATTAATTGTAAGAATTGCCCACTTTTAGCCAGCACTATTTAAATGTTTTCACAGACTCTTATTGATGCTTTGATCATTAAATCAGCGAAACCTTAAAGGTGTTAAAACTAACCCTGACAAGCTTCAATTAACACAGCCAAAGGGATTTGACGATTGAGAGTCTGGAATCTTAAATTTATGGCCCTTCAAGGAGGCTGGAGTAACGAGAAGATACAGAAGAGGTTAAGGCCTGAAAAGTTGGAGACTCCCCGTGTGAGAAAAAGATAACAAAAGAGCCACAGAATGTGGACCAGATTAGCATAAAGAGCGACAATCATAGACCAACAGAGAATAGAATGCTAATTAATGAAGAGGATTATGTAATTTAGAACCAATGAACACAAATTTCTTTGTTTGCTAAAAATGTACAAATAAGTGAAAAGTTTTGTGTCAGCACCGAGGCCAGAATTTTGTCAGCCACACACACAAACCTTGGCCAAGAATAGTGTAATGCCTGACTCTGTAACATTAAAAAGGGAGTTAGGGGAGTCTTATTTATCCCCATGATTTCAGTGACAGCAGCACCAGTCAGAAATTTCCTCTTGTGGAATTCTATTGGCAGATGCTTTGCACCCTGAGTTACAAGAAGAGTTTGCATCCCCTCATCCTGGTACCTCCTTTCATTCCCTTTTCTGCTCTTCTCAGCAGGATGTAATTCCTGCTGGTAACACCCCTGGAGGATGAAGCAGGAAATCAGTATTTCCTGAAATACTGAAACTTTGGGGGAAATGTGGCCCATCCTTGAGGCACCCTCTCGATGGTAATCACATTCATTTCAATTTCAGTTCAAAGCAGAGTTGCTTAGAGCCAAATCTTCCCCATTTCTGGATCTATGGGGCACCAGGGCCGAGGAAGGAGCAGTGGTTCTGCTGGGAGTGCACAGGACACCAGGGATGTGCCCTGTGGCCACAGCCCCAGGTGAGACAGTGACATTTCATCCACGACAACCCAACAGCAGGGCTGGAGTGCGGGGCAGAGGACATAAAGCCACCACTGCAAGGGGATGAACAGGATTTGTTGTACTGAGCAAGTGCTGCAAAGGGTTTTATTGCCTCTTGTAGGGGCAGTGCCTCGCACCTGAAGAGCTGGGGCTGATCCCAGAGCACAAAGGCACTGAGTGCTCCCAGGGCTCCTCTCGTGTCAGCCCTAAAGCCCCCCAGCACAAGGTGGGCAGCACAGGGGGGGAAGTGCTGGTGCTTGCAGGGCTGCGGGGTCAGGACCTCTGTGGTGGGACAGCTCCCATCACACCAGCAGCTTGCACTTTGCTTTATTTATTGCTAATGCAGAACACCCAGGAGCCCTGCCCAGGCCAAGGGGAGCAGCTGCTCCTGCGCACTCAGAGCTCAGGAAGCACACAGTCACAGAATGGGTTGGGGTGGATTAAAGACCATCGAGTGCCAGCCCCCCGCCATGGGTGGGGAAGAGGAGTCTGGCTGGTCCCACCAAGCCTGGTCAGTCCCAAGGAGCCAGGCTGGCCCCTCCAAGCCTTGTTCAGCCTGACTGGGGCAGACTGGTCCCACACAAACACAGTCACCTCTGCTCTTTAAACAAAGCTGGTTTAGGAATGAGATGAGAAACCAGGGATTGGTGGAGTCTGAGGCTGCTTTTACCCAGGTTACTCATTACACCCCTTCACAGTGCAGGCCAGGGCAGGATCAGGCCCAGAGGAGCTCTGCCCTCCTCTTCCCTCCCTTCCTCATTTTGGGGCTGACACCACACTTGCTGAAAGGCAAGTGGAGAAAGCTGAAGTGCTGAGCTGCAGCTTGAAAAACGACAGAGAGTGATTATTGCTGTCCAGGAGACAAGGATTAATACATCAGCCCAGTGCGGGACTCATATTTCGGGCAAAGGATTTTTATACAGGCAAAAATCTAGATAATTTTCCTCGGCTGCTTGATTCATAGGAAAACAGTGCTGAAGGAACAAGGGCAGAAAAAAAGGGGAAAATAAAGGCTCAGAGCACACTTCATCAGTTCTTGTATTAATGTACAGCAACGTACTAGTGTTAGGAAGAAGCTGGTTCTCAGGGCATGTTAACAAAAAGCATCAAGCTGAGGTAGGGGATCTGTTGCTTATTTTGCCTTCTCTAAACTGCCTCTCCTCAGAGTGTCGGGAGAGGGGAGGGAGCCAGGCCAGCACTTTGCCTAACAGGAGCAGGGGAGGAAGGGTCTGTTAAAGCCTGGCTGCTGTGTTCTCCTCAGGCAGAGCGAGGGTGATGGATGGGGAGGTTGCTCAGCGTCAGGCAGGGTGCAAAAGGCCCTCAGTAACATCTATTAAAGCCATCCATTTTCCCAAGCTCATCTGGCACTCACTCTTTGTCACCACACTTGTTACCTTTCCCTGATGGTAAATGCTGGGGAACTTCAAGGTATTTGAACAGTCAGAGACGACAAATCCCTACGAAGAAGAAAGTGTAAAACAGCAGGAGAAACATGTTGGCTTCATCCTGAGCGAGCATTAAATACACTTCGCATTTGTCTGAGGAGACAGTTAATGGGGAAACAGGCTCTTTAATTGAACAGCCTGAGCGCCTCACACAGCTGCAGATAACAAACGCTCAGGAGAAAGCCATTTTTCCAGGCAGGGATCCCGGCCTGGGTGAGGCAGGAGGGAGCGTTTCTTGCAGAGAAATAGCAGCACACGCCGTGGCTGCTGAGGACAATCCGACGCGAGGCCTTTCCCAGCGCGGCGCTGTTTACAGGAGCAGAGCGAGGCCTCGGATCAGGCGCTCAGCCCGAAGCTGGCCTGAGGCAAGAGCAGAGCAGAGGGTTATTTTTGCTGTGTTTTACAGCCGGCTCCAGCCCGGGGCTGCCAGCTGGTGTGTGCCACTCGTCTGGGTCACCGCGGGCTCTGCGGGTTCCTCTCTGCGGGACTCGCTGGCCTCACACACCAGGACTCTGCTGTGGCCCTGCCCCCGCTCTGGTGGCACTGGGCACCTTCTGCCAGCCACAGCACGCCTGGCAAGAGGCCTCTCGCTGGGTTTCATCATCCCTCTGATGCGGAGCTAAGGATTGCAGGGCACCTCTGTGGCTCCGCTGTGCTGGCAGCTGGGCTGGGCCCTCCTGGGATAGCACTTGGAATCACAGAATCCCAGAGTGGTTTGGGCTGGAAGGACCTTAAATCCCACCCAGTGCCACCCCTGCCATGGGCAGGGACACCTCTCACTGTCCCAGGTTGCTCCAAGCCCCATCCAGCCTGGCCTTGGACACTGCCAGGGATCCAGGGGCAGCCACAGCTGCTCTGGGCACCCTGTGCCAGGGCCTCTCCACCCTCACAGCACAGAACTTCCTCCCAACATCCCACCTAACCCTACTCTCTTTCAGTTTGAAGCCATACCCCCTTGTCCTGTCCCTCCAGGCCCTTGTAAATAATTCCTCTCCATCTTTCTTGTCAGCTCCCTTCAGGTACTTCCCACCAACCTCCGAGCTACCAACAACAGGTGCCAGGCAGAGTAGCCCCAATATCATTCAAAAACAGTTAATGAGCCTTATAAAATGAACTTTCCCTGACACAGGCTACCTGCTGCATGGCCATCTGCAGTACATCAGCCTTCCCACCTCCCCTCAAATCCTCCCTCCCCCTGCATGATCCCTCAAACTCCCCGTCCTGCAGCACAACCCCTTCCCAATCTAAAGAGTGTCTGAGATCCTGGGATTACCCTGAATATTATTTTTCCTTACTCACATTAAGTGTTGTTCAGCCCCGGAATTCAGGAATCTCTGGCCTCTCCAGGGTGTGCAGCAGAGGGTGGTGGGGCCAGCGACACAGCCAGGGCAGGCACCTGCTTTCACTATTATCCTGCTAATTAATAACATGCTAATTAAATGAAGAAAGCCCATTACTGGAGGATCAAGGGAAGGGCAGAGATAAGAATGCAGTAAGAGAGGGACTGAAGGAGTCTCCTCTGTTGTCAAGTCCTCTTCCCTGTGATTCCCATCACACCAGCTTATTAAACTCTGCCTTGGAAGCAGTGGCTTTTCCCTTGCTCCCCAGGGGAGGCAGTTAAAGAACTTCCCTTATCATGTATCCAGGAATCTCTTCATTTGCAATTAAAACCTACACTTAACCAGTTTGTTCTTGATCTGTGGTTTAGATCACCTCTCCTCCGTGGGGTTTATCTCCCCGCTGAACAGCAGCCTCTCCTCTTCTCCACAAGAATTTATGGCTAAATAGGCTGCACGAGCATCCCCTCTTTTTCCCCATATCCGCATTGCTCTCCTGCCTGTAAACCTCAATCCCCTGAGTCTGTGCAGAACCCAGCAGTGACAGGCACTTTTCCAGGTGGGGAGGACAGGAGGCCCTGCTGGGGACAGCCAGGGGGCTGGTGGAGCCCATCTTGCCCAGGATGCTGGAAGGAGCTGGGGCCAGCAGGGTTCAAACAGCCTCTCCAGGTCGTTTGTCCTAAAGGTGGGGCTTTTTGGAGCTCCCTGCAGCTGCCTGTGGACAGGAGGCAGGAGGCAGCATCACACCCGAGTGCCAAAATGACATTGTGGTCATGCTGACAGGATTTAGGAGCCTTCTCCACAGCCTCAGATCCTCCGTGTCATGCAGGACAGCCTTCCAGGGACAGTATCTCCTGAAAGGGGGGACACATCCCTTTTTTGGTTGTCCATCTCTTCTGTTTTTTCTTCCTTTTTCCCCTCTTCCTCTCCCCTTGGTGTACTTGGGGAACCTGGGCACATCCTCAGGTGCCCCCATCCAGCAGCAGGAAGGCAGCTGAAGGGTTTTCTCCCACTTCAGGGGTCTGGGCCACTGATTCCCAGGGCAGCATCACAAGCAGAAACCCTCATCAACACCAGGACACTCTCACTGTGAGTTCGTTAAGTGCATTTAATTACCAAAAGGGCAGACAAATGCAGCAGGGCTGGGGCCTGAAAGGCCACACACAGGGAGCTCCCTTCCTGGCTTGCCTGGCCCTGTTCACGGTGTTATCCCAACAGCTGCTGAACCCTCGGAGGTTCCACGGCTGTCCCAGTTTGAACCAGCACTGCCCCACTGCCAGGCTGCCAGCAGGAGCAGCAGAGCTCATAGGAAAACCCTGGGCTGGCAGACTGTGATGCCTTAGGATTTTAGCTTTTATATTTTTCATATGTTTGTGATCCTGCAGTTCTTTAGGGTGTAACTCTGAACTCCATATAGAGTGTTGGCTGCTGCTCTCCCGTCTTGGTCAGACAAAACAATTCCTCTCTAGGCCTGGAATCCAGGACACCTCACTGCCTCAGGCCCCCAGAAATGTAAACAAAAGTGGGTTAGTGGGGGCAAACTTGGGGTGAATGACTTCATTACCTGAAGCTGTAACTGGAGGATCAACCCCCGATATGCAAATGGACCAAACTTATCAAAGTGTGAAACCCCGTGAGCCATCGTCCATTTTTGGGTGTAGCCCCTGGGGGCCTTTGTCTGTCCTGAGTGTACCTGAAGGCCCTTCAATAAATAGAACCACTTTTAATTTTGTCTGGCTTCTGCTTTTAGGCAGTCCCAAAATGCACCAACTGGGTGCATGGATGTGCTCAGAGGAGCCCTGATTCCTTACAGACTTTTGACTGAACACTATCAGGGTTCTTGATGTTCCTTTCTTATCCCAGCACTGAACTGGAAAATCAATTCCAGCCACAGACGATGAATGACCAAGAACCTGGCTTCCCAGTCTTCCATGCATCCTGGGAGAAGGCTCAAGCTGCTTGCCTGGGATGAGGGGAATCCTTTGGTACAGAAGTGGAAAAATAAGTCATTGCCATGAGAAAAGAGAAGCTGGTGCTTTAATCCCTGCTGTGATCCCACTCTGACCCAGAGCAGCTCAGATTTTCCCAGTGGGGTGTGAGGAGTTTTCTCTGAGCCCATGAAACTCCAGGCAGGGTGTCTTGGATTGAGACCAATTTGGAGGAAAACGTCCGAAAAGAACGTCCCTCTGTTAGAAGGCAGATTCCAGCAGCCCCTCCCTCACCAGGTTCGGAAAAGAAATTTCTCAGAGGAAAGTGAAAAAAACCTATTTATTTAACAAGCAAAGTGCACGCAGGCACGGGAAAAGAATGAATAATGTTAAATTATAAAACCTCTCGCTGTGGAGAGAACCTGGTAAATGAAGAGTCCTTTGTAGGCATGGCTCTGCCCTCTCTGGAGCTGGGGTTCAGTGTGGGCCCCTCTGGGCCGTGGTGTTGGGGCCTCCCGGTGATGTTCTGGTGCTGCTGAACAGTCCAGAAGAGAAGAAGAGGAAGCCAAAGTCCCAGGAAACTCCTTGCTTTAGCTAATGAATAAGAAACTAGCTAAAAAGCAGGAGCCAAGAGCTGAGGAGAAGAGCCAGCGAGTTATCTGTGTTTTGAACACAGCGCTGAAGGAATTCCACCGACTCCCCCGCTCCTCTCTCTCAGGTCTGCCTTAAGAAAGGCACAGGGTTCATGTCTGGGCACAGAGCAGGCGAGAGGGGATACAGCATCATAAATTCTCCCCAAGACACAGGGCCCGCCTGGGGAAGGGCTGTGTCTGTCGGGGACACGCGCAGGGCCCAGCTGGCCACGTCTGTGTAAGGACAGACAGATGTGCCCCTGCCCTGCCTCAAGGGCTGCGTGGCTCTAATTCCCATCAAAGGCAGGAAATGACAGAGCACTTGGCATGGGAATTCAATAAGCCTGTTCTGCTTCTTTAACATAAGGCTGGGCACATTGTTCCCACCAACAGAGGAAGAACAATTAGCCTCAGAGAGCATTACCAGTGCACTGTAATAGGGATTTGTAGGGCAAATCGCCTTAGGAGACTCCAGTGAAGTGAGACCGGGTTTTCCAAGGAATTTGCAATGCTAATCCTGGCAGTGCCAGGTCTCCAGTGATGCTGCATGGCAAGGAGGGCTGTGGGTGCCATGTAAACCAGAGCACGGAGAGTTATTAAATATCATATCAGCCACACAACAAATGAGCCATTTACAAATGTGAGGTAAAGGCTGAGGAAATGAAGAAAAGGGTTTCTTAAAGGATGAGCTGCTCTCCTGGGCACACAGCTCTGACCTCTCCCACTTATCTTGTTTCTGCTCAGTCAAAGGAGTTGGGAGTTTGATAATAAGCTGACAGGATTTGTCTGTTAGAAGATGTGATATTAATAAGAAGGAATATTAAATATGTGTCGTGTTGCTTTTGCTGTTGAGGGAATAAAACCCTTCCCTAATAACCATTCTGTGCCTGTTTGGAAGGAGGGACCTCGTTAAGGAACAGGTATTTTCATAGCTCATCTTTACTCAACAGGTCATCCTCCACCACTGCTAAACCATGGAGCCAACAAGCTCCAAAATTCACTGGTTTCTGGTGTTTGGGGATTTATGTGCAACCCCTCAGAGCTGTATCCACACCACACAGTTCCCAACAAGTCCCCTCAGTGGGGATGGAGCTGGAGGCCGGGGAAGGAGATTGTGGGGATGCTCCATGGTGCTGCTCATGGTGAGCAGAATTTGGGAATCTCTGGGCTAACTGGGAATTCTCCAGGTCCTCAGTGGAAAAAGCCTATTCTTCAGCCCTGAAGGAAGGTGCAGATGATGATCAACTCCTCACGGAGAACTGCCGGATTCTCTGTTTTGGAGACCTGGAGAGGAGCACACACTGCCCTTTAAAAACCCTTCATTTTCCAGTGAAACAGTTTCATCTCTCCTTGGCAGACCATGCTCATCCCTGCATGGATCCCCTTGGGATACTTGGCTCCAAGCACCAATTTCTGGGGCCAGACCTCCACTTTGTCCAGCACTGGGCAGTCTCAGGAGAATCCAGTTCTAGGGCTGGATTTACCACATCCTTTAGGCTTAGCAGGATGCCAGAAACCCTGGATGTCAGAAACCCTGGCTTCCCCTCCCAGATCACCTCCTCCACTCCCCTCACAAGAGTCTGGGCTCCAGGAAAGCTGGGGAGCCTTGAGAAAAGGTTTTAAAAAATAGAAAATGAAATGGCTGGTTTAATATTCACAAAGCCTCCTAACAAGAGGTTTGTGCCTCCTCAGAAGGCAGCAGTTATCTTTCCATTTCATAATACAGAAATATTTTAAGTTATTTCCAGAAAGGAGTTCCCATCTCCAGTCAGCCATAGTGGCTGTAAAGATGTCAGTCTTGATGGGCTTTCCCTGGCAATTTTAACCAGCAACAGTTTCCAGAAATCAATTCAAACCCCCTTGAAATCAACTGGCATTCACTTTAATGTCATTTTGATCCTTCCTTAAAGAGCAAATTAAGTTTTACAATGACAAGGATAAGCTGTCCTCTTCCACCTCACTGTTTACTTCCCTCTTGTCCTTCCACGCACAGAGCTGGAGTCATGCAGGCAGCGTTAATTATTTGGTTTCTGTATTCCCTCATCCCTCCCTTGCGTTAGCAGGGAATTGTATTTAAATGGCATTTGCTGCAGCACTGTTATCACAACTGTGCTGGGAAGCAATTTGGCTTCCAGAGGCATCCTGAGAAACAATTTCTGGCTCCACACCAGTGGCTGGTGCCGTGGCTCTGCTCATGCTCTACCCCACAAATGTCTGCAGCTAAAATAGGAACGAGCCTGCGCCCACAGACCTCCCCAGCTGGTCACTGGAGACTGATGAACCAGGGAATGCTCCCAGTTTGCCAAGCAGATGAACTGGAATGGGCACACCAGAGTTCACCCCATAAACTGGACAATAACGGGAGCTGGTTATTGTGCTCCGTGCAGTAAATGCCCTCAATTTGCTGCCACATGGAAACAGCTCCAACCTTTCCCTGCATCTGAGCTGGAGGATGGAGTGGTGTGAGCTCCAGGCACTGGGGGCACAGGAGAGCTGGGCTGGGTTGCAGTGCCAGTGGCCGCTTGTGCTGGTCCTTTCAAAGCCCTGTCTCTTGTGGGGGCTCTTTAATCAGAGCAGCAGCTCAACCTCCTCTGGGCCAGCCCCACTTCCCATCTGCCCAGGATCCCCAGCAGAGATAAAATTATGGATAATGGTGCTCACAATTTTAGTTCCCATCCATTTTTGGAAGAGTCTTCTCCTTCTGTGGGATGTCAAATCAGAAAATTGGGCTCTCCGAGTGTCCTTCTCCACAAAGGAACAGCGCGGGCAGTGTCTGAGTGCAGCTGATAACCTTGTGATCCTTCCTCTCCTTTTAGCAACAGAAAATATTTGTGAATCCCAAACCACTGCGTAGGAAGACAAAATAGAGCTAAGAGCTGTAATTTTCAAGGACGTGCTCTCTAAAGCTGTGCAATGCAGCCACACTTCAGAGTCTCCCTGGAAAGGAAGAAGGCAACAACACCCGTGGCTTTTTTCCTTTCTGTTTTCCCCCAGCTTGCAGTGGAGCATCACAGCTGAGAACAGTGGGTGGCACTGGCCTGGCCTCACATCTCAGGCTTGGCAGCAGGTCCTAGATGGGCTCCATGCAGAAATGTGGCCAGACACCGCTTGGAATCAGGAAAAAAAATAGTCCACAAAATTGCCTTTGAAAATGGTCTTCAGTGCTGCAGAATTTCAGCTCCCCTTGATTCATGAAGCAACCCTGGCTCGCTGCTGTCTCTCCATTAAAACCTGGCTGGGTTCAGGCAGCTGTGGGGCAGGAGAAATAGAAAGCAAGGCACAGAAGAAAGAAATAAATTGAGGCAGATCCACCTTAGCCCTGCTCTCAGCTTTACTCGCTCTCATCTGTAACACGTTGCACCAGGCAAGCTTGACTGTAGAGCACTGAGCCAAAGCCACATTTCACTGGGAATTCCTGCTCCTAAAATATGGAAGTGAGAGATAAATACCGGCCATTCAAAAGCCAAGGCAGAGACACAGAAGAAGGGAGTGGGGCAGAGCTTGTCTTGGGGTGTGAGGGAAAAATGGGCAAAGAAAAAGTTTTCTCTTCCCAAATAACTAGTGGTGGAGTTTTGAAGCAGTGATTTCCTCCTTCTCACTGTTAACTCTGCATGTTAACAGAGCTCCGTTTACTGACTGCTTGTGTGGTTTCTCACACTGGAAGTTGGGTTGAGGGCACCAAGAAAGAAAGTCAGGAATGGAGGTGGTGCTGGAGGGAGCGCTCGGAGTGTGGGCAGGCTGTGTATGTCACACCGCCCCGATCACCCTTGAGCTGCTCCTCCGACCTCGGCAGCCACTCAAAGGTCGGCAAGATTCCCCAAGGGCCTTCCTAAAATCACCAGGCAAGATGAGTTTTCCCAATCAGCTGGACAAGGACAGGACAGGTGTGCACAGCTTTCCATGGATGCACAGCAAACTTCAGCCCCCTGCCCTGTCCTGAGGGCATCTCCATGACCCAAAGCATCAAACCAGGTGGAAAACAGGTCCTAAATGGCCCTGCTGTGGTCTGGACGTGCCGGGTGCCTGAGCAGGGCTGTGAGGGACACCAGCAGAGCTCTCTGCTAGAGCCGCCTTTCCACATCACTGGCAGCTCTGTCCAGCGAGCTTTATTTGAATAATGTTTCATTTAATCTGCAAGGAAATGTGTCGTTTTGATCTTTGGGGATGTGGGGTACTGACACTGATGAAATGGGGAAAACTTTACGAATGAAAATTATTTTAAAAATGCAAAATCTGCAATCTTTGAACCTGAAAACACAAGAATGGCATTGTCCCCCTGGGAGATTTCCTTTGTGCCACTTTATTTTCCTGCTAATGCTCCTCTTACAAAGCCAGAACTTAGATCACAGAATATTTCAGGATTGCCAAATTGGAATTCTTTATCAGGAAAAGGTTTTTAATCAAGAAGGAGGGGCTCTTCAGGTGGGACATCCTGGTCTCCTGCAATGTTTCCTGGCAAAGCAGCTCCCTTGCTCCTGCTGAACACATTTCTGTGCCATCACTGACTGCAACATATGCTGAACACCTCCCCCCTGGAGCTCCTCAGATGTCACCACCTCCAGACAGTGCGAGGTGGTGTTGGAGGTGAAATCCTGGTTCCCTGCACTCAGTGAGAAGAAGGCTGGGTAATACATCCACGCTTTCACTATTTCTCCCACCACAAAGGCACGCAGGAATCACAGCTTTCCTTTTAGAAAGAAATAGTTAAATAAAAATATGTTTCTAGGCCAGATGAGAGGCTCTAAAGAACATTTTTCAACAAAACAAGCGTTGTGTCATCTAACACCAAGGCCACGTGTTTTTTACCAGGGCCTCTCAGGAATTTTTCCAAGGTCAGCTCAGTATCCTCTGTGCACAAGAGAACAGGAGCAGCCCCCTGCAACTCATCCCAAGGAAATGAGGGCAATGGTAAGGAAAATGGGAGATATCTGGGGAAAAAAAAGAGTTTATAAAAGAGAAAAGATTAAAAAAAGACCCCTGAAAAACCAGGGGGAGATGTAGTGACAGGCTGGTGACTTTGCCACTGGGCTTTGCCTTCTGGAAACCCCTTCTAATGCTGTGCCCTGCACATTAGTAATGCATTAATCCTTTAGGAATGACTGGATTATTTGCCATCAGACTTTAGGCTGGTGACTCCAAAGAGCTCTGCACATCAGCTGCACAGTGACCTTCAGAGTGAGCTTCAAACCTTGGTATTTCAAACCTCTGCTACCAAAAAACCCCAGCCCTGAACACACAGATTTGTAAAATGATTTGGTTGGAAGGACATTAAAGCCCATCCCATCCCACCCCCTGCCACGGGCAGGGACACCTTCCCCTCTCCCAGGTTGCTCCAAGCCCCATCCAGCCTGGCCTGGGACAGTGCTCAGAGCTGGTGCAGCCTCACCTCGAGTCCTGGGTGCAGTTTTGGGTGCCACAATATAAAAAAGATCTAAAGCCATTAGAGCATGCCCAAAGTGGGGACATAAGGATGGGGAAAGGTCTGGAGGGGGATCCCAAGAGGAACAGCTGAGGGCACTTGGTGTGTTCAGCTGGAGGAGCCTGAGGGGAGAGCTCATTGCAGTCACAACTTCCTCGTGAGGGGAAGAGGAACAGGCACTGCTCTCTGCTCTGAGTCAGGGACAGCACCCAGGGAGTGGGTGGAGCTGTGCCAGGGGAGTTTAGGTTGGGTATCAGGGAAAGGTTCTTCCCCCAGAGGGTGCTGGCACTGCCCAGGCTCCCCAGGGAATGGGCACGGCCCCGAGGCTGCCAGAGCTCCAGGGGCGTTTGGGCAGCGCTGCCAGGGCTGCCCAGGGTGGGGTTGTTGGGGGGTCTGTGCAGGGCCAGGGGCTGGGCTGGGTGATCCTGTGGGTCCCTTCCCACTCAGGATATTCCATGATTCTACTTCCTAGGCATGGAGCATCCAAAACTTCCCTGGGCACCCACACTGAGCTCCCTGCTATGCTCCAGGCCCATCACACCACTCCGAGAGCACTAATTAGTCAGAAGCCCACTTTAATTTGTGTATTTAGAGGGTTACAGATAGAAATCCCTGTCCTGGGCTGAGCCCTTGGCCAATGTTTCGTGACACTCCAAGTCTTGCCCCACAGTCACTGTAATTTGGTATAACTTCCTTTCCTGTTTTCATCCCATGGGAAGAACTCTCCCAAAGGAGAAGCTATTCCCTTTCCAAGCAGAATGCTGCCTTTGTGCAGCAGGTACATTTTCATGATTATCCATCATTTGCAGCAAACATCATTTTTATAAAAGCTCAGCAACAATACAAATGTGCAGGGGGCACAAATACAGATGCACCATTATTGCAATCGTTCCTACTTGCAGTTCTCCTGCCTGCCCAGTTCCATTTCCAAACATGCTATTTCCTTTCTTTTCTTTGGGATATTTTCCAGGCACACCAGCTTGAACCCAGAGCCTCGAAAATGGCCAAAAAATGATCGGTAATTTTGGAGGAGAAAGGGAAAGAAAAAGAAAGCACACAGAAGGTTCGGAGTTGGAGCTTTGGTGAAAATGCAGGGTTTTTCTTGTTTAATGAAAATAATTTGCGACACTGCTAATTTAAAGGAATTTGATGTTCAGGGAGCACAGGCTTCAAAGGCTTTTCATGGAATCGCAGAATAGTGGGTGGATCTTTGTTGGAAGATGCTTTCCTCCATGCAGGATAATATTCCAGGTAAAGTGTATCATCTGCTGCTGGCACTGTGCCCACGACGGGACACCTGAGGTGACTTTGAAGCACATTCCCCAGCAGCTGCTTCATCCAATTTCAGTGGATGCTGGGCCTCTGTTGAAAATTCATGGAAGTAAAAGCAGGAGTGTTCCTGCAGAGATAAGGGTGCTGAGCACAGGCTGCTTTATTCCCCCTGAAACCAACACCTGTATCCCTCTCCCACATCTTCTCTGCCTGGAGTTCCCTTTTTTCCAGCTGCTACCGGCACAGCTGGATCTGAGAGCAAGCGAGGCCTGGGCATTCCAGCAGATCCAGGTGTGTGTTCCAGCAGGGCAGCCCCACCCTTGTCTGCCCCATCCACGACCATCAGCAGCTCATGGAACCATGGAATCGCAGCAGCAGCCACCCTCAGGCTCTAAAAAGCTTTTATAAGAATAAATTCATAATAAGAATAAATTACTATATATATATATATTTAATATAAATAAATTCATAATAAGGATAAATGTAATTTTCTCCAGGCAGTGGCAGCAGGGCCGGGCACTGCCAGGGGAGAACATCCCAGTCACACCTGCACACACAGGTTCAGGTGTCCTCAGAGAGATCCCTGTGCCAGCCTGCGCTGGGACTGTTGGAAGGAGTCACGTGGCTTCTGCAAGGGAACATCACCCCTCACTCTGACTGGGGTTACTGAAATCCAACCTTAAGAAAGCTCTTCCCTAAAAAAAAAAAGGAAAAAAAAATTTAAAAGAAAAAAAAAGAAAAGAAAAGGTGCACACCAAGTGCTTTCAGTTGCACTGGAAAAAAGAAAGAAATTGTAACTATAAAACACAAAAAAGCCCCAAAACCAAAACCCAAACCCCCAAAACACCCAAACAAAACAAACAAACAAACAAACCCCCCAAAACCAAATCAACAACAACAACAAAAAAAAACCAACCAAAAAAAAAACCCAACAACAACCAAAAACAAAAACCAAACCAAAAAACCCAAACAATCAGACAAACAAAACCCCAAACAGTTAAAAAGCAGCAAAATGCACCATGGCCTGAAGCTGCCAAGTGGCCATAGCCATTTTCACACTTTTTAAACCAGGAGAGCTCCCGTGCCTGGGTGAGGGCACAGCACGGCCACAGGTCCCAGCTGTGGGCTGGTGCCACCCCAGCCAGGGGCACACCTGGGTGAGATTCCCCTGCAGTTCAGACAAAACAGCTCTGCAAAATCAGCTGGGCCCTTGTTTTGGAGGGGAAATCTTGTAATAGGAGAGGTGTGATCGCAGCAGCCTGTCCATTCCACGGGGAGATCCAAGCAGGAATTGCTGGGCAGCGATGGATTCGGGGCTGGAAAGCGCTGGATTGTTGGATTACAGCAGGAGGAATTTGGGAAGCAAATCACCACCCACCCTACCACCCGATCTTATCTCAAAGATCTTTCTGGCTCCTTCTGAGGGCTGCAGGCGCAGAAATCAAACCTCCTGCACAGATCCCTCCTTGCTGCTCAACCCAAACAGGCAGGACAAGCCTTGGGCCAGTCTCAGCCACAGAGCTGGCAGAGCTCTCCCCTAGAGGCTCTGGGGTTCTGGAGCTTGTTCAGACTTCCTCACAGCTGTTCATTTCCGGGCCCCTCAGAAGGGTGGGTGTCTTGGGTAGCAATATGTAACCAAAAATTTTATTCTATTTCATCTGTTGAAACCGGTTGAAAGATATTTTCATCTCTTGTAACTCCAGGGGAAGAGGGCAGGTGCCTTCTGTTAATGGGTCACTCGTTAAAACCAGATGGGGCAGTGCTTCCTTATCTC